>CAMXCT020006607.1:204818-383925 GCA_947184155.2 Cladocopium goreaui | reverse complement strand
TTCACCCATCTAGCTATACCTATATATATATATTATTTATATATAATTATGTGATATACCTGACATAAACTTAGCCTCTCTCTCTCTATCTACCTACATATATATATATATACATATACATACAACTGACCATAAACTACATGATATACACCGTAGTCATTCTACTGTAGTTAAGCACCAGCTTGCCATAGTTTGGGGGCCCCACATGATCTTCCCAAGCGGTGCAAGGATGTGATCGTGCTGGATGGTTTGACCGGACAAGAGATTCACCATGGAGTGGCAAAGCAACCACACCTGGTGCAAGCGATGGAGTGGCGCTGATAAAGAACCTGACTGGTGTAGTAAACCAAAAAATCTATTGGGAATTAACCATCAAAATAACCATCAAAAGTTGGGATTTAAGCATGACATTATCATAAACCTTTCCAGCACCCAAGCGTTTTGGTGTCTTTTTTCTCAACAGCCCACTACTAGGAGGGTATGCGCAATGCTATAAACTTCATGGGAGATGGAACCTCAGGGCGGGGTGATAGTCCCCAACAAGTTTTGAGCATGGGCAATTTTGAAAGGGCATTTTTTTAGTTGGTGCCCCTACCAATCCATCAATTTGCGTTCTAGTTCACAGCTTAGCTCCAGTATCACTCAGGGAAGCGTACTGATACTACTTGCTGCTTGGAGAGTCTGAATTCCACATATTGCTTGTATGGTCCATCTGTTCGCTGGGCTGAGTATAGTGCAAAGGGTAACTCAAAATGTTTGATCCCAAAAGCTCGATGTGTAGCACTCAATAGTGGCCCCTATTGATGGGTCTTTGCTTCCCACCCAAAAATGGCGAAATGATATTTTATACATATACTGTACATGATTATCTAATTATATATATATATTCATAGCAACAGGAAAATTTGGGCCTGAACTCTCAGTTGGCTCGTGAAGTGGAGATGGTACTGTCCAGCAGTCTTGCTCTTAGGAAAGCGGTACTTGAGAGCTTAAACTTGTGATTGAGAGCAAGGTCACAAAGTTGTCGCCATTGGCTCAGAATTTGGGTGTATATAGACAATGTTTTTTTTTTTGGGTGGGGGGAACTAGCCGAACTCACAGTGATGACTCGGTGACGCAAGTCCTCTCAGAAACTTAACTGGGAAAGGTGAACATGTAAGCAACATTCACTACAACAAGATTGCAATTGTTGGAAAACATTCACGGAGAATCAGAGAGGTGTTGGATATGATTGATTATGTCATGTCATTCGCCAAAGAAGTCAAGTTTGCTTGCGCAAGATCATAAGGAGTAGTCGCTTCCCCATCAATATCATGTTGGCTTCTTGTTTTTTTGTCTTCCTTGCCTTCCGCCGGACACGCTTACGACGTGGACCGAAACAAACCCGTCGCGCGCTCGATGGCGAAAATGTTCCAGGCAACCTGCGCTGCAAGCAGGTATCCAAACACCGAGATACCATGTGTATATATGTATATATATATACACACCATATATATATAATTATGTATATATATATGATATATGTGTCAAATCAAGTCACTGGGTACCTGTAAAAGATGCGATGGTTGACTGTTCAAGTGACCGTCTCACCATCCGAAGACGGAAGTATTGACGGAACGTTTTGGCTTCATCGTCTCCTGTTTTCGCACACCTTGATTTGGGTCTCTGGAAATGGCCCAAAACAGCATTGATATACTGTATATAAATGGGGAAGATGATAAGGACCAACCTCTGATTTTTTTTGTTTTTCCTCCAAATTTTCAGCCCATGTCTGGGGCTCTGGGCAGTACCCCAGGATTATCCTGGCGCCGGCTACTTGCGCTTGCGAGGCCTGGGCTGTACTGTAGTGTTTGGGCTGGGATGCCTGTGAAAGTCGGTGGTTTCACCAACAAACAATGGGGTATTTATTTAACATGATTGAACTCGACAAAAAAATGGTGATCGAATGGGGATATTATATGATATGATGGGATATATATATATACAACATTATACAACCAACTTGATATGATTTTGGGTTTGTCTGATAATGCTTAGTGTACATTTAGAAATAATGATAAATCAGTGGATGGAATGGGGCACTGTACCGGATTTTCAGATATGCCCAGATAGAAAAGAGGGGCTTGGATTGGAGTGGAAGAAGATGGTTGATATTGAAAGCTAAAGTGATATATATATATATATATATGCCACTTGCTAATCGAACATTGATGGCTCGGAAATCACCATTTTCAATGCGAAAAGATGAACATACAATCCATACATGGGGAGGTTTCCATTGCCAGTTTGAGTTTTTGGAGGGTAGAGGGTACTGTATCCGATATCCATATCTTATTATAGATCAATATCAGCAGACTGTTTGCTCTGATAGTTGATATTGGATCCGGTGGAACCGAAACCGGGTATGCTGAGGTTGCAAGGATACACTGCATTGGGTGGTGGCTAGGGTAAATACACCTTTCCCCTTTGCCCTTTCCCCGGAGAGATAGCAACAAGAATGACCATCAACGTGTATATATTAATTAGCAAGGATTCCCTCTTCTATCTTATCTTGTATTTCATTTTTTTTAAATAGCCATCAACAAACAATCCATACTTGGGGATTATTGTTGGGTATACCCCTAGCAATGGGATAGTGCCCCCAATCATGGGGCATGTTGGGGTCCATGTACACCTGGCTTCCAAGAGATTAGCCCTGCATTGGGAACGATTTTCGCTGGATTTGCTGAAGAAACTGAGCTCAGCCGCGGCCAAGGCCTTCCATTTAGCTCTGGAGCAGCTGAGGTGCTACATCGGTACTTGGTGAACCCTGGTTGGCAAACCCCAAGTATAGGTTTATAGGTTTACAGTGGTCCACTTATATTTGGGGTCATGACCCAATATACAGTAGATTGCAAGGCCAGTTGCTATTCAGTTTAAAAAGGGCAAGCTCAACAAAACACACCAAACACATTAGGATGATTCCCCCCTTAGCTGCACTCATGTGCAACGTTGTGGCTGAAGTTGCTGCTAGTGGCAGTGACTTAGCCATATATGGCTTTGTTTGAAAGTAGGGTGCCCCAAAATTCCATGGTTGATCATGGTTTTGACCAATAGAATGGCCATTTCTCAGGGATTCTGAGGGTGCACTCAGTGCACTCCCCCATTTTCAAGGTCTCCGAGTTCTTTGGAGACTTTGGAGTAGTGGAGGAGTGCAATTTTTGAAGCGCCATGCTGCGAAATTTGGGGCTTGAACTGTGGATTTCATTCGGTTTTCAGTTCCAAAAGCACGGCCTATCTGAGTTGCATCCACTGCGACCACCAGGACAATGTCATCCTGGGAACGAACCTTGATGGTCGACCCAGTGGAGAGGTACAGCACCGTGATTTCATGGTGATTTAACCATCAAGAATGGTGATTTAATGATAGCATCATCATTAGGATATCATGGGGAGACCCCTGAAGTTATCAAACATTGTCGACTTGAGTTGGGTACCTGTCGGTTTTTGGACTTCCATTCCACAGAGAGTCCAACTCTGTCCTGTGTTGCAGCTGTTTTTGAGAGGATTGTTTCAAGGAGAAAGGCTAATATGGGGAGACAATACCTCTGAATTGCCATGTTTTGGGTGATACCAGTAGTGATGAACATCCAAAGCTCCTAGCTATTTTGGTCTTCATCCGGGGATTCCATGGGTTTTGAGCCAGATAAACCTTGGTTTGTTGGCTTCGCACATGGGTCAGGTTTTTTGGGCCATGGAAACATCAATATTTATCAGATAACCTAAATCTGTTTGCCATCCATGCAGTATAGCTTATTACCATTGAACCTTTTTGCGGGGTATCCAAAGCTTTTAGTATTGTGAAGCCAAACATGAACTGACAAAAGCGCGAGATACCCTCCAACTGCCAGACTTGGGAAACTCTCAGAATTGGTTTATGGATATTTATGGATACATTCTGAGTTTGGGGTTGAAAATCTACGGACTCCTCTGAGTTCTATCGTGAATCAATCCATCAACTAAGTGTGGGGATGGTTTGTTAATACAACTACAATTATCAACCATTACGATTATTGGCACAGTATTCTTACTATCATGTCCTTTGTTTTTACTATTAAGCTTTCCTTTTTGTTAATAGTGGTGTGTGGTGTTCTTGCTATTCTTATTATCATCATTGTCATCATTTACTATTATTACGATTGCTGTTAACAATAATGACAATACTATATACTGTTTACCAAATAGCTACATAATAAAAATGATACTATTGTAACAACAACATCATCATCAGTATAGTATAGAAACCTCTTAGTAAATAATAACAACCAACAACAAGTTTAGTTTTTCTTGGCTGAATCCCAGAATAATTCTACTCAGTTGTTACTATTGTAACAACAACACTATCATAGTTATTAAGGGAATTAAACATAGCAACAAACACATTATATAGTTGCTAATCACCTATCATAGTATAACATTAATAATAACAATGGTGTGTTATTCATTGTAATAATAACAATGGCGATTCATCCTATAAATGGATCATACTTATTAATAACATAACCATTGTGTGTTATTCATATAGCAATCACACTAGTTAACAACAATGGTGTTACTTTTAATATCTTTTAATAATCAATAGTACTAATCCATAACAATCCACATTAGTAAACTGGGTCTCTGGTGACCATAACGTCAGACTTTCACGCCAGGCCTGGGTCCAATTTGTGGATACCAGCAGCGCGGAGGAAGCCAGGTGGAGAGTCACGGCTCGGGGTGGTTGACTTGGCCACGGAACTGTTGTGATCAAATGGCGAAGAAAAAGCATCCGAAAATGGTGAATTTTTAGCATCCAAACATGTCCAACCATGGTGATTCAAACCATCCAAAACGGGTGGATTAACTCGTCCCTGCTACAGGCGGCAAAAAGATCGACAGTCGATTGGAGGAAGATATATTGAGATCTTCAGCCACTCGCAAAGCACTGGCGCATTGGTCCCGGTGATAGGGATACCCCTGGCGGAAGATTGCGGAGAGGAGGATCCTTGAAGAGTCGTTTGGCTCTTGCGGATTAAATTTGTCAATTTCCTGATGTTCAGTGATGAGAGCACGTTCCTTTTGCTCTTTGCTTTTTGCAAAAGTAAAGTGAAAGGTCAACAGATGGAAATGGATTGCCATACTATTTCTTTCTAGAGGTTTTCGTGTCCTGTTTCTTTAAGGACTGCAAGAACCAGTGGTTTCCTTTCATGGATGATGGTCTGGTTTT
Organism: Cladocopium goreaui; assembly: GCA_947184155.2. Classification (NCBI taxonomy): domain Eukaryota; class Dinophyceae; order Suessiales; family Symbiodiniaceae; genus Cladocopium; species Cladocopium goreaui. The sequence goes on along the minus strand of CAMXCT020006607.1, from coordinate 378,680 downwards.
GGTTTTTGCGGATCTGACTCCAGAGCTAGCATCACTTAGCAAGATCAAGATACCACGTACTTCTGGTAAATATCCACATAAGTATACAATTATACATGTGTATACATATTTTGTCTTTTGTAATCATGTGCATCCGATTTTTAAATAAACCACATCCCTGGTAAAAGGATCAAATCCTGACTGACTTTTGTAGCTTATCCCCTTTGGGTTGTTGAACCCCCTATTTTGTCCTAATTTGTAATATATCTATATCTACGCTTTAGGAATAGTTGCCATAACTATATAATAAATATTTCGGACGTTTATTTTCCCATATACTCAGAGCGTAGACCCTCCAAGTATCCATGAACATGGGCAAAGGTCATTAATTTAATGGTTACTATTCGCCAGTTTTCTATTTACTTAGAGATCTTAGAGGGTTTAGGTAGAAAATTGTATTAGTCTCCAATGGATTTTCGGTGCTCCAGTCCCTCCGTTCCCAGGCTCCAACTTGGACGTTTCTTGGCGTTCGCCGGCATCGGAGACGGAAGACACAAACCTATAAATTTTCTGAGCACTAACTTATACTAGCTTACAAGTAGACCTTAGATCACATATATATATACAGGATATTGCTGTATATTGTATCTATATTTATATGCCTATATACATACAGTACATGATCATACATATTCAAATTTCGGGAGAGAACGCCACAAGTAGATGGATTCAATCTATATACACATTTGTCTACGAAAAATCTGTTGGCATCATGGTGTCCAGTGTCGACCTGTTGGAAACTTGGATTCGCGCTTTTCCAGTCAAATTCAAACATTATATTATCATTATATATATAGAGTAACCACAATCCCAACTGGATCCAACTTGATCTTGTTGCAGTGGTAATCCCATCCCCCAAATATTAAATTATCTAAATACCTCGCACATGAACCACAAAATCAATAGATCCAATACGTTCTCCACACGTCTCAAAGGACGCAAACGCGCGAACTGCTGGGCCGCCACGCAGCAGTGGCGGTGGCAAAGGATTTGGCAAGACTATGATGAGCCCATTGGGAGGAGATCGCCTTCATAGGGAGAATGGTGCTGGGCCGCCACTGCAGCAGTGTTGGTTTACTGCTGGTTGTTGGTTCAATACATGGTATGTATATATATATACACCATTGTTTATTGGATATGTGTATATCTATGTATGTTTATTGGAGATATCTATTGTATAGATATGCGTCTATCAGATATATCTATCATTATCTATCAGATGAATATATCATATCTATGAGATATGTATTCATCAGATATACTGTCTATATCATATATTCTTACATATCACAGAATCATATGGAAATCAATGCATAGATGATACGTACATATGTCCACATAATACGATATAATATACATGAGTGGGGTTAAACACTACCAATAATAGCTTTTGGAGTTGATTCTAAAAACGACTTGATCTGGTAGGTGAATGGGTTATTTTTTCCAAACTCTTATGGAGGAACCTTGGATATACTAATCATCCTTTCTTAAGCCTTAGTTGGTGTCCTTTCTTTCTTAAGCCTTAGTTGGTGATACTGTTGTTGGTCATTAGAAATGTATACATAATTATATGATATGTAAAAAATATGTATATACATATATCCCCCAGTTCAGTTGTACTAAGTTCTACCCCAAGCTACCTCCATGATGCTCCCAGCAGTCTCCAGGAGTCTCCTTGGCTCAAAGTGCTTTAAGTGCCATGGGCATCCCAACTACCGCGAAGACCAGCCTGGCCGCTGTGGATAATGCTGCCATGGGTCAATGATGGTCTGATGGATTTATGAAATGCTTTAATGCAGGTGTTTTATGATGCTATATGATGCAGGTCACCATTAATGGCTTAATTGCTTTTGCCTTGGTTTTAGGATGGGTCATTGGTGACTCTGCATAACCATTTCCCTCATTTGGTCACGTTGATATCAGGGAGATGGAGATCCAAGATGAGGGGCACCCACCCACTGAATGTCACTGAATGTGGCCCAACGAATCCTTTTTTGGTGACCTCACGTTTTTTTTTGTTTGGGCTGCAGCTATGTTTTTGGAGCAGGAACATGATGTGTTGTGATGCTGTTAGAAGTTTGCACGATCAAGTTGGAAGCAGTTTATCCATGGCTATGTTTTTTCCAATGTTTTTGCATGTGTGTTATTTTTGTGGAAAAAAACATGTTCCACCATGGTCTTTGTTATGCAGCAGGAAAGCCATTGTTTTGGATGAGCTAAATCAACCGTACCAAGCGCTGGCTGCAGCTTAGGAACCAGTGGCTTCAACTGGCAACTTGGCCACATCATGCCTGGGGAGATTGAGAGGATTCGCTTCATGGGAAATCTCGACCTGTGAATCTCGACCTGTGAACTATGTCAAAAGTGAGTCAAGATTTACCCGGTACCCTCTGTTAAACTAACATAGCTATGGAAAATCACAATCTTTAATAGGTAAATCAACTATAATTGAATGGGCAATTTTCAATAGCTATGTTAAATTACCAGAGGGTACATGATGATGAAACCTGGTTCAAAAGGATCGTCTATCTGGATAACATATAACGACCTCACTGCAAGCCCACTGCGACCTCACTGGAATGATGGGGATTGTGAGGGGAATCATCCCCGAATGGGCGAACTTTTCAGGTTATCCAGATCTATGATCGCCTAGTATTTTTCTCAACATCCATGCTACTTTTCAAGTGTTAAGTTTCTTGAAGTTTGACACTGTCAAGAGTCCAACAAAGATAAATCCAGCTGAAAGGATCGACATCAGTTGTGGATGTGTAAAAACTAACAAACACTGTCATGTGGTAAACCCAAATTGAATAAACCTCCATTTTTGGAGGGTTTATACCACCCATTTCTGGTGACATTAGAGATGCTTTATGGCATACCACAGACCTCTCGAGGTTTGCCGAAGCTGCGACTCGAGTCGTTAGAGCCAAGGTGACTACGGTGTTGGTGGCGCTGCTTTCGTTCGGCTGAGAGGGTGCGATGGGATGCTGTGTTGAAGCAGATCATGGGTTTCTAAATACCGTAAGCCCAAAAGGATCTAAGAATATGTAAGAACATCCTACAAACATAGCTAGGTAAATGACTACCTTTGTGGACAGTAATTACAGATCATATATGTATACATATATTGTTTGTATGTTTTTGTTTCTTGCATTTACTTGGGATGATCCCAGTTGACAGCAGTTCACAGCTTGATGAGAGCGGAGATTCGTTGGTTCACCTTTAGCTGATTTCGGATTGGGCCAGCAGTATCTCGTTCCATTGTGGTATAGGCTACGGAGTTCTTCAAGGAGGGCTATTGTTTGATGGATTTTGTTTTGTTTTTTTTGTTTTCCAGCCTGGCTTTGTGGCTTTTGTGGCTTCTGTGGCTTTGTGGGCGTGACGCGTTTGTGGCTCTACCATGCTTTACCTATCTATCTATCTATCTATCTAATCTAACCTAATCTAGTCTAATCTAACCTAATCTGACCTAATCTTATCTAATCTTATCTTATCTATCTAATCTATCTGAACTATCTATCTAATCTATCTAATCTATCTAGTCTATCTAATCTAAATCTAATCAAATCTAATCTAATCTAATCTATCTAAGCTATCTAATCTATCTAATCCAATCTAATCTATCTAAATATCTACCTATCTATCCAATCTATCTATCTATCTACCTACCTATCTATCTATCCACCCATCTATCTATCCTATCCTATCCTATTCTATTCTATTCTATTCTATTCTACTCTATATTTTATTCTATTCTATCTATCTAATCTATCTAATCTATCTAATCTATCTAATCTACCTAATCTAATCTATCTAATCTATCTAATCTATCTAATCTATCTAATCTATCTAATCTATCTAATCTATCTAATCTATCTATCGATCTATCTATCATCGATCGATCGATCTATCTATCTATCTATCTATCTATCTATCTATCTTATCTATCTTATCTATCTTATCTATCTTATCTATCTTATCTATCTTATCTATCTTATCTATCTTATCTATCTTATCTATCTTATCTATCTTATCTATCTTATCTTTTATCTATCTTATCTATCTTATCTATCTTATCTATCTTATCTATCTTATCTATCTTATCTATCTTATCTATCTTATCTATCTTATCTATCTTATCTATCTTATCTATCTTATCTATCTTATCTATCTATTATCTATCTTATCTATCTTATCTATCTTATCTATCTTATCTATCTTATCTATCTTATCTATCTTATCTATCTTATCTATCTTATCTATCTTATCTATCTTATCTATCTTATCTATCTTATCTATCTTATCTATCTTATCTATCTTATCTATCTTATCTATCTTATCTATCTTATCTATCTATCTGTCTATCTATCTATCTATCGATCGATCGATCGATCTATCGATCGATCGATCTATCGATCTATCGATCTATCGATCTATCGATCGATCTATCTATCTATCTGTCTATCTATCCATCCATCCATCCATCCATCCATCTATACACACCTTGTATCCCCTACATGTACCTTAATCCAACCCTCAACAGACCCTAAACCAACCCTAAATAACCCTAAATAACCTTAAATAACCCTAAATAACCCTAAATAGCCCTAAATAAACCCTAAAGAAACCCTAAAGAAACCCTAAACCAACCCTAAAGAAACCCCTAAACGAACCTTCAACCAACCCTAAATAAACCCTAAACCAACCCGAAACCAAGCCTAAATAAACCCTAAACCAACCAACACTATGATAGCATTCAATGCCACTATTTAGACCCAACACGGTTGTGCTTCAACAATCGATGAACAGTGCAGATGGCAAATTTTAGCTCCGAAATTCAGCAAAGTACAGGTTTTTGCTCCAACATGTAGCAAATAGCAAGGACAAATGCCCCAGACTGAAAAAAAAAACATCCAAAAAAAACAAACAAACTAAATCCCAAAATATGCACTCGTTCTTCTAGGGATTTAAACAGGTTGAAACTGAAGCTGCCATCATCACACATGTGCTCCAAGAATTTGGAATACTGTCATTCTGCGACCCTATGTCACGCCTAAAGATTGGAAACTGACAAAGACAAGAAAGTTTCCACAACCATGGCTTCTGGACTAGTTGTTACGTACTATTAGTTCGTTGTTTGTTTTCTTTGGTTCTGCAGATTGATCTTGCCTCTGAGACCTCATTTGTTCATCAAGCCATTTTTCACAAGCCCTTTTACCTCTGGCCTGTTGAAGAAAATTCTTCCTTCAACATCCCTTCCAAAAGTTCAAAGTTCAAACCTACAAATATCTTTGGTGTTCAGAAATGCACGATTTTTTGAAGGGCTAGTCTTGGATCCAGAAATTCAGATTTTGTGAAAACATAGCTTAATTGCAACCTGCAGACCAAGCAGAATGTCTATCCAGATTTTAACTATCCTCTCAAGAATCTTTTCCATGAAGCGAAGGCGGTATTCCGAATTGGAGATGTGCAATATTCCAAGGAATCTTTGGAAGAATAACCTGCACCTCTTCGAAGGAATAAGACATAATATGACATAATATGTTGAAGGAATATTATTTCTTGAAAGAATTACGAATCACTATCACAGTCTCAAAGTACGGTTGCAGCTTGTAAGTAGAATGCGGTTCTTCAAGTACTTTTTCCATGGGATCTTCGTAAGGAATATACGACAGCGGTTTTCCGTGATAGGAATGCTGATGGTAAAACCGCAGTGCATTTTGCCCAAGACGGTTTCTAAAAGACCTATGGAAAACAAGCAATTTCTAGATGATCTGCTGAATACATAGGTCCCAACTTGTGGGGGGTTAAAACGGTTAAACCCCATGATCTCACCAGTGTATTCCCCGAAAAAAATCCCATAGATCCCCATAAAATGCTTGGTTCAATCCCAGTGGGGTGAATCATACATCAGCATGTATCCCAAAAATACATGCTGCTGTTGCTTAATCACTGAATCATCATTAAGTAATATGAAATCCATTTAAATCCACATATTTGTTGGTTAATATACCCATTGATAGAAGCAATGCTCACTGCTGAGCCATGTATATACATTTTGTTGGTTATCCCCCATTATATAACAGCCCATTCATTCCCATTCTATCCGCATATTTTTTGTTAGTTATCCATCCCATAAATCATACACCAAGTTGGTAAAGCATGGGCACATTGGGCCCAATATTCCTCCCGAGCTTCAGCGAGGCTGCCGTTCAGCTCTTCCCCGGAGGATGTGGCTGCCTTCTTTGCAGAGTATGGGGCGGCTCGGGCGAAACTGGCGCAGCCTGCAGGAAATGATGGGTAGACTTTTAGAACAATGGTCTGTAAATGGGGGTTTCCATACATGGGGGTACCCCAAAATGGATGGTTTATAACGATAATGGAAGATCCGATTAAAATGGATGATTTAGGGGTACAGTACCCCCATTTTAGGAAACCCCCAAATTGGATTTCAGTGGCTGGTTGATTTGTTGGTAGCTTTTATGTTTTTCATTTTAGCAGGGTTCGTCACGGCTGGGCGCCATCGAAGGAAGATCGAATATCATTCATATTTGAGATGATGAATTCGAAGGTTTAATGGGGTTTCATGGCCAATGGGAAGATCATGGGGATGTAGCTATTGGCTTCGTTGAACAAAAGCTGGTATACGCTGAGCATTTTGTGGGGATGTAATGGGAATATGAAGTGGGAGGATATAATGGGGATATACGGATATACAATTGATATATATATATATATATACAGATGTATAATTATGTATTATATAGTATAGTTATATGGGATATAGCCCTATAGCTAGCGTGATGAATTTAGTACTGGGGATATATAAAATGGTACTGTAATATGACCAAGAATATCGTTTGATATTTGGGTGTGTCTAAAAATGTGGAATCTACTGTACCTTGCAATTTTTCACCATTTGAATGGGGAAAATGAGGTGTAAATAAAACATTGGTAGCCTACTGGCAGACAAACCCATACCCTCAGCTAATCAAGCATGGCTTGCTGCACCCATACCCACCATTTACAGATGTTTACAAGGGATTTCCCAAGACATGCTGCACTCTGCCATTTCTGAAGCTAAAATACCCCAAGCCCGGGGGATGGAGCTGAAACGCTGAAACCTTCTTAGCAGGACTCCCCCGAGATTTAGATAATTGGAGGATCATGGTGCTTTATAGGTGGGATTCATGAGTACCCCAGACAGTATATACATATATACATATATATATATATACATATTATATATATTATATATATATATATTATATATATATTATACATATAGATCTTGTTTCTCCACTTGTGTAAATAGGGTAACCTCGGGACTGGGGGAGAGTTACGCAGTGTAATGAGCCACAGATGATCCCGGTGATGTTCTTTGAAGAAACCCTGGGTTTCCTACAACTCCTGGGAAAATCAACCCAGACCCATATGAATTCCAACAGATCATCATGATCTTTTCCAATTCAAATTTGCAAAATTTGGGGTATACCATACCGTATGCCCGATTCTCGAATAGATCCCATGTTGGCTGGCCACCAAAATATATCGACCCAACAAAATGGATTGTTTTCACTTTCATATTCCTGTGATCCCTATAGTGCCACAAACATCTTGACAAAATGCTGGCATATTTTGCGACATTCTGCGATATCCTCTGACAGTTTCTGACATATGTATAACATATTCGAAACTTTATTCTGACAGTTTCTCTCACAATAATATATAATTATATATATATATATATATCGTCAATTTGATTAACATGTTACTATTTGTTTCAATGACATTTTTATATATATATATATACGGTATCTATCAGCCTGACAGTTTTGCTGACATTTCTGACAGTTGCCGTCAATCCAGACAGCCGTGCCCAGGTGGCACCTGAGCACGTGATCATGGGCGCCGAAGGTGCGACAGCCCCCTGATTTTGGGGGGGGTTGACGGGTGCGGAAGGGAACCCCAACGAGATAGCAAAGCGCACCATTCCATCAGAAAAAAATATATATTAGATTTACAGTCTTTACAACAAGCTAGTATGGATGCAATGTACTGTATATTGTAATGTGCTGGAATGCATTGTAATGTCATGTCATGTACTGTAATGTGATGCGATGTAATGTAATGTATATGCAGATAGTATAGTGTACGTTTTATATGAATATCTCCATCATTTGGTCATACCAGTACTACTGAAGATTCTTCATTGTTGGCTGGTGCATGCCCAGTTTTCCGTGCTTTGATGACTCGCACGATTCACCAAAGTCCATGCCACATGGAGACTGGACCTACATATAATCTTTAGTAGATATAATATGATATAATGTAGCATAGCTTTCCAGAATAGTCATTAGATATGATATACAGCAGTTTCTACCATATACTGTTTTCCATAGTATAGTGAATCATATCATATCCATATACTAGTTTACTGTAGGGCAATGGCTTTCTTGGTGGCGGCTAATCCTCCCTTCAGTGGTTCGCAGGACAAACCGGTCGACCCTCGGGCGAAGCGTGGGTGCAGTTCTCTTCAGAGGCTGGCAATTTAGGGGTTTCCAGAAATGGTGGTGCAATGGAAAACCCGATTAGAATGGATGATTTGGGGGTACTACCATTTCAGGAAACCTCGATTTGATCGTGAAAAATAGGGATTTTACATGATTTAGCCGTCAAATATTGGGATCTGATTGGCCAAAATGTGGGTTGTGTATCATTGAAAACAGGGTTATCATAGATAGGAACAGGGGTATAAACCTATGCAAATGCTTGGTTTCTAGGTTTTAATTTATATCCGAACATCCAGCGGTGATGGACGGTCCAGGGACTATATATATATAATAATATATATATATATACATATTATATAATATACATATTTGCAGGGCGGCTCAACCACTGGCCAGCAACAGTTGATTGAATCCCCTATTTTCACAAGGTCTATCAGTTCTATTGCCGTGTGTGTTCCGGCATACTTCGTATTGGTACTTTCTTAAATGTGTAACTACTTGTGTACACTTGCAAGCAAATATCTTCGAGGGTTCCCGAAGCTTCTTGTACTGTTGCAGTTTGTTCTACTACATCACAATTTATTGCATAATATATGATATCTTTCCTACATATTGTTCTTTCTTGGTGTATATCCTAGTCCAACATCATATGGGTCGTCCAAAAAAACAGGGCACCCGGAAGTTCCAAAATTTCAGGGGCAGATCCCCATTTCTGAACAAACCATATCCATTGCCATTAGTGATTGTTGAATTCCATTGTGACTGGTCAAGTCCCCTATTTATGGATTTTGTTGATCCTTCCCTACTTGTATCAAACCATCCGTTTTGGGTGTCATTCAACATGTAACGCATCCCCACATGAGAATGGTTTTATCCACCATAAGCTGGAATCAAACGCCAGCAACTATAGCTCTATACCCGCTTGCTATCGCTATGCCGCTATACGGGTTTGTTCAAATTGGATGATTTATAGACTTCCAATTGATTGCCAGCAGACTTTCTCAACCATGATTTTGTTGGGGTGTTTTCCCATGGCTTTCAGACAAACCCATATGGAATATTATGGAATCATATGGATATGGATCTAAATTGCGAAGCCCAAGAAGAGATGTTAACTACTGACCAAAGATGTTGGGCTTAAATTTGGACCAAAATTTCTGAAGTGAACCTGGGACCAGAATTTTGGGATGTCTTCAATGTTGACCCATGGGAATCTGATCAACCACAGGGGAACCCACCGGAACCCACCAGACAAACAGAATGGTGATAATACTCAGCAATTCATATCAATCTATATAGCAGTATCACAATTATGATTGAGATTTAATGATACTTTTCTTGGGTTAGTTTGCAAATAGGATATACCGAATTTAATGGTTGATCCTCATCTTTCCCCCATTAGAAGTGCAGTTTCCGGGAGACTATGCCCAATTCGTATAGTGCCATTCCCCTCATATGAACCCGCCAGAAACCATGCTTTGGTATAGGATTTACACATAGGGGCAAAAGTTTCAGGATTGTTCAAGATTAGGGGGATGGGATTAAAAGTCAATTAACAGTCCTAGAATATCCATAAAAAATCCATAAAATCATACAATATCGCCGTGTAAAAAAGCAATCCATGTCTCCTTTCAACCCCCCGTAAAAACAGGGAGAAAACGGTCGTGTTTTTTCGCTCAGGCCATGGCTGCTCAGGCCAGAATGACTAAGGTGCCCAGTGGTGCCCCATGGGGAAGGGCGGGTAGAACTACCATAGGACACCATTAAACATCATTTAACCATGACCATAGATTATGGTTTACCATGGTTTAACGGTGTTTGGTGGATTCTACCATTGTAGTTTAAACACCATTAATTACCAAGGGTTTCGGACTGCAGATGTCTCGGAAAAAAGAGCATAAAACATGTCGATGTGAATTGAATGGTTATTCGGTGATTTTGTGAAATCATGGTCGATTTTACATAGTTTTACCCAAATATTCTGGATGGTTTCTGGGTTCAAGTTTCAATTCAACCAATCCATCGATTGTGGTAAATTGACACAAAATGATTATGTAGCCAGCAAAACAGGGCCATGTACATGTTACAAGCATCAACATAGGGTTTCAGCATGTTGTAACTATTGGCTTCTATCAACATGAGGTGACTGTAACCAGTCATGAATGAGATTTCTTAAAAACAACAGTTGGGGATAGTTGGGGCACATCTTAAGAAGCTGCGCAGAAGGCCACTTCCTAAAGGGTATACACAGCAGAGGTGGCTCTTGGACGATGGTCCCCTTTGTGTCACCGCTATCCATCGGGAGGATCGTCAAAAGATTGGCAACCGCTACATCGAGGTTGGAGCCTAAGAAGGGGGTGGTGGCTAAATGGTAAAGGTCCAGGTGATCTGGTAGACTTCCAAAAATATAATAAGATATGTAAAGATCAGGGTTATTTGAGGCGACCCCAAAGTCCATCTCAAAAATTGCAGGTTCAGTGGTCGAGAGTTAAACTTTTTGATCAGATCTCCTTCGACCGCCGCCACCAGCTGTGAAGCAAATCATGCCCCTGATCTGGGCTTGCCATGGCGCTTCTTTGCCGTGGTCTCGCATTGCTGTGCCTTTTGCCTCTCAAATGCTATTCATATCGAGTCGTTGAGCGAGACTCACGCAGTCTTCACGGAGCAAAAGATGAGTTTATCCCTCAGGGGACCAAACAGATGTTCAAAGGAGTGGCTCGTTCGGTCGGCAGGATAAATCAAATGAGTCAGATGTATCGCGAAAACCTCTTCAGGGTGCACCAACGCAACTTGCATTTGCGAAATTCCGCCATGAAGCCGAACTTGATGAGAGATTTCCACCAGATGCAGCGTTTCCAGAATTTGGGCAGGTACAGGTTCAGTACCTTTCCAGGAAAGAAGACTTTGCTTCCACAGAACCTGATGCCCATGGTGTCCCGCAGACTGATGTCTACTAAAGAAGCCATGCGATTTGGCAAAGTCTTCAAGGACTACATGGCGAAACGAGATATGAAAGATGCCAGGCACTTGCAACAACCAAGTCACAGACTGTTACAGGATATGGCAAGCTAAGTTGGACATGCTTGAAAACCCATGTTTAGGTGATGTTTCACTGAAAGCATTGCTGGTTGCACAGTTGCACCTGCAGGTTCCTTCAACAAAGTGGACAAAGGGAAGGATGGTGCACTCCGGAGCAGCTGAAAGAGTCTCCGGGTCCATGTTTCTGATAGTTTTTTCTGTTCTTCGGAAGTGTTTTTGTGGTGATTTAGATATTCTGGTATATTCTGTTGACAAGCCTCTGGAAGTCTAAGCTGGGAATGGAAATTTCATGAAATTTCCACCCTCTTAATTATATAATATCCCCTTTATGGATGGTTTTCCCATCGACATACATATTTCTTCTTGCCATCTTTGACCCGATCTCTTAGTGATTGCGGAGATTGTCGGAGGTGTCCAACTGCTACTCTATTCTGGTCGTCATGCGTCAAACCATTTTAGGTATGTTAGGTTCTGGTCATTTCATGTTATTCTGGTTGGTGGTTTCAAATATAGACCTTCCGTCCCAACTTCAAATGGCTTCATCTCAGGCCCTTCATATCTTGTTGTGACCAGGTTCAAGAGCCGCTTCTATGGTGGAAATGAAAACATTGATGGTGCTTTATCCTACAAACATCCCACATCGAAATTCACGGCCTTGTACATCATGACTTCAGCAGCGGGAGATCACAATGGTGCTTTTGCCAGCCTGGAGGGTGGAAGCACTAATGGTGGCTTATGGAACATGTGCGGACGCATGCTGCGCATGAGTTCGCTGTACAATGTGATCTACAAACGTGTGAATAGCGTGGCGGATGCCACAGAGTTTGTGAAGGAGGTGGGGATGGATACTCATGGATTTCCCATCAATTTTGGGGTATGAGCATCTATATCATATCCTAGCTCTTTTGTGCTTTTCGAAGCACGGGATTCCAAAGGTTCTCACCCCCAGGTGAAGAATGATCCGGACTTTGTGAAGGATGGAAAGGCCCTGAAACATGTGACCATCAGTGGCCATGGAAACCCTGGTACCTTGGTGCTGGGTGAAAACCGGATCTTAAGTTCGGAGCTTACGGCCAGTAGGGACACCATCACCAAAAAGTTTCTCAAGGAGCTCAAGCCAGCACTGGTGCATACAGGCGGGACCCAATGGGCCCAGGTGTCCACTAGGCCACTAGGTCAATCAACAACCAACAGGATGTGTACTTTAGGGCGTTAGCTTTATATAATATTTTGAAACAATTGGGGTATATAATTTAATGATAGTTATCATATATATATATATTAGTGACTATATTATATTATATATTCTGTATTATAAAATATATAATATAATATATATATATATAATGATATATATATATATATTATATTATGTTATATTAAATTAAATTATACTATATAACATCAAATATTATATATATATCAGATTATATATATATTAATGTATAATGAACATATAATATATAGTTTATAATATATATATATAATATAATATAATATAATATAATGTATATAATATAATGTATATAATATAATATATATATAATTTAATGTAAATAATATACTATATATAATGTAATATATATAATGATATAAATATATAAAATAATAATGTAATATAATATAATATAATATAATATAATATACTATAATATAATATAATACAATACATTAAAAATAAAATACAATAATATACATATATTATATTATACATATATTCTATAATATATTATTTAATATATATATATATATACAATATAATTCAATTTTATGCAATATAATATGTATAATGTATATGATATATGTATTATGAGATATATATATATACAATGTAATACAACTATAATAATATATATATATAATATATATTCATGAACATATTTAATATAGTATATAATATAATTTACTATGATTTGAAAAATATTATATGATATAATATAATATAATATAATATATATTTACATATAATCTATAATATATATAATGTGTGATATATATGATAATATAATGGATATATATTTTAATGTTTATGATAGTATATATATATATTATAATATATATAATATGTATAATAATAATTATATATAATACAATATATATATATGTATGTATGTATGTATATATATATATACACGCTGCAGGCCCTACCACCCCGCCTCCCCCACATGGGGTGGGTACCCCGTACGAGGGAATAATAGGTATAATACGGTTCACAGTGGTTTGGAGAAAATCAATTTGTTGCTCGGGCACAAATGAAGTGAAATGTATTCTATCGCTTCATGACTCCGACATGATCTCTGGGACTCGTCGTGGCAACTATCTGCATCGAAGCTCCACTTTGTTGCGAGACCAAGTTCAGCCCCCTCTGCCTTCATCTTTGAATTCCATCGACAAGATCATCCGGCTTGTGCTTGATTGTGGAGCTACCGTGCTTTTGTCAGTGGTAGGTTATAGTTTTTTTTCTTTTTTTGCGGGGCCGGCGGGGCCCCATTCTCAAACACATGGAATATGCCAGTGGACGGTGAAATTTATGAAACTTCACCCTTTGAACCAAAGTGTGCACAATGACTCAAGAAACAGCCCGTTCGCTTGCAGGTCCTTGGTTTGTCAGTGAAAGCAGTGTTGGCCATGACCTTTTCATTCCTTGGGTTGGCACCATCTACTACACCAAGGAATTTGCTGAGCAAACCTTGCAAGAGATCTTGCATCATGCCAAGGCTTGATCCACTTGAAGTCGTCTGTTGTTAATGAATGCTGGGTGTGGGTCTTCCTTTCTCTTGCTTTTTGACTGCTGCAACTGCAATCCTTTTTTGTCCTGCTAGGTAAAAAGCGTCATGCTGGACGCAGTTAGGGCCGGCTCTGCCTTGGTCAACCTGTTGCCATCCCACACTTCTCGCGGGTGGCCGCTGATTGAGGATTTGTTCATGTCAGACAAAGCCATTGAACTTCGCAACCCAATCCTAGCAGAGTGCGTGTCGCACGGGGAGTTCACTGCGATCTCTATTGATAGCACTTTTCGTTTATGTCTTAGCATCATGGGGCAGCTACCTTTCAACATGAGCAAAGAATCACGGCAAAATGTTGCTTCAAGCATGACGAAAGCATTCGGAGGGTTATCACTGTTCGTGGCAAAGCAGGCACAGTTGTCGCAATGTTTGTTGCGCCAGGAGAGGGCGGAGAGGGTGCTGCTGACCTAAGGAGGGGCCTGGAGAACAATGTGCCTCAGACTTGCATCAGATCGAGTATTTGGCCACAGATGCCCCGAGTATGAAGCTGCTGGAGGAACTTAAGGAAACACTGCCGAATCTGGTTGGCATGTCCTTAGATCTTGTCCGTTTGGCCATGCATTCTGAATCTGCATCCGCACGCAAAAGGACAGCAGGATCTGCCACACTCTGCACATGCTTAGCCGAATTCGGCCATAGCAAATCTATGCCACCACCTGCAACTTGGGGTGCGTTCTTCACTGGCGCGGAAGATGGACAATTGTCAGCTCGCGAGCGCGTTCTGAGGAGTCAGGTTATGGATGGATCCATGGCCCAGTCAAAGGCCCGAAAGATTTTGG
The DNA here is from genome assembly GCA_947184155.2 of Cladocopium goreaui. Lineage (NCBI taxonomy): Eukaryota > Dinophyceae > Suessiales > Symbiodiniaceae > Cladocopium > Cladocopium goreaui. The sequence goes on along the minus strand of CAMXCT020006607.1, from coordinate 363,524 downwards.
ATTGCTTGGGAAAGCGACAAAGCCGGACCGCCTTGGATGGCTCTTCAACAATTTGCGTGTCAGGTCTAGGCTTTCAAAAGCGGACAATTTGCTTCTGCCAACTGGGACAACTTCCAATGAAAGCCTGCACGCAGAGATCAACAACAGGTTTCGTCAAACGCAGAGCCTTCACAAGAGCACACCTTCCCTCAAGTTAAACATTCTTGTTTTGTCGAAACTGATTGCGCACAACACGTCTCTGTACTCACCTGGTGCAAGACAGATGTCGTCCAGTCATGTGTTAGCAAGCACATAGGCACAGGCCTATGGACGACGGACGGCTGGGCAGGGTGTGCGTGCAAAGGCAAAGCCAAAGCTAGCTTGCCCATAGAGTAGCAGCGACGGGCTGCATCTCACAAAGTGAAAAAATCATAGCCAAGCGCCCAGCCACTAATTTACAAAAGCTTGCTGCCAAAATGCTTCGCACGCCATTCTCACTTTCACGTGTGCCTAGGGGCAGGTGTACATAAGTGTTGGCATTAATGTGCACAATTTGAACTCAAAAGCTGCCTTGCATTGCGTCTTTTGATTTTCCGCTTGGCGCTGGAGTGGAGCCTTCTATGTTCAGGAGTCGGGTGCATGATTTAAAAGCATGCAAGACAGGCCGGTAAGAGCCAAACATGCCATCTGAACGAATTCATCAATATTCAGGACTAAGGCTAAGGTGCACTCACAGGCTAAGAGCGAGATATGTGATATCATTTGAAATGAATCTGCCCTTCACTTGGATTGACTTTACCCCTAAAAACTTCAGTGTCCCTCGGTGGCGATGAACATTTGATCAGACTTGCAAATTTCATGCCATAGCAGAAGAAGCAAGATTTGAGTCTGGCTTGGCTTCTGCTTTGGCTCAAAGCAAAGCAAAGGCATGTCGCCTCATGCGCAAATGTTGTCAGTGAGCCAGTCCCAAGCACGCCTATTAAGTTCCTGAGCAAAACAGCTTTGACCACGAAACAAACAACAGGCTCGAATGGGCTTCCTCGTCTTCATCACACAATCTTCCAACTCTAGCCTGCCAGCTCATGTGTTGGAAAACGCCTGGCATGGGCTTCGGGCAGGGTGTACTTGATTCGATACAGGTTCGTGGCAGTTGTTGGAGCTAGCTTAGCGCACGCAATGCGCGGGTCAACTTAGAACACTAGCGGCCAGCGTCTGCTTAGCAAGAGGCACGTGTTGCGATGAACAAAAATGATGCAAATGCGTAACCCAGAAAAGTCTCAAGCGCACTGTGTTCACCAGTTGAGTTGCTGGGGCCCAATTTGTTCTCATTTGGGTGATTCAATTCCTGTCCTCAAGAAAAGCAAGGGGCTTGAAAAAGCAAGATGATCGCGCGTACGCAACCTTTGCAAGACAATGCCACTGTAGCTGGAATGCATGTTCTCCGTGCGCTGATACACACACACACACGCACACAACTCGCATGCTAGTTGATACGCTTTGTAACTACAAACTCCTAGGTGAACGAAATCTAAGTTCCTTTCCTTTTGAAATACATTCTGCAAGCTGTAAGCCGCATTATCCCAATTGTTCCCTGCCTCGTGGGTACCCCCCCTGCCGCCCTGTGGTAATGACTGTGGTGGTGGGGGGTGGTGTACCCCCCTCCTCCCTTGTGGTAATGGCTGTGGTGGTGGAGGGTGGTAGTTTTGTAAGTTGGTAGGCAACACATATCAGGAGTGTATAGTATATAGTATTGGGAATTACATACTGTTGTATTCAATGTAGGCATATAGGTATGTATATATATATATGTATATATATATATGCATGCAGTGCGTAGTACATTAGGTATGTATTGGGTTATACAAGGTATCTATTAGGTGTGTAGTATTAGGTCTATTATATAGGTATTAGCGCCCGGTTTTCTGTATGCAATATTTAGTAGTGTTAGGTACGTACAGTATTTGCTTTATATACGGCATATATAATTTATATATATATATATATGATATATATATATATGTTGTGTATATTATACATACATATGTATATTATATTAAAATATACACATGTATATAAATATATACATACATATGTATATATATATACACGTTTTTTTATATGCCCCCATATGAGATCTTCCCCCTCCGCCCCGTGGCCGGTAGTGGCCTTGTATGTTCATACCTATGTCTTCGTTTTTGCATGCTTCCATGTACTGCACCCATATGAGATCTTCCCCGTTCCCCCCCTGTGGCTGGTAGTGGCCCCCCCCCCCAACCGATGAGGGGGGATGGAGAGACGGAGGACGGGACCATATATACTAACCAGCGAAAACGTTGCATTTTGGAAGGGTATCTAAGATTGGCCGTGTTTTTGGTGAATGTCACAGCTTTGGGTTGAGATCTTCTCAGGGTTGTTTCAATTTGTGCCTAGGCATAAGATCCCATGATTTATTTCAGGACTGCATGGCCCAAAGCCGATATGATGCTTTGTCATTTTTCGGGACACCATCGATTTCATCCAACAACACCTTGTTATTCGTGACTCTGTTCCAAATAATCCAGGTTCAATACTGTAGATTGTAGGATTTAAATGATGTTCCGTCGATTTCCATGGTACTTGCAAATTGAGGAAGGGCATTCAACACAACATTGCCCCCAAATATCGCAGCATCTGGGGATGGAGCAATAAATATGCGACCATTTCGTGGATGAACATTTCAATTACACTTGGTTTCTCAAAAGATTGGATCCCATGGTTTTGGGGGCCATTTACCATCCGGGAATCAGACCTGGCAATTGAAAATCCACCATTTACAGAATTTATGGATTTATTAGTCCATTAAAGTCTCCATTTCATTCGGGGATTTTCCATTGCCACATTTGATTACCGGAGGGTAGAAACATACTTAATCTCTAGAAGTTCGCTACCGACGGCCAGTTTACATTCTCCTAGAACTGGATGAAGGGAACATTGGCAGGAAACCACCAATGTTCTAATGTTCTATCATTTTTTGACACCAATTTTTCCTGCTGGAAAGACCTTGAAAGGGCCCCTCGAGTTGTAAGTTGGTTTATTGAGAACATAAATCCAACCGTTAGCCTAGTGAAACCAGAATACCTATCACAAATCCTTTTTTTATGTGCACCCTCATCTTTGTTGGATAGATCCCTTTTTTGTGTGTTTGTTTAACTTCTATGTTTTTGGTTTCATTGGTCAAATCACCATGTTTGATATTATCTCCATTTTTGTTGGTAAAATCTAAATCTGTCATTGGCTAAATCACAACTTTAAATGTTGATCACTTTTTTCTCCGGATCTGGCATTTTCCCACCATTTCGGGGCTTCCGTCCCGCGATAGGTGAAGCCCGTTCCACCGTGTTTCTGGACTCCTGTTCCACCGGGCAGCAGCCGAAGAACGGCGGTGATCCCCTGGCCCAACTGGTGGCGGATGCGCTGCCGGGGGTGGAAGTGCACGCCTTTGAGGATGTCAGCTATCCCAAACTTGTGGCTTGGTGGATGTGGGAAACCCACGGAAACCATGGGTACCTCCAATTTTCCATGTTTTTTTCGATGTGGGGAAGTCACTACCAGATAATAGTCGGGGTCCTAAACTCGTGACTAGGTAGCTTTCCTTAGTTTTCCCATGGAGTGTGACCAAATTTTCACGATTTCTTGGTCCCTGATTTTGGGAATCCCCTACATTGATACGTAACATATATGTCCCAAAGGGTGACCTCGCATTTTGTTTTGCTATATATGTTCGCAGACCTCAATGTAAGAACAACATTGTTTGTAAAAATTGAATTTAAAATAGTGGAAATGTGTTTTTCTCTATCTTTTTTGGGGTTGCTACAATTTGTTCTCAGAAGTGACCACTTGCTTGACTTTTTTGAAGTTGTTTTGTAAAGAAACCCCGATTTGGGATGAGTATCCAATACTTGTGGCGTGGTGATTTCAGAAGATTGCGTACAGGGCGTTTGTGGGTTTATATTACCCCATCCGACAATGAAACCACCACAAATCCTGGCCTAGTTATCAGAAGGTTTAAGGTTTAGTTTGTTATGGGAATTAGGAAAATTGGGGTGTCCCAAAACCGATGGTTGCCCGTGACATGTAAGATAACATGTTGTTTCATTATTTTCTGAGTCACTGATCTTAAGAACACCCTCATATGTAATGATATGTATGAAGATCTAACGTGTATATACTATATATATACTATATATATATATTATAGTATATATTTTATATTATATATATTTATTTATTTGATATATATATATATATAACAATATATGATTTTAGATTATCTATATTATATATATTATTATATATATTATTATTAATATGTTATTATATATATCATATTATTATTATATATATTATTATATATATCATATTCATATCATTACTATTACGATTATTATTATTATCATTATTATAATATATATATATTATTATTTTTATTACTACTATTATTGTAATATATACATATTATATATTATTTTATATATATTACTAAATATATACATATATTATATTATATATTATATTTTTCTACCACATATATATACATATAATATAATATAATATGGTTTGATATGATATGATTTAATATAATATAATTTATATACGTATATAATATTATATATATATGTTATTTATATAATATATATATATATAATAGTATATAATATATGTGTATATATATATATATACATTATATTGTACACTTTATATGTATAATCTCCAAGAGTTGCCAAATTTTAGCTTATACCTCAAAAACAAACGCTGAAGTATCAGGGTTGTCTTCTCACCCCTGGTTTGATTTGTCTTTTTGTTGCACAAATCTCATTAGTGAAAGTCATACAAGAGAAGGAGTTGTTGATATATGGAGTTTTTCATACAAGGAAATGAGTCATTCATATACGGAATTATTCATACAAGGAAATGAGTTGTTCATACAAGGAAATGAGTTATTCATCTATGTAAATATACAAGAAATATTTGAAGAAGGAAATGGGTTATTCACATGCAATGACACAATGACATGAGTTATCCATAGAAGGAAATGAATTATTCATACATGATACATCACTTATGCACATATGAACATCACACATACTTACTTGAATGATAACTCACTTTGTAATAAAATCGAGAAAAACCAGGGGCGGACATATGTGGGTAAGAGTTAAGGGGCGAAAATTTCCGGGTAAAGGGCGGAAATTCTGGTCTGGGATTTTGGGCCCACCATGAATTACCAATGTTTAGACATATTAAGTTTATGGGTACATATGTGCTTAAACGGGTTCATTCATAATTATTCATGACCCAAGTGAACCCCGCAATCTTTTGGCCTAATGCCTTGTGAACTGCTGTTCGAAGCCTATTCCACCAATACTTTGGTGGAGGGGTTGGACATTGTGAAAAGGGAGGTTGGAATGGATCCTTTGACTTCTACCGGAGCTGCCCTCGCTCAAGAACTTCAAACACTTAAGGATGGTTCCAGGTACAACGGATGTCTGTTTTCAACATGGTATGCTTTTAAGTGGTGGAAAGGGGTTGGATCAACCGATATCATATGTTTTCATGAATCCCAAGGATATTAACAATATTGTCATGTTTTCCATTACTACCAACATATTGACAAAACCATCAAAATCACAAATCGTAGAAAAATGCCAGGGTCTGAAATTGCCATTAGGGTCTGAAACTGAATTTGGGGTTAGAAATTTCAAGTCCAAAGGCCAGGGCCTAGAAATTTTACCAGGGTGGAAGTTTTAGGTCGATATTATATAATCATAATATGTGGCCGTTTTCGATAAGGGGAAAGGAATGGTGATAAGCGACGGCCCTAAGGAAACATTGTGCTTTTGCTGGGCGAATCTTAGAATTATTTTCCCAATCGACAATCATATTTTTAGGGAAACCAGTTACCAGGGGTTGTTTCAGAAGGTTTCAGAATTTCTTTCCTTGATGTTGACAACCATTTGTTTCTTTACTGGAAGAGTCGCATCTAGCCTGCAAGTGTGTTCAGAAGTGCTTGGGTTTGGTGGTCAGGTGAAGCTGCAGGACAGCTTTGTGAAGGATGCGAACTTCCAGTGCCACTGAGAGCCAAGATGATTGTGTGGGAGCTGCCAAAATTTGAGAGTGGAACCCAAAATTAGTCAAATCTGGCCGGTCTAGTGTCTCAAAACAATGTGCAGGCACAATTTTCAGGGCTTATGCAAAACAATCAATTGGATAATTTTCAGTGCGGGAAGAAACCGATCATGACTCATGACTGGATGAAATTAAACTGGAGTTGGTGCATTCGATTGTTGTGCTGTTCCCGGCAGAAAGAGGTAGCGGGGCTATCTCAGCCCTTTACAGACACCCAGTCCTCCGGCAGCTGATGGTTTGTCCACATGAGGAAACCACAGGGATTGTGGGGGACAATTTTTTGAACATCCACAGAAAAATCCGATCATATCTCTTCTCTCTTCTCTCTTCTCTCTTTTCCTTCTTCTTGTTCTTCTTCTTCTTCTTCTTTTTTGTTTTTTGTATGCCAATGTTTGTTTTCATTGACTGTACCCTGTGGATGGTTACACATTGGATGCGTTTGCAGCCGCAAGTGTTTTGCCACTTTTCTTGGTGGGAAAACTCAATCCCAGGCCCCGAAGGTTCCGTTGATCCCATGATATCCCATGTGAGGCCAGTGGAAGCTGGATGGAAAGTGCCTCCAAGCCAGTGTATTCATGTCCAAGACCGAGACTGGTTCGTGATTTCAAGATCTGTTGTTTTCAGCCTTATTTGGGATGATCCTAACTGACCCATATTTGTTCATTGGGGTTGAAACTATGTATACCAACCAGGATAGCACTGTGGACACTTCGCAAGAATCACTTCCTGAACCTCAATATAGACGCCCGGTATACGATGAACCTGATGCATATCTGGAACTCTCGCGTGCCAACGTCTCATTGGGTCACCAGAACAAAGACGATGAATTCGTGTTCTATGATGGTGTCTCCTTTGCTGCAGATCCGCAGATGTGCGCGGAATGGTGCGGGATGATCCAAGAATGCCACAGTTTCCAGTTTGTTGAGTTGCTGGATGATGAAGTTCTGGATCTTGGCATGTGCATCTTAAAAGCTTCGCCAAAGAAGGCACTTGAGTCACTGGATGAGTCTCATGAGTCGGAGGTGGATTCTGAGTTTGACTATGAAACGTTGGATTGACGACCAAGACAATCATCATGGCCACAGCGCCGCAGGTTCCTGCCCCGGAAAATTCGTCGCGAGCGGTGCGAAGCGGGAGGTGTTGTGAGTTGTGGGTGTGTCATATATCAGAATAGAGTCAACCCATGATTCATCATCCCCTATGTACGCCGGGGAAACCTATGGAAAGCTCCCGTCAACACAGCAAAATGAAGCCAATTGCCTTGAAAATCAACAACCATCCCATGTTTTGAGCAATTTTGTTTTTTTGTGGTGCTGAACACCCCATTTCATGGCCATCATGGCCCGGCTCCCAATGGGCCCCACTTCACGTGCTGCTAAGATCTTTCCTTCCACAGCGGCAGATGCCTCCAAAGCCGCAGCCCGGCCCACGCAGGCGTGTTTTGTTCACCGAGAGTATGATGATTTTTTTGTACACGGCGTACCTTGATGTATGGGATTGATAAATGCACATCCATTTGTATATTTCAAAAATTGGGCAATCTTGGGAGAGCGATTTTCCAAACCATCGTAGTTGGATTTAGAATAGGATGTACAAAACCATGATATTTGGGCAAAACTATTTGACCAAGCCTGGGCCGGTCCATGCCGGAAAATCAGGTATTTGGACTAGTCCAGAAACTGGCCATACCCTAATTTGATCCAATTTGTGGCTCTGTTGTTGAATACTTCAACGGGAGCTTATTATTTTTTTGGGTGATTTTTGCCACTTGATTTGTCTTGATTTTGGGTAGTACCCTATTTAGGCACCCGTACTGTTCTCTTACCATTCTTAAAAGATCATAGCTGCCCTGATTTGTTTTTTGATTCTCATTTTCTGTGTGTATGTGGGTATGTTATGTATTATTTATGTACATATATGTCCAAATATACGATACTCCCGCCACTTTATTCCAAAAACCTGTCCAGCAATATGGGAAACTGGGCTATTAATACAGAGACAGATATCGGGGGAAATGTCGATCGTTCAAACCCATGTTGATTTGCAACTGATTGGTGGTTTTCATTTGTTGTCTATCCTCCCTCGATAAATCTTCCCGATGGAGAAACCTCTTCGTGATGGCATGAAACCACCGCTCAGCATTTTCTAAGTTTCCATCCAACAAGTGAGTTTTGGTGGGTAAGAGAGCAATTTAATTGATTCGTCAGCGAGAAGTCAACTCGCCGCATCCCAGTTCGGTTGGTTTCACATATTTTTCCCATACCTGGCATGATGGCCCCAGTGTATCCCAGTGTGATATTAAATGGTTTAACCTCGGATGGATATTTCAGTACCTGTTTTTTTAAACAAATGAATGGGCATTAAATTATACTGATACTTCTACTTAATCAACTAAAAGTCTGTTTGCAGGGTCTCTAAGTTCGCAGCGTCCGTACTTTTGGGATGCACCAAATTAGTGAGTTCCAGGACCGTGCCATGCGTGGTGGAAAGGGGGGCAATGAGTTGGATTGGTGCACCAGCGGCGTGGGGCGGACTCTATCGAACCGTTGCCCAATTTTACCTTTAACATCAGGTTACCGAAGTTTATAAATTTCCTGATTTTCCTGTTTCAGAAACAGCTGTTAGAACTGCGGCCCAACTTGCTCTTTTTTCCTCCAGGGAGCGGCCGCAATAGCAGCCTTAACACTGCTGCCATAGTCATTACAGTAGGTTTGTTTGGCGCGACCAAGACACCCATTTGAGTAGATGGTTGGGCGGGATGATGTCTGGGCTTGATGATTTTGCGTACAATGAGGTAGAGGACATATACTACATGAGTAACTGATAAAATTATTGTAATAAGAATTTAGTCTTGCTTCGCCTTGGCCTTTCCAAGGTTGCACAAAACCTTCATAACCGATAGGGGACGACCCTATACCGATACCCCATTTGTGATACCTCCGGGAATACTGAAAATCCTCTCAACTAATAGGGGACGACCCTATTTTGTGCATGGCATTAACTTTAACATAAAACTTTGTCTGGTACTCATATATTTATATATATGTAACATATAACATTATATAATTACAGTAAATATATTATATAGCTACCCCCACAAGACCCACCTTTTCAGATGAGAATAACGCCACAGAAATAACAAATACACACATACATAATATATAAATACAGTAAACCAGAGTAATGCATAAAGTAAGACAAGAGAACCCTTTGAAGAAGAAGGATCCCTAAAAAATGTACATGCAGTGTTCCTTTCCGAAGAAGTGCAGTCTTCCTTTCAGAAAATTATTCGGCCTTCGTTCAATCATACAGTATTTCTTTCAAACATAAGAAGCACTATTCCTGCAAAAAAAGAAAGTGTGGACAGGCTAAATAAAGTACATCCTTTAATGGAGTTCCTTCCTCTCATTTTTCTTGTCTGACCATTTTTAAGGAAAAACTCAACTTCTTCAAACTAATTGAATCCAAGACAAGGTACTACATACACCCCAGGGTTTTACTTCATAGCCATGTTTCTTTGTATTATTGAATGGTTTTCAATCAAATGTTTCACTCCCTTGTGAAGGAGGCTTTGCACATACTTGCACTAACACCTTTGAGGAACACCAAAATCGGTTAATTAAACTTGTTACTTGAAGGATTCCATTCTGTCGTAATGTTGCCCTCCTTCCATGAATATCTTTACCTCTTTAAGAGAACTTTGCACAGCTATAAGTATCTTTGAACATAGGTTTATGTTCATTTCAAAGAAATGCTGCACTCCTTTATGACTTTGCACAGCTGTAATGTCTCATTGAAAATAACTCTATATTCCTTTCGAAGAAATGCTGCACTCCTCTATGTAAGGTGACTGTACAGAATGATGTCACTTTATGCAAGGAATGATGCGGCTTTATGCAAGGAATGTAATGTTCACAAATACTACTACACAAGGCCTACATTGGAGGATGTTGCTTTGACAACAAACGCCAAAGTCCATGCTGAAACTTGTTACTCAAACAGTTTTTCCTAGATCTTGAATCTTGAATCTTGAATCCATCCCTCTTCGATTCAAGAAGGTTTGCCTGGATCTTGAATCTTGAATCTTGATTCCGATGTACTTAGGGAAGGGCGGGTGGCAACAAAATTGCAAAACAAATGCAATGTTTGATCCCGAAAAAATATCCTAAGTCTTAAAGTCAGAAAAACACTGTTAATACTGCCAAATTTACTAAAAGGGTGGGTCTTGGGGGGTATCATATGTATATATATATATATCATATTATATAAGTCTATCTATAATATCCAATTTATATAAGTAGTGTCTATCAATATACATCTCGCTTGGCTCCGGGTGTCCCATAAATGGGGTATGCCCATAAGAGGAAGCTTCCAGCTGTGAAACTCGAAAACCATCAACTGGCAGATTTTGATGATGGGTTTTGGTCACCGGATTTCCATAATCCTTTTTGTCGTTGGCAACTGCAGGAAGAACAACGCCAGTTGAACCAATGTTTCTTAAGTCACCCCAAGAAATCATCCAAGTGATTGTTTGGCACCCTCGATTGCTGATTGTAGTGCTGGGGATTCATCCAGAAATGACCGAACTTTTTTGACGTTGGTGACTTATCACCATTCAACACAATTCAGCCTGATATGTTGTATGTACATATACTTTTTGATCAGACATGGCAATGGAAAATCCACCATTTGTCGATGATTTTCCTAACTATAAACCTCGCCCCGGGTATAGTCATTTATAGGTTTTTCTTTTTTTGCCAATTGCCATGTGTTACTACCGGAGGGTATTCAGATTGGGTTGAATTGGATTTTGATACGCGTCATTTGGTCATTGTTTCCGGCCTGATTTTGTTTTTTCATGATCTCCACGTCTCCGCACCGCAGTGCTCCGCGCCGTAGGTACATGTCGAACATGGGTTGGTTTTCGGCTATGGCCGGTGGCAAGGGTGGAGATTCTTGGCTGTGCCAAAGTCGGGGAGACCCAAATTTGAGGCTTACATGCATGGAAGAGCCAAAATGTCCACTTTGGGGTTCCATGTGAAATTTAGTGGAAGTAATTGTTGTACTTATCCCTGAAAAGCTCAATGGATTACCACGGGGTTGATTGCGGATCATCACCACAAACTGGTGAGTAAAGTGAGTCATTTGCCTTTCACGGTATACAACATATTATTCTCATTGTAGAACAGGAACATGAATGTCATACAAAAACTAGGGGAGAGGGGCCTCGAACTTGACTGCAACCAGGAATACAACTAGCCAAAGACGGGACATATGCAAAGTTTAGACCCCAAATCTACTATAGATGGCCAGGGTTTTGGTACAGTAGATGACACCAGTTTTATGTGCGGAAACGACCTCCATTTTGCGACCTGGTGACATAGCCAATTGAACTAGGCCACAGCTGAAAATAGTTGGACATCCCAAGTACCAGCTCACATGAACGGTGGAGAACGCTATGTTGATTCATGCCCAGGTAAAAGACTTCCTGCCATGGATGGACTTCTCACGAAGGTTAGGTCATATGTTAATTTTGGAAGTCATATCTCATATGCTATGTTTCATAATATGTTCATTTCGTATTTCATAAAGCCATTTAGGCATTTCAAGATATGTTCGTGCCGAGGGTGCCCTGACCGGGCTGACCAGGACCGCTACCAGCCCTACTGAGTCAGGTGGAGAGTGCTATAGCTAGCCCTCCACCCGGAGCGCAGGAGCCAGGTTGTGGCTGTGATGAAACTGGTTTGAAGATATTCTTTAGAAAGGACTAGTAGTAGCAGTAGTAGCCGCAGCAGCAGCAGCAGCAGCAGCAGCAGCAGCAGGAGCAGGAGTAGTAGGAGCAGGAGTAGTAGTAGGAGTAGTAGTAGTAGTAGTAGTAGTAGTAGTGCCAGGAGTCTTTTCAAAGACGCACGCACCTCGTCCACTCCTTGAGCACGTGTTTTGTTTGGTTTGGCTCCGTAAACTTATTGCTGTGTGCATCTATATTCTGCTGTATCTGATGGTGTAGCTGTATGAGGATGGGTTAAAGCCTACTATATACATCTATATATACCATATTTGAATATATTTGGGCACATGAACATCCATTTACCAGCTATTTTAGGGCTCACCAGCATACCAGCCATATTTTCCCATGGCCTGGCTGCCCTGGCCATGGTCGAAGCTCCAACCTCGCCGGATCGGCTAAAGATCTTTCGGACTTGCCATGCAGTTAGCAGCTCGCATCTTTACCGTGATGTATGGCTGTATGGTTTCAGATAAAAGTGGACAAGTCCAGTGAGATATTAATCAGACATTCTAAGGAATGCTGACCAATTCAAACTGAGGGATTTTGTTTCGAGAGGCTGTCCTGGTGCGAGGGCAAAAGTGTGCTTGTGCCTGGACCGGCTTGCCTGACTTGCAAGACCCCAGGCAAGTGTTGATTGCAAGACCCACAGGCCAATACAACAGTATTAGATACCACTATTTTCTAATCTGCGCAGCCACACAGAGATTTGAATTCAATATATTAATAGGAAGTCCAAGGTTCTGAGAATGCTGTAGAAATCTTCAACCGTCTAGCAATCAAGCATCGCTATACGGAAGGTTCATGAGATCTTCCCCCTTTTTTCATCTGCGGTTCTATGAGAGTCGCTGCTCAGATTTGGTTGGTTTCCCAGTTGTGAATGATCAAAAAAGCATTGATTTTGGTCAAAACCCTACTCAAGTTATGGGTTCTGGTTACCTGGCTATGACTCATTCCATAGGGGGTGGATACTTTGGATACCCCGTCTCAGGGATCAACCTAGGTGTTCCAAGTTGATCCTGTTTTTGATGCTTGAATCCCCTGTCAAAATGCTGAACTGCCCTTTCTTTCTCTCCAAGAACTGCCAGGTTTGAGGTTTCCTTCAACGACTGTACTTAGATCTGTTGGATCTTCAAACATCTTTCTTTTCAACCATAGATATGGGACCATATATTAATTAATATGGGATGATGATCCCAACTGACTTTCATAGTTTTCTGAGGGCTCAACCACTAGATCTAGCCTCCAGGTGTGTCAGTGTTGTTGCAACTCATCACGGCGCCGGCCTTTGGCTCCACGAAGCTGCCAATCAATACGGACTGTTTCAGGCGGGATTACTAGATTTGGATATATCGTTCTCACGAGAAAATATGATGATAATCAGTTATTTTGATTAGATAATATGAAAATATGATGGATAATCAATGAAAATATGATGATAATTAGTGACGATAATCATACTACATATATTTGTGATCTCACTGTGGATGATCAGTGGGGAATCATGCCAAATGAGGGAAGGAATATCATTTGCACAGCTAGATGTATAACCGTGAATGGATGGGGTTCAAGATGTTTTTTTTCAGCCGAACAAAAAAGTCTTTGAGGATCCGACATGGGGATTCAACCGTTATCTTATTAACAAATAAGGATTTTCTGGTTGGGTCAGCCTTTAGACCCCTGGGAAAGATCCAGTTTCAGGGAGCTCAATCAAAGGTCCGCAGCTTTATGTCAACCCCAGCTTCATAAACCCTGGAGCATCAATTTCAGCGGAACTCTGAAAAGTGACGGATATTACAATTACGATTCGAAACAGCACCCGATATTAAAAACACACTATATGATATTTTTGACACTATAAATATAATATATATATATATATATTATCAAAGTTTAAGATAGGTGTAAATGCGTTTTGGGATGTATGATGGATGTTGGGTACGTACGATGGTTGGGTGCGGTGGTGCGATGGTACGGTGCGATGGTACAATGCGAGGTGCGATGGTACGGTGCGATGGTACGATTCGAGGTGCGATGGTACGGTGCGATGGTACGGTGCGATGGTACGATGGTACGATGTGAGGTGCGATGGTACGGTGCGATGGTACGATGGTACGGTGCGATGGTACGATGGAAGGTGCGATGATAGGATGTGAGGTGCGATGGTGTGGTGCGATGGTACGGTTGCAGGTGCGGTGGAATGATACAGTGGCAGGTGCGATGGTAGCATGGGAGGTGCGATGGTACGGTAGTAGGAGGTGATGGTGCGATGGTGTAGTGCGATAATTTATATATATATACATATATAATATATATATAAATATAATGTCCTGGTGAGAAAGGACATTTGATAAGCTAAAGATATTTATCACCTATTTGATGACTGATAGTGGGTTCGGAGGCCACTTGAAGTTACGTGATGTTTAATGTTTTTCATCTATCTGTACTGCGCGTCTATATGCTATTCTCATCTGATACCTTATATTATATCATTGTTTAGAGTGATGATTGTGTTTTTTAAGGGTATATATGGGATTTAGTTTGGTATATGATGATGATGATGTACAGCATGCTGTATGTTGATTGAATTTGGTGCAATAATGTAATATTGTTGGTACTCAGCGGCAAAGGAAGGAAACCAAGGCAAATTGAAGGGAACTGTTGTTATGAATGTTCCAGTTCTTGGTTTGTACTGTAATTATGTGTATTAGCTTGATGCATTCAAGATGATGTGATTTTGTTTGTCAAGGGTGACACCGTTGATGACAATTGATTTTGGGATCAAACCCATAAATCCTGAGTGGTGTGGTTGTTGGCTATTATATATGGGTTGTTGACTCCAAGGATGATGAGAATTTTCAAACCTGTTAATTTTCATTCAGATAAGATGGTGGGTGATATATTTTTTGGCAGAACACCGGCAGACAACTGTACGAACAGCTGATACAAATATTTTTGGATTTCTTATGTTCTTTACATTTTTTTTACCATGTCGTCTGCTTCCCGTTGCAGTGGTTGCAGGGGCAGTTTGATTGAACATACATGAAAATATGTGTTCAGACGATTTTGGTTCTGAATTATGCTAGCGAATTTCGCTACATTGTCCTGATCAGATTTTCCAGCAGCCTACTAGAAATTTGTTTTTGCCAAATTATGTTTGAGTTTTCGTTTGATGTACCATTAACCATTCGAATCAGTTTTATTGCTTCACACTGTGGATTAAACGCATGTAGTCGAGAGCTTGGTCATGGTGAGATTTGTGTCAAGTTGTGTTTTGCCCGGGCCACGGGGCGTGGCTTGAGGACAAACTGACAAACGTAAGAATATTGAAATTATTTGGACGTTTAACATTTTCAAAAACCCATGTAAACGATTTGAAGGACACTTGGCTTGTTTTGTCTCAACAACACCATCAACATTTGATATCAAGTGATATCGAGTGAGCAAAGAAAAGAAAGGTAAAAATCAACCTGTTGCATTGCATGTGCAAATAGTTTTAGGGGTGAGTTTCAGGGCAACCACCAACTCTGATGTTTTGTAATTGCACCAGGTGTAGAGACTGTATTGCTGAGGTGGTGGTACCGGTGATGTCAGGGGATGGTTTCAAAATATCCTAGTTCCTTTGAGGGTGGCAAATCACGTCCACAATCTTCCCCGAGTAGCGAGGAGACAGCACTCATCACCAAAATTTTCATTGTCAACCTTAAAAGGAAACATGTTCATCTGAATCGGATTACTGGCTGACAGCATCCATCGAGCAGCCAAAGGACATGTAATCAACAAGAAAGCAAACGAAGGTTTAAACACAAGACGCTACGATACAAGACGCACATTTTCACAGAGGCATGCTCGGTGTACCGACATGATGCATGCTTTGGGTTGAGTGGTCGTTACAACAAATATTTTCAAATATTAGACACCAACACCAAGCATGTGAGTCAACAACTCTAGCTTTGCCCCGACAAGACTCTGCAAGAAAATGTTTGGGTGTGGGTGGCGGCCCCGCGTTCTCAGGGGGGTGGGTCCGATAGAAGCATATTTTACATGGGACCATTATCTCAGAAAATTAATCAGAATCCATCAATCACGGCACACTTCGCCCATAAGGACCTTCTCACATCCTAGAATTCCTTGAGCAAACGCTCATGGATTAGACCCCTGGCAGTGCCCAAGTGACACTCTTATCCTCTGCATGGATCCACAGGGACCAGTGAAATTGCAGTTGTGCCCACCATTTGCATCCATCTGCGCAGTGAGTCTGGTTCCACACCCCCTAAATTTGGCCCTAAATCCCCCAACAAATATAAGGTTAAAGTTTGTTTCAGTTATTATTTTGCTCAATGTTCTTGTGATTCCGTGCCGTGCTATATATTGTGTACATCTTATACTGCATCATCACTCTGCCATTCCATCGTATGTCGTACCATATTATTGTAGCATCATGTATATATCATTGCACCATAAAACCGTACCACCATAAAACCGAACCACCGTACCACCGGACCACCGTACCCTTGGACCGTACCACCGTACCGTACCACCGTACCCTCGTACCGTACCACCGTACCGTACCTCATTAGCGTCGTGTAGGGTCGTGCCGTTTTGAGTGTACCTAAGCTTAGAATGAATAGGTACACTCAAAACTGCACGACCCTACACGACGCTAATGAGGTACGGTACGGTGGTACGGTACGAGGGTACGGTGGTACGGTACGGTGGTACGCTGGTACACTCAAAACGGCACGGCCCTACACGACGCTAATGAGGTACAGTACGGTGGTACAGTACGAGGGTACGGTGGTACGGTACGGTGGTACGCTGGTACACTCAGAACGGCACGACGCTAATGAGGTACGGTACGGTGGTACGGTTCGAGGGTAGGGTGGTACGGTCCAAGGGTACGGTGGTACGGTCCGAGCGTATGGTGGTACAGTGGCATGGTGGTACGGTGGTACAGTGGCTTGCCGGTGGCTAAGTTGGAGATGTTGTTTGCTTTCGTGCGTGAACATTGGACAACAAGTTACAAGCTACAACCCTCTATTCAGAGCCGGGGCTATCAAATAGGAAAGCCAAATATTGCCTATCCCATGGTGTTGTTTGATACCATGGCTTGAAAGATCCTTGCTACTTGCTACATCTTGTTGCATGTGATTAGCTGTAAACTGCAGGCTATACTATGTAGTGGCACCTTATCCAAACCAAAGACCCTGAACTTCAACCAACTATCCTTGCACCGACGGATTTTTTCTTGTCAAGATCCATGAACAAGTCCGGCGAAGTAGATCGGCCCAGGGCCCTCAGAATGTCTTTTTTTTCTTCCTTGTGTGCACCCTATAGCTCAGTATTGCAAAAAAAAAACGCAGTTTGGGTTATGCCAACTTGATTACATAAAATGATTAGTTTGGCATGGTTTTCTCAAAGTGAGAGTCACTGTAAAAAGTTTTTGAGGCACACAGCGTGCTTACTTATAATACATATCTTACTTTTGATGTGCAATCAGGGCAAATGGGAGACTTATTTCAAAAATACTGCAGTGTACTGCTAGATCTTGTCCTGGTGGTTTTTTATTTGTTTCTTATGTTTCTTGATTTCTGATTTCGTGATCTATGCTTTATTTGATCACGTAATTTGTTTATTTTTCTATATTTGCTAAGAATGTGTAGCAGGTTTCGATCCCAAAAATCTATTGTCAGCTGCCTCACACATGTTACACATTGGGAAGGTTGGCAACGAACACGCTGCAAAATATTGGTTCAATAAACTGGACAAGCGCAGATCACGACAGATGGCAACATAAGTTTGGCACGTCGCAACAGCGGAATGGACAAAATAGATAGTGTTGAAACAGTCTCGTTTGAGACAAGGCAAGTCACAACAATTAGAGGCCTCCCCAGTTGAAAATAGCACAGCAAAAAAATAAAACATACAATACATACAAGACAACAATGTGCATCAACACTGATCAAACCTTGATGCCTTCATGTTTTCCTTGATTTCAGTTTGATTGCATGCTGGCATGTGCATCTTTTTTGATATACCGCCGAAAAACGACAGCACCAAAGCAGCCGGTTTGCCCAAACGCCTTGTTCTCAGGGCTCATGGATTTTCTCTACCGTTGAGATTTTGGATGTAGTTTCAAAAACAATAGGGCGTGCACTGCCCACACACCAGCTCAACATGATGGAAATCAATAATTCTAATAATGCCCAAACAATACCAAAGGGACCGGCCCGAAGTCAGAAGGCAAAAAATAACCCGAAGAAACAAAAACTCTTCAGAAACAAAGCAAACTATCTCATTGATTGGTTGGAGGCTTGACCCCTTTAATTCTATTCCATGTAGCATTTTTTTGGCTACTTGGTCAACCCTTGAGATAAAATCAAACAGTTAGCAAAGTGCCCCTAGCAAAAGGCTTCGGTACTACAACTACATGTACATGAAGTTGGTCCTCAATAGAGCAAAACTAGGAAACCATGGGATTCTGAAACAACAGAAGTGATTTCGCCGAATAGGCTGGTTACAAGAAGCATATGTAGTGAACGTGAAAAAAAGCAAACCTGCTAAAAAGATCCAAAACCGCTTGCTGACTTTCGTGTATGTGCATGCATGGGGAAAAACAAATCAACAAGCCGACGCAACAGTTGTACCACGTGGATCAATATAGGGGCCATAAGTCTAATTCCTTTTTTTGCGGCAGAGGAGGTTTCATGAATTGTTTTAGACATCAGTATTGCGGCACTTCATAGCCGTGATCACAGAGCAACACGACGTATCTCATCTACGTTGCAATGCAGTGCTGGAACACATCCCGCCACAATGTAAAACAGTATACAACCACTGCTTGAGCATGGCAGGACAATATCCATCCAAATTTATGTTCTGTAGTTATCAGTGATCGGTATGTTTGTTTTTTCCTTGTGTTTGGGATAGTTTGTGATGTATATGATTAGACACCTATTTATTTGATCAAACAACCCAACACAGCCAACTGAAAGCAACTATGGTGTGACACACTATTACCGCAGTATGAGATATCCAACCACTCATCCATCTACTATGCAACCATACCATGTATGCCTTGCATCATATACCATATGATCCCATATCAGCCCATAGCATGCACATTTGTCACTATTTACGTTTACAACAATAATAATATTGCACCATGAAGATGCAACACAGCACCATTCAACTGTAACACCGTAATTACCACTCCACCTTCAAAACCGTACCATGTACCCTCAGACCGTACCCCACACCGTACCCTCAGACCGTACCCCACACCGTACCACCGTACCTTTCGTACCCTGGTTTGAACGTACCTGATTTAACCTTACTATTTCACACCTATCTTGAACTTTCATAAGTTTTAATCTCAATTTTATAAACCCAAGAGTGAACCTTCCCAAAATCTACGAGAAATGGAAGGTACTCTCCTAAAAACGGTTTATCATTAGGTCCACCGCACTAGTTGATATGAATGTGCTCGTTTTGTGGCCTAGAAAACCGGCAGGCTACAAGTTGTAACGAGACAGAGTGGCACCAGATTTTCATTGTACGAAATGAAACGTCGAAAGTGGTCGCAAGTGCCTTGGAACAGCTTGAGGCGAACCCAGGTGTGTTTCAAAATTTGGGCCCCTCAGGTCCAATGGTTTACAATAAATTTTTCTACGACCATTTTGGTATCCGAGTGGTTCCCTTTGATAAACTTGAAATGTGCACCGACCGTTGGCTGTGGGCCGATATATTTCTTGGTCACCAGTGCTTCGGGAAACAGAACTTGCAAATGAAACATATGAAACATTCAGTTAAATCAGCTTTCCGGTAGGTATTAGTGGTAAATAATACACACATCTATTATCATACACCCAGACGCACACACACAATCGTATGCATGTTTAATACAAATAAATATAAATGTAAATAAATAAATAAATGAATAAATATAATGTCAATTTGTGGTATGTGATACTCCATGTAAAGGCCAGGTTGTCACATGTAGTGTCTGCTGCCATTTCGGCTATCAGGGCCCTTGAGCTACATCGCTATCGCCACTAGCAAAAAGAGCCGCGTTGGACTGCACGATACCGTTGCCAATTCACATTGGTAGCGGAGCAGGTGACGACCTGTCTCCGGGTACGTGTCAGATCCAGGGATTGAAATCGTAGAAATTTGAATCGGATTTGTTTTTGGAACTTTTTCCGCTGAAATTGTCTGATCCCTGTGGGACAGACTTGCAATTGGCTGACCTTGGGTATAGGCAGTCCATCGCAAAGGAATCGTAGAAATGTCAGTAGCTGGCCTTAGGTTTGGTTCTGACCGATCCACTGCGCCCCTAGAGACCAAGAGTGGATCATACATATACCATGGGGATGCAGCGCACTATCATGATTGGGAATTCCGGACCCTTTTGCGAATAAAACTGTTTGATTCAAAGAAAAATGTAGAATCCTCCCCAACCGGAAGGAGTGCCGAGCCCGTTGGGCCGGACTCTGAAGCTGATGCTGGGATTTCACCCCATCCGCGCCCAGGCCGACCAGATGACGAAGCCGGAGCCTCTGCCAGTCGAAGCCCTAAAGGGGATGACACGGGTCGAGATCGTAGTGCCTTAGTCAACAAGGTTGTAGAAGGTCTTCGACGTGATGCCTTTCTCATTGCCAGAGATCTCGGTTTGGAGACTCTGTCCCAAGAGGGAGGTCTTGAACGATTGGTTGAACGAATCAAAGCCCATGTTTTTCCCAGAGCTCAAGAAGAAGCCAAAGAACTCTTCAGAGCAGGGCAGAAAGCAGGTGGAGTTTTGTCCCGACAACCCCAAGAACCCATGCTGAGCTATACTCAACGCAGACGCAGATGGTGGAGAGTGTTGACCGAGCTTGATCCTTCCATGGCACTTTCAGATGGACTCCGTATGGAGCTCATGCTTGAACTGTCAGGTCTGAGCCGACAAGAGGTACTGGTCGTAAAAGCATGTGCCGCCACCAAGGACTTTGAAGGAGTTGCTAAGGTGTTGGTTGATCAGTATTCAGGAATCCATTTGAGGGAAGGATCCAAGTCTTGGGTTGGACGTTCATCTACCCCACAACAGTATGGGAAGTCCGGTAAGGGATATGGAAGTTCCAAAGGACCCCAAAATGGTAAAGGTTCCTACAAGACAGCTTACAATGCCTATCCCGATGGGGAAGGCTATGGTTATGGTGACTATGATGAATACCAAGAGGAATACTATGAAGAGGATGCACCATACGTAGGTCTGCTTGGTGGGATCGAGGAACACCCAGAACAATCAAGTCCAAATGTTGACAATTCCTATGAAGCCTTTGACCTTCATGACGAAGTTGATGAATATGAAGCAACTGCCCTGAATGCACTAGTGGATGTAGGAGATGAATCAACTGAAGATGACAAGAGCCTTGGGGAAACTCTCCAACTCCAACTAGCTGCATTCGTAGCCTTCGGGCGTGTGAAAGGAAAGGGCAAAGGTAAACCCAAAGGAAAAGGGAAAATCATCAGGTCCAACTTGTCCATCGAACAGCGCAGAAAGCGCCTTTCCGAGATTAAGGCCAAGTCGAAATGCCTTCGCTGCGGCGCCTACGGGCACTGGGCAGGTGACCCCATTTGTAAATTCCCAGGTGCTAAGGGGAATGTCAGTGCCAAGGATTCAAAACCCCCATCGAATCCTCCTAAGCCAACAGCGCACTTTGCAGACTTCTCGGAATCTTCATCAAATGAGGGAGTTTTCTTGAGTGCATCATCACCCAAGACGCCCGTTGCAAACATGGCCATCAAGAGTGCAGGAGCGTCTTCAAAGGCACCCAGTTTGGGGCCTCCCACAACTCCAGTAGGACGAAATGACCCTTCAAAACCTATTGGGAGTAACACAAAGTTCAAGTTTGGCCAGTTTAAGGGGAAGACGTTTTGGGAGATTTTGCATGATCATCCTGACTACTTTGCATGGACACAGAAGAACGCCAAGAGTCCAGGAGCTTCAGAGTATGCCGAGTGGGTGAACCAAAACTTTGAGTATCGGGGGAACATAGTGTATCGCAGAAGTAGTTTGGAGCCACCACCACCTCTTCCAAAGCAACACACACGTTTGAGGAAGCCACCGAATCCACCAAAGGAGAAGTGTGCCAATTGCACCCAATTCACTCGTCAGGGGAGTACGGGTTACACCATCAAGGAGACATGTCTGGTTTGTGGCCATTCAACTACTACCATGAAAGAACTACTCCCCCAATATCCTCATGACCAGTGTCCACATGAAGATAAGGATTTTCGTGGTTCTTCAAGGTCTGTTCACCGAACCTTCTGTAAGCAGTGTTGCACGTATCTGGATGAGACTCCGATGGAGCTCCAAAGGACCCGAAAAGCAGTCTCCACCAAAGTCTTGGAAGCACCCCTGGAAAGAGTTTCCATCATTGAACAACTGGTTGATGATTCCAAAGATGCAACCTTTAGCCCCGACATGCTGGACATGATCCTCAATGATTTTGCCACGTTAGTCGCCACCAGTTCTGAATCTGAGGCCATCACTTCGACCAAACTGCATGAACTTCTCCACCAATCCATCGCCAATGCAGAAGGAGACAGCAGTTTTACCATGGTTGGTGATGTGGAAAACCCTGTGGAAGATTTTGCAGGTCTCGGAGTGTGTTTTCATGGGGACGAGCCAGATGTAGAGATGTCTGATGGCTTGGTGCATGTGTTCCAAGAGACCCGTGACATGTACGACATGAGCGATCCCAATATCTATGTCGTGTTGGATGAAGGGTGTAACTCAACTTGTCACTCCAAACATTGGGCTGAAGTAGTAGCTGTCAAGCTGAAGAACTTGGGATACCAGTTTCCATTCAATGACACCAAGGGGAAAACCTTCTCTGGATTGGGGACTGGGGGAACCTCGACCGAGGGATCCCGTACATTGCCTTTCAGCCTGAATTTCATGGATAGCAAGTGTACACCCATTCATGGGGTACTTGAGACGCACCAACTTAGTTCCGGGAAATCACCACTCTTGCTGTCACTGCATGCTCAAGCCCATCTGGGACTTGTCAAGGACTTGAAGAATGGAACAGCATCCATTGATGGTAATCAGTTGCCAGTTTTCAGATGTTCTCACACAGGTTTGATGATGTTAGCAATCACCCCAAATCAAATTGATCCGACAGGAAAAACGTCCCATCACACTTCACAACAGATCCCAAAATGCCACAGAAAGTTTCGAACTGCCTTTGCCGCCCTATCCGACGAGCCTGGTTCGCCGTCGGCCAATGAGATGTTGAAGTCTTCAAGTGGCTACAGCTCGTCGAGCGCAGCTCACATCGAAGATGTTTTGAACAGCTGTTTGAGGGGACTGGACAGATCCCGATGCCTTGTGGTCACTTCAGGTGCTCGTTGGACTGGTCGACAGCCAAGCTTTCCTGGCGCTAAGGTTCTTCAGATTGACTGCAGGCATTTCCATGATCCTGACAATGACAGGTCGATCCGAGGTTGCACTGGACGACATCCTAGCATTATCCGAGGAGTTGCATATCATGAGGCAATGAATGACCTCGTTGAGCAGGTGACAAATTTCTTGAGGGCTAACCCGAATGGGAAGCTTGTGATTCACTTGTACTGCACCAGTGGTCGTCATCGCAGTGTTGGATTGGCAACTTTGATCTACTACTTCTTGGACGTAACTGATTGGAGGGAGCCTTTGCTGATCCATTATCACAGCCCGGAGTGGCGTGAGATGACTTGTGGAGGCCATTGCAGCCTTTGTGCAACAGCCGACACCAGAGAGCTTAGAGACTTGATGAACAGGTACCTTCCTGACGTGCGTGTTGTGGATGAACCTGATAGGTCACCAGGAGTTGCTAGGCCGCCTGAGCCTGCTAGGCGACCGGCACCAGGGCCTACTACAACGGCGACGAGATCTTTCCCCACGTTGACACCAGCCAGGACCGTGCCAGTTCCAGTCCGTGCTCCTATGCCACCATCCCTTGAAGGTACACCGACAAGGACGCCTTTGACACCCAGGTATGTTCCAGCATATCCACCTCCAAGCCGCAGTGCTGGAGACTCATCTCGTGGAGGAGGAGTACATCACGAAGGAGATCGTGATGACCGAGATTATGGACGAGATCGAGATGACCGAGATTATGAACGAGGCCGAGATGCCCGAGACCATGGCCGTGATCATGGAGGACAAGACCGAGACTTAGCAGTACAGGTTCTTGCTAATCAGGTCCAGGAGCTTTCAGGTCTTGTGAGGCAGGTGCTTGAAGGAGAACGAGCTGATCGTGGAAGGACCAGAAGGAGATCCTCTTCGAGCGGCAGGCGTGGTCGGCGATCTCGAAGCAGACGCCGTATGCCATCTCCAAGGGTACCTTCTCCAAGGACCCCTCCATCACCACCGAGGCCACCGATGCGACGTCCATGTGATGAGTCTCAACGACAGAGACTTGAGAGGGAACTTCGCGACATCTTGAACGACAGCAGCGGAGACCCATACTGCTGGAATGTCGACGAAGACATTCTTTCTTGGCTCATCTCTTCTGCAAAATTTTGGGGAAACAGAGATCGGGTGATCTGGATTACAGACCCCAGCCTTCCTCATGAGGAGCAGCAGCCGCAAGGCATCAGGGTGGACATCAAGCTCAGATCCCATGTGAGGAGTACTTTGCTTTCAGGTGGCAGATGGATGCGTCAACAGGGTTGGGTGAGATCGTCTTTCTACCGACCACGTGATTCCACAGGCACGTCGTGGAACAGGCTTCAACGGGAAGAGGCTGTTGGAGAGAACGTCGATCTCCCGACTACTTGGGCCGATTTGGTGATCTTCTCACATCGAGACGTGCGCCCGCGAGCATATACGGGGCGCGTGGTCTTGTTGTCAGGTGGTCAGGGTATGAAGTTGGAGCCCCAAAAGGGTCGAAAGGCCGCCCCAAAATCGGAGCCCCAAAGGCAACATCATAAGGATCCACCAGTTCCACCACAGCCTCGTCGGTTTATGATTTGTACAGATGATGACATGTTCAAGGGAGATCTCAAGATTCAGACCCCGAAAACTGAGTCAACCGACTATAGCACAAGTTCACCCGATGGGAGCCCTGTTGCCAAACTTGTGAAAAGCGAACCCTCCAATGAAAAGCCTTGTCATGAGAAAACCCCAAAGGATGAAGTG
This sequence comes from Cladocopium goreaui, assembly GCA_947184155.2. Taxonomy (NCBI): domain Eukaryota; class Dinophyceae; order Suessiales; family Symbiodiniaceae; genus Cladocopium; species Cladocopium goreaui. Next base: position 338,427 of record CAMXCT020006607.1, on the reverse strand, counting down.
ATCATCAAAAACGAACCCGGTGATGTATTGCCAGTTGGACTCATGGCCAGAGATCCAGATGGTCCCAACATGCATGAAGTTGTTCTGGACTCCGACACCGATGTTGAAGTGCATGAACATGGTCCAATTGCCATTCAACCCAATGAGAGAGTCACCATGGGTAGGAAGCACCGTAAAGCAGTGTTGGACGGTATTGCCAATTTGAACAAGAACGACATGATGATCCAGAGTGGACTTGGTTTGATTTCCAATCCCAATCGAGATAGCAAGACAGTTGTGTTCACTTCCCATCCGTTCGTGTTCGTCCAGGAGTCTGGCCAGCCTTTGGTCGACGTGATCGACGTTGGTGTGGGGGCCAGTCATCTTGACCCTGAATTTGACCCCAAAGATTTTTGTAATCTGTTGGAGGGGTATCAAAACATTGTCATTGCCATTGGATACAACAACTCAAATGATCCATTGGGACATGGTCGTTTTCTGGCAGAAGTGGAGTTGATGTGCGACTTGGACAGCTGCAAGTTTTTGCACATAGATGTTGCCATGACTGATCGATGGGAGAAACATCAACACCCCCAAACACCATATATCAATGACCATGGTTTTGCATTCACATGCAATGACGAACAGTGGACCCATGAGTTTGAGTCTTGGTTTCGTGGACAGACGATGGACGATGTCTTGTCTTGGAAGTTTGCAGATTGGATTGGGAGTTGGGCCAAGGAAGATGATTTGAATCATCAAATGGGGATAGCGTTTGTGGGGGACATGCATGAAGAAGCACATGAAGAGCATCAACAACTTGACGCCCTCTGGGACTCCGATGACAGAGCCCAGGTGAACCCTGTTGAGGAACTGATTTCTGAGGAAACCCTCATTGACGAAGTCGAGATTCCAGGACTTCCACAAGATGAGGTGGAGAGACGCAGGCAGTGGAGAAAGCTTCCAGCCAGAGTGAGGATCGCTGTCAGGCGACTTCACCGTCAGTTTGGTCATGTGCCGAGGCAGACCATGATCCACTTGCTTCGTGCTGCCAGGGTTCGAACAGAGTTCATTGATGCAGTAAAACTTCATAGGCGCACAGCATGTGAAGAAACATCCCGAAAGAAACCCACACACAAAACTGCACTGCCCCACAACTACTCTTTCAACCATAGCGTGGGAATTGATGTTTTTGAGATCATTGATGCAGGTGGTTCCAAGTTTCAAGTTTTGAACATGGTAGATCTTGGGACGACATTTCAACTGTGCGAGGTTGTCAGAACAGGCCAGGGACAGCCATCATCCAGTGAATGTCTGAAAGCCCTGCAGAAACGTTGGTTTTCATGGAGTGGACACCCAGTGAACTTGATGTGTGACCGAGGGTTGCATAACCGTGGTGTACGGTCAAAGTACATGGACGATCATGGCATTCAGGTTTATCACAGCCCACTTGAGGCACCTGAAAACCATGGCCGTGTAGAACGCCACGGGGCCATTGCCAAAGCTCTTTTCCGAAAGGTCTCAAAAGAAACTCAACCTCTTGGCAGAGAACAGGTTGAGTCAGTTCTGCAAGAGGTGCTCATGGTGAAGAATAATGCATCACGTGTAGGAGGTTTTTCACCATCACAATGGGTGTTGGGTAAGGCACCACGCTCAGAGCCCAGTCCATTGTCCGAAGAGCGATTTGCAGAGCTCGGAGCCTTGGAAGCCCAGCACAACCCCGAAAGCATTTTTGCTTTGCAGCATCTTGCTAGGCAGGAAGCACAGAAAGCATTTGTATACCTTGATTGCTCCAAGCGTGTCCAGCGAGCCATGACCAAAAACACATCACCTTTTCCGAGAGACTTCGAAATTGGTGACTTGGTGACCTTTCGCAGGGATAACCAGCGGGGAGGCACACGATGGAGTCCCACAAGTAGGGTGATAGGCCATGAGGGAGAGAGAAATCTATGGTTGCTTTGTGGAAATGTCCCAGTACTAGTGGCCAGTCAGAATGTGAAGGTAGCTACTCCAAGTGAAGCATTGGCACATTCGGTTCTCCATGGGCAGCCTGTCATTCCTGATGAGGTCGTGATCGGAGGTGAACAGCAATCCTTTTTGGATGCTCGAATTTCCCAAGATTCCCAGAGTGACGGATATGAGCCATCCGTACTTGAGGCGCCTGAACCAATTGCTGCAGGCGAGGGAGCTGAACTACCATTCATAAATTGGGGAGATAATAATGAGGATTTACCACCAATACCCGAAGATGAAGAATTGGATAATGCAGGGGTAACTGTACCGGAAATCACCATTGATGGTGAAGACATGTCAGATGAAGTAAATGGTACAGATGAACTGATTTAAGCTGCCAGCTCCAGTCTGGACAGGCGGAGATCAAGTGTTGCCCCTCGTGCCGACAGAAACGTGAGACCCCGTCTTGAAACCCAACCTGAGAGTGAAAGAGGGTCATCGCTTATGCCTTCCAGGCGCGAATCCGTTGACTCAGCAGACAAACCTTCTGCTGAAGCACCACAGCCAACACCACCACAAGCCGCAGGGCCACAATCATGGCCCAATCCGTATGACAGTCTCAATGACCTTCCAGCATCCCTGAGGAGCCACTTTGAGCGAGCCCGAAATGCGGCTGCACAATGGTCCGTAGAACAAGTTGAACAGTCCACAGCCATGTTTACATGTTTTATGGCAGGGAAAGATGAGATTGTAGAAGAAGGCAAGAAGGTCCTGAAAAGCATTCACTTCGAATCAGCGCCACCTGGGGTTCAAAAGGCACTGCAAGCTTCTCGAGCCCAGGAATGGTCAAAGTTTGAAAGCTTCGGAGCAGTCGTGCCACTGACTCCGGATCAAGTGCAAGAGCTTGTTGCTGAGGGACATCAGATTATACCCTCCAAATGGGTAGATGTTGACAAAGCTCAGTACAAGAAAGGCCGAGATCCAAATTACCAGCCACAATACAAAAGCAGGTTAGTTTCCTGCGGAAACTTCGAATGCAGTGACGGTCTGAGGTCAGACAGCCCCACAGCTGACATTGAGGTCCACAACCTCATTTGCTGTTGGTGTGCAGCACATGAGCTCGACTTGCATTCGGCTGATGTGACATCAGCATATTTCCAAGGACGACCTTTGGACCGGGTACTCCTGATGAGACAACCCCGGGGTGGCATCCCAGGAGTTGACGAGGGAATTGTTTACCTCGTAAGGGTACCGATCTATGGACTCACAGACTCAGGTCGTGAATTTTGGCTGCGATTGGACGGAGATGCCAAGAAAAAAGGCATGAAAGCATCACAGTTTTTCCCAGGTCTTTATTTCCTTCCAGGGAGCGATGGTGATACGTGCGCGTTGATTTGCACACATGTTGACGATCTTTTGTACTGTTACTTGCCCGAGGGTAAGGAAGTCATCGAGCGTTTTCTGAATAAGTTCAACATCGGCAGCACCGAGGTGAACGAGTTCAGGTATTGCGGAAAGCAGTTTTCGCGTTCAGGTGACGGAGACATTTTCGTCGACACCGTCGATAACACCAGGAAGATCAAACCAATTCCAATTGACGCTGGCCGTCCAGGCAGTGAGAAGATTTCAGGTGATGACATCACACGACTTAGGTCGGTGACCGGGTCACTAGCTTGGGTTGCTCGCCAGACAAGACCAGATTTGGCGTACCGAGTTAGCCGCCTACAATCTTCAATCAAAAATGCCACAGTCAGCACTTTGTGCGACGCAAACGCAGTCGTACAACTTGCTCACAAAGGTGATCAGGTAAGGCTTCGCTTTCCAAGCGGACATCTCAAATGGGATGAGGTAGGTCTGATCACAATTACTGATGCTTCGTTCTCCAATGAACAGAACTACCGTTCCGAACAGGGATGTTGTCACTTTCTTGGAGACCTCACAGAGATCAAGAGCGGTAGCTGCAACACGTACAGAGTAATGCCTCTGTCTTACAGTTCTACCACGATCCGACGTGTGTGTCGAAGCACGCTCCAGGCTGAGACGTATTCACTGCAGCATGGTCTCGAAGCAGGGGACAAGCTCAGAGGTGTCTTGGCAGAACTCAAAGGCCAGATCAAATCCATGCGGACATGGGAGACTGATGCAAGGAGCTGCGTACCGCACTTAGCCCTCACAGATTGCCGCTCATTGTCAGACCACTTGGCTTCCGAGATCCTGGCGAAGGTGAGCGACAAAAGGCTTGGCATCGAATTACAAAGTATCCACGAATCCTACTGGAATGATGACCGAAAAACATGGGACATCTATCCGAATGGAGGAGACAGGCTGTCATGGATAGCAACACACACCATGATCAGCGACTGCCTTACAAAGAGTATGAAACCAGATTTCATAATTCGAGTGTTGGCAGAGTGCATGTATAAAGTACAGAAGCAGTAACAACACCGCTGCGTTCTTTCTCCGCAATGCCCTGTACAGACATAGCTGTATATATTTCTATGTGACACCTGAAGAACAGGTTGGGTGTCAATTTGTGGTATGTGATACTCCATGTAAAGGCCAGGTTGTCACATGTAGTGTCTGCTGCCATTTCGGCTATCAGGGCCCTTGAGCTACATCGCTATCGCCACTAGCAAAAAGAGCCGCGTTGGACTGCACGATACCGTTGCCAATTCACAATAACTATATAAATACATATACATATACATGTACATATGCATTTATCACACATACATATACGTACATGTATATATGACACCAATATTTACATAACACACACACACACATATATATACTGTATACATATATAGATATTTACTTGTTTGTGTATGCATTGTGCGCAAATGTATCAAATGGTGCCGAGGCATTCCATCCTGGCGGGGTTTGGATCTCGAGAGTAAGATCTTGGCGTCCGACACTCGCAAGCGGCAAAACAGGACGTGACGGGGCAATTATAAGTAGTTAAATTAATAGCAACGTAGCTAATGTTTATGGCAACCTATTGCAACTTACAACAATTCTTCATGATTTCTAGCAAATAGTAGCGATTTTGCAAAAGGATAAGCAAATCTTATACCAGAGTAGTGGTAAATCACTAGTATTTTTGTTTGGGTGACTATGTTTGGTGTTGGGCAATGGCGATGATTTGAAATGCTGAAAATAGCAAAATGATTCATGTAAGGCTTGAAATGACATCAAACCTAAATTGGGCCGGATTCGACATGAACTCGAAAATGCATTGCATCAGCATGAAAGTGACGACCCAACCGAGCTGATGTCATTGGTTTCTACGCCATCCAAACTCTTCCCAGGAACTAAATTAGACCCCAAACCCACCCCATGATGCGTTTGGCGAACATCAGGAAGCGCTGGGCGCCGTAGATCAGTTGGGTCCCAGGCATGTGGCAACACATCGGTCAGGCGAGATGATCGTCTTGGTGGATGAATTTTTGGAAGGTGGCACTCTGAGCGTTGATGATCTCACATCCACGACTCTTCAGGATGTTGGAACCTTGTTATTCCCCACCTGCCAGGTGAGGGTCCCTAGATTTGATCAGAATAATTGTCAGGGTGGGGATCACTCGAAGTAAAGTAATTTTTCTTATGGTTGTTTCCTTGTTTTTTGATTTGTGGGGAGGCTGACACGAGGCAAATTCCCCAGGCGATTTTTTTTTTAACTGGGGTGCAGGTGCCGGAGCCACCAGCTCAGGACGGCTCTATGCCAGGCTCCACCGGAGCGATGTTGGGTGGTTCAATCCTATCCGGCAGCAGCTGATGGAGTCACAGTTGCTGACGGCAGCTGAGTGCGACTGGGCTGGCTGCTTGTGGCTGCTCCCACGGTTGCAGCGCAACCTGGTGGCAGCCCTGGGGCCTGGGCCTGGATTCATGGGGTGCCTTTTTTTTGAACTGTTTTATGTTTGAGAAAAGGGAGCCCACGAGAATTTGGAGCTGGTGCCCATGCATTGATTTTAGTGGTAGTGATATAAATGGGACATAAAATTGAGGACCAAGGAAAAAACTTGCTTGGAACGTGAACAAAAAACCATGCTCTGACAAATGGGACGTATGTATAGTACGTTCCTCATGATTTAGCAGCACTTCACGCCTTGGGATCAGGAATGTGGCAATGGAAAAACCAATAATTAAATTGTTTGAAAGATACCAGGTATTCCTTGATAATCGAATTGGTCAAAGATGGGGGTGCATTGGGATATCCCATTCTCCGACACGAGTTCCCTGAAAGAACACAGGCCTGGTGCCGGAGAAGAATGCTGAGCAGCTTGCAGCCGAAGGCATTGCGCCGGGCCAGTGGCAGCCCACAGCCTTACCCAGAAATACACTGAGATACCTAGAATTCAGTCAAACCTAGGACATACTGCAATGAAGCAATTCCATCCCCCTAGTATGGAATGCCGGAATGCCCTCCATATGCGGCCCTCAAAATGAAAAGATACTACGGTAAACGAGGGTTTCTAATTGGTATTTAACATTTGGGGGGAAAGGAAAAATGTGGCAAACCACATAATAAACAATCCCACCCCCAAAATAGAGCTTTATTAAAATGGGTAATACGGTATGCCCGTATGAGTGGGATGATGTAAATGAACCCCTTTTATCTACGGTTTGTTCATGGGATGGTGCCAATGGCATTGGGAGAGAATCCCACAGTACTGGAGGCATCGACTGGCATTTCGTGGCGGAGGAGATTCGTGCTCTACCGTCGAATGATGCACTTCCTCGCAAGGGCGTGACCACTTCAACAGATCCTTGGCGTCCAAATATTTCCAATTAGATAACCAATGCTTACAGTATGTGGCTGGTGAAACCTAGGAATTTCATGGAATTTCTTCTGAAATGCATTGTCACTATAGAGGAAGGAAACCATAGGAAACCCATAGGCTCAGCATGCCATGAGGTGTGCGTCCATGGCGATGCTCATTTGGGCAACATCATGTGGCACAGGGGCCAGCTGAGATTGATTGACTTTGACATGACAGCAGTGGGTCCCGCGGGTGCTGACGCTTGGCCTTCGTCCTGACACGAAAATGGTGATGCCAGTGGGTGTTTTTGGTAGGGTGCTAGCTTGATGATAGGATCTTAAGGTCTTTCAGAACTCGGAATGTGTCTGCAGAGGTGCTGCACCACAACACTGATGTCATATTCCTTTGCAGGTCATTCTGATTGATGTGGCAAACAATGCTGACGCATTTCAGTAAGACACGGTGGGCGCGTTGGTGCCCCAAGTTATAAAAATCAATTGGTGGGATATCATCACCGACCAATCCTTGTTGCAGTGGATGTTTTCTAGTGGAGCGCAGGGCCCCCAAGGGCCCCAACCCATCGGGCTGAGGATTTGGCATACCTGGTCCTGATGCTGCAGCTCGTCATTATTTTGTTCAGGACCTTGCACCACTGGGGAACATACGAAGTCAAGAAATGGAAGACCCACATCAACAGCGTGTGGGCGTGACACCAACAAAGTTTTGGGTTTGATCTCTGAGACCAGCTGCCTGTCAGGTTTCGTTGCGGCTTCAGCCCTGATGCAGTGGCAAGTGTGGAGGCGCAACGGTGCTTTGCTGAAGGATATTTGTTGGGTATGGCTTTGGATGCTTCAGAACAAGCACTGGAGGACGGGGATGAGGGTTTGCACCCAACCACTTGGCAATTGTCAGCACATGCTCCAATTTTTGGAACAAATCCATGGCGAAGGGTCACCGAGTCACGGAAACATGTTTCGAACTTGCCAGCGCAGGACTTCCTGTTTGATATGCACCGATGGGCCTACATTGGTCTGCTGCAGATGGGTCTGCTTTGTGCAGTGCTTATGAACAACAAAGGGGACCCGCGCAAGCGCCAATTAATGCATGAGCGGGGCCCGGTGTTGCTGCATCCCAAGTTCCTGTCAAAGGCAAAGGAAGTCCTGCGCCTGGCTGTGACGGAAAAGATGGTGCGGGAGCGTCTCATCAAGGAGTGGAAGGTGGAAAGATGTGGAAAGATGTGGAAAGATGTGGAAAGATGTGGAAAGATGTGGAAAGTGGGAATCTGTATTCTAGTTTTGCTTGTTGAACCCCTTTGGTTTTGAAGGGTTTTGCATGTTAGGGCTAGCCTGAGATAGCCATCTCCAACCTCAGTGGCCTCACTGTCTGAGGAGGGCCTGTTCTTCGTGACCCTTTCGCAGTGGCTCTCCTAGGTGCAGCATGGCATGGCGGGATTCCGGAACAGCGACAAAAAGCTTGGAGAACGTGCTGGGCAACCTGGTGGCTGGCTGGACCCACAGGTTTTTTCACCTTGAACCAGGCAAAGACGACCCGTTTTTCTTTTGCTTGTTTAGCTCGCTCTGAATGGCGACCGGCGGCGGCAGGGTGCTGATTTGGGCTGTCACCCCCTGCTGGAAGACTGCATCCAACTGGAGAACTGGAAGAGAATTGGAAGAAAAGGCTGCACGATTTGATGGTTCCAAGCCTGGGTTCTATGGACAGGTTGCGTACATCATAAGTAGTTCCGAGGGTAGTTCTTCAGCTACGTGGTTGGATGCAATTCTCAACACAGTAATAGGAAAATGTTTGTTGGGTGGATCAGTTCTCTTACTGCACACTTTTTAAGGACTTTCACAAGAGAAAGTGAAGCAACATAAGAATCAGATAAAATTGACAATCAGGTTCATATTTGATTTGATTGTATAATCATAGCACACACGCACAATTTATATACCATATGCATGCACACACACACACGGACATATATATTCATATTCATATATACAATAATTATTCATATATGATATATAAATATGTACACATCACGTGCATACATGCATTTTTCCATATTAACTTCACAAATGTGCCATAGCTGCCATAGCTGCCATCGCTGCAGGCGGTGAATCTCACAGGCCCACCGCCTCCTGAAGTTCTCAGATGTTTGGCACCACCCAGTGAGGCCTGGGATCTGGCCGTCTTTGATCTACAAATATGTTCGTTTTTTTTTTTTTGGGGGGGTAGATGGGGAATATCGGAATATATTAATCATGGAATATCTATCTAATCAAATCTACTCTGTATCTGGTACAGTGCTGTCTATCTATAATATCACATAATTGCATATTTTTTTGACACACACGTGTGATGAATGTGTAAATAAACAAGTACATACACTTGCGCTAATGTATTGAAAAAAGTACTAGCTTGATTTTCTTGTCGATTCTTTTGTTTGGTCGTTTATCCATTACTGCAGCATCTGCTTTTTAACAGCCAGTGGCACCTTCGCCAGGATGACATTAGCCAAGAGGATGGAAAAACAGCGTCCTCCGAAAGGTGGGGTAGGAGTCCGGAGTTGATCAATGATACAGTGGATGGATGAAATCCTGCGGCAGTTGATAGGTGGTTCATCCCATTATTCATAGGGTTTCAACCATCCTTTTGGTGCAGGATTTCGCTGGCCCATCCACATCCACACTAGGATGGTTCCAAATTTCCAAATTTCCGAGATGGCCCCAGGCTACGGTCAGCCAGCTCCAAGATCACAGTCATTTTCCAAATAAACTCAACTAAGACAATGTACAGTAAGATTTATTTCCACCAAAGTCACTCAACTTTAATAAACAAGTCGTCTTCTTACGCCAGGCAGAAGGAGCCCATCTCCCCGTTGAGTCCGAAAGTGGTGGAGGAGCTCGCCAGCCTGCGCTGGGAGTTGCAAGAGAGGCAAAGGACTGCCATGGCCATGGCCATGGCCATGACTTTGTGGCCAAAAAGCCTGGGGAAAATCATGGAAAATCCGAGATGAATGGATCCAATACACAACAGGCTTTCTGGGTGGGTTTTTCATGGGCTATTTTGGGAATGTTGAACATGTTGAAAATGTGGCTCACGTGGTCCAAAACCATTGCGCTGAAGTTGAATGAAGTTAATCCATTCGGTGGCCACACGACAGCAAGTTTTGGAGGATTTGACAGCCTGATCATTCGAACCAACTTGCCGCCTTCCAGAGTCTTCCTTTTGGGTTGTCTTTCACTTTGCCACCTTGCTTTGCCGCGGATTCAACTTCATAATTTCCTTGTAGGATTTCTGCTTCCTCCACTGTGAGTCTGGCACAGTCTGGAAGCTTTTTGCTTTGTAGGACAGTGTCGTCGCTGGAAGAACTGGTGGACTTGTCCGGGCTCCCAGGGATCCCAGCACTGGTGCGGAGAAACCAATGGATGCTGACCCTGCACTGGCTGGTTATTGAAATTGGTATCTTTTCTGTTGATTGCAATCATTGTGATTCATGTGGGTAAAAAAAAATAAACCACCTAAAATCATGGTGATTTATTTGGGGGATGGTTTATTATTGCCTTACCCACTGGTAATTTAATATAACTATGGAAAATCACCATTTTTAATGGGAAAATCCACTATAAATCACCATTTTCAATAGCTTTTTGTATGTTTACCAGAGAGTACCCACATAGTGATGATTTCTAATTTTCCCCCCTGCCTCTCCGCTGACCTGCCGGACCTTGCTTGGCCCACAGGTTGCAGACGCGCTGCCGTGAGTTGGAAGATGAGAGCCGCGAGTTCGGAGGACTCAGCTGATCGGCCATGGGCTTGAAACTATGGATATAAATTATGAATATAAATAAATATAGATATGAAATGATATAAATATTAACGCACACACACACACATATATATAAAACACAGAAAAATACATGAATATCTGAATTGAACATATAAATATATGAATATATAGCTATTTAAATATATAAACGTAAATACAAATATAAATATATATATATAAATATCAATAAATAGATAAATATATATATATATACATATGAGTATAAAAATCATAAACATATTAAATTTTAAGCATCTAAATATATAGATAAATAAATAAATATATATATATAAATATTATATATATACATGAATATATGAATATATAGATATATAAACACATAAATATATAAACATAAACACATAAATATATAAATATATACATGTATAAATATATAAGTATCAATATTTATATATGAACATATATAAACATATAAATAAATACATAAATACACACGCATGTGTTTGTTTATTTATTTATTTATTTATTCATACATAGATTACTTCGTAGGTATGAATATATTATAGCTACTACTTTTAAATATAAATTAACACACACACATATATATAATTATATATGTATACGAGGATTGATCTTCTTTGCTGAGCGGAAGCATGGCAGCCTCAGGCTTGTGGATTTGGCAGCATCAAAGCACGAGCAAGAGCAGTTGGAGGTGGGCTCAATTCCGTTGGGGAAGATGTTGTGAACCCCACCAGAGGTCTCCAAACGTTGTTTGTTTGTCCTTGGTTTCATAGTTTGTTTGAATCCTTTGATTCGGCTCCAAGTGAAATGTCATTTGTCAGAATTGACTTTGCGGATTGGATAGGAAGGCGGGGAAGCATATGAGACTCTTGCTGTTCCTCGCTTGATCACGACTTCATGTACACCGACCGCACCGGGTTACGCAGGCGGGCGTCCCTCATGAACGAAGAGACGAAGATGGCCGGGGGATGAAACCTGCAGATGATGAGAGGGAGAGGGAGCCAGCTGGAAAGGTATCAAGAGGAAAAGATGCAACGAGATGAAACTCTGATCTTCCACCACGCCATGGGGCGCTCATTCCCTTTTTTATATCTCTTACCTGGAAATTAACTTCTTATACCGTAGGTCTAGATTCGACAGATTCTACAGACATTTTTTCCATGGCACCGCGCAGATTACATTGCGACCATCAAAGAGCGGCAATTGTCGCGCGAACCCATCCCACCTTTGGGTGGAGACCCCAGGGGCCACGCATTCCCTTGGTCGTTATCAAACTGTTTGGGCACGGGGAGAGAGACACACCCACACATACCATGGGATTTTAGTATGTGTGCATATGCATGAATTTTGATAGAAATTTGTATGGATGTATTTTTCAGTGTTGTTGGGTGATAGTCTCCACTCTTGTCCCTTTCTTCATGCCATAGCCGCCATAGCCGCCATAGCCGCCATAGCCGCCATAGCCGCCATACACCTGATAAGCTCATCCAGCAGCTTGGCTCAAGGTGTCAGTCACAGCAAGGCCGACATTTCAGTCAGCGCATTCCCGGGGCAGTCGGTCCGAGTTCCAAAACCATGGCAGAACTGCAGGCAGCTTGGCAGAGAAGGGTGCTAGGAGATCCTATTTGACCATCATGAATCATGATCATCATCCTGCAAAATCAACCTGGAATGGCCCAAAGCTTATTCTTTTGAACATATCCACTTAGAGTCACTTACACTTAATTCTACTTGATGATCATGATTCATGATGATCCTTGTTCTTTCTCGAACATTGGTCGCCAGTGTTTGTAGTCATTGCCAAAATGCAGGAGCCTGAGGCTGGGGGGCAACTGGTCGGCTTTGCTGAGGCTAAGCTTGTGCAGAACGATGCCTTGGGAAAAGTGGGAGGCGATGTGTTGGGCCGTTGGGCCTGTCCCAGAGAGTTGGACATGAGGATTGAGGAATCGGATATTCTGCACACACATGACATAAGGGTTACCAATGTGATATGTCTGATATGATAGGCTCAATATGTCTCAATATGTCTCAATATGTCTCAATCTTCCATTTTTTCATCCCCGCGCAGGTGAGCGTGATGGTCTCACCTCGGAGGAAGCCAAGAAACGCATGGAGGAATATGGCCCCAATGAGATTCCGGTGACCTGACATGACCTGACGTAAAACCCATGGGGCCCGCAAAAGGACCATGGGAAAACCATGGGAATTTGCAGCGATTTCAGTGGCATTTCTCCAGCCAAGGTGATAGAGACGCCGATTTGGAAGATGATCCTGCCCCTTGTCACACCAGGTTTGCCAGAAGGTAAGTCAAACAGACACCTGACTTTGACAAAACCGTGGGTTTTTCATCTCCCCCTGTGGGTGTTGACTGATTTTATTTTCAAATGCTTTAGGACCATGGGATTAGAATCAGAATGCAGCGCTGGGGATCTTAGCAAATGATGAGTCCAAAGGAGCGCTCAGTCGTTGTTTGGGCAACCGTTATGCTTCACTTTCATCCTCAGCCAGCGATAGTGAAACTTGGATGGTTTCAGGTTCTAGCAAGAATGACCATGTCTCCCAGTTGTTTCAGGTAAACTTTGGAGGAACCCCTGATTTTTGAGTGCTAAAACCATGGCATTCCTGCACATTTTCTGCTGAAAGTCAGCAAGATCGGTCTCACTAGTCATCCCAGAATTGGTTTTCATGATTTTCATGGGAAGTGTCAGGAAACTCGCCCAGATTGGATGATATTTGATGATTTTCATGGCTTCCAGCCAAGTATATTTTTGCAAGGTCTCAGTTCGTGGGGACCATGCCGGTGATGTTGGAAGTGAGCTGTATCATCTCAGCAGCCGCTGGGGACTGGCCCGACTTCTTCGTGATTTTGGCAATGGTCCTGGTGAACGCCGCCCTGGGCTTCCGTGAAGAGATGAAGGCCAAGAACGCCCTGGCGGAGTTGACCAATCAGATGGAGTCAAGTATCCCATGTGCCTCAGATAAGGTCTAAGTGTATGTCGTGTGTGTTTTGGGATCGCTGGGGATGGAGGAGGATAGTATATATATATAACTGATAGTGACTGATATGAAGAAATGCCGAACAAATCACAACAAATCAATTTTGAAGCTGTTTTGAAGGGTGTCTCGTGGGTTATCTTTTGGCCCCTTTTGATTTGAAGGATTGATGTCATGGATTGGGGAGACGTGGATGGTGGAAAGCTGGTGGAAGTTGGTGCAATTGGAAGTGCAGTTGCAATTGGTGAACGATTTTGAACATGTCTTAGACCCTTTCTTCACCTGACCCACTCCCGCAGTTTTGATCAGTTTTCCACTTCATCAGTTTTCATCAAACTGAGTTTCCATCAGTTTTCCATCGGCTTCCGCCACCTTTCACCAAGGTTTGCGGGATGGGAAGACCGAGTCCATGCCCGTCTCCAAGTTGGTCCCCGGGGACGTGATCCACCTGCGTGGTGGGGCCTTGACCCCCGCAGATGTGGAGTGGCTGGAGGCCATATGACCTTGACCACAACGGATGGGACTGTTTTTTCTACCGCAACCATCCTGGAGTGGATGCACCTGGATGTATATACATGGGGGTTTGGACCTGAAGACTAACACCCAAACTGGTCATTTTGGTCGGGAAATTGATGATAAACCAGTTGATTCACAGAGAATGGAAGAGGAGAAATCCAAGGAGAAATCTATTGTTATATATATATATTATTATTATTATCATCATCATCATCATCATTATTATTATTTATTTATTTTTTTCAACGTTTTTTTCTCCTCCTCTCCGGAAAAAAGGGGGGATTTGGTGCCCGTTTGAACTTCCGATTTCCGCCAGGGAGATATCCTGAGCATCGACACCGCTGCGTTGACCGGGGAGCCGCTGCCGCGCAAGTATCCCAGTGAGGAGCCACTGGTCCCAGCTGGAGGGGGATGCCGGATGGATGTGGGGATGTTACCCTCTGGAAATTTAACATAGCTATTTATAGTGGATTTTCCCATTAAAAATGATGATTTTCCATAGTTAGGTTAAATTACCAGAGGGTATGGGGATGTTATCTTTCTATCTATCCATCCATCTATCTTTCCATCTGCATCTAGCTGTGCATATATTATAATATTTATTTTGTTGATGGAGTATTGGTGCACATGAAGATCCATGCATATTGACCGTGAAAATACAAACAAGGGTTGAACCGGGTGGAGTGCACCCTTAGCTGACGGGGTAGCCAGTTCCTAATCCAGTGGTCCCCCTTTATCTGCGGGTCATAAGTCATAAGTCAGAAGATACGTTCATGGTTTTTATCGTGTAGTTCGGAAACTGTTGGTAGCTCTTTGGCTCCCCAGTCAATAGGGAAATGGATACAACCATCGCTCCGAACTGCTCCCTCCGAACCACCGCCAACCACGGATAGTCTACCGCAACCGTGGTTCCAGCCAGAAGTCCGCATCATTTTGAAACCACGTTGACACCTTCCAACGTGTGATGATGCTCTGGCGTTCCCTTGGATCAGGGAACATTTCACCATCTCCAAGGGTAATACCATCCCAAGGTGATGTGAAACCACATCGCCAAAACGAGACACTAACCGACTCCTAGGCCCTAGGATTATTCTCTAAACATTTTCCCATAGAAAGAACATGAGATAGTGGTTTTTACCATCAAATATGGGTGTTTCTTGGATGTACTTGCCTTAAACATCCTTAAACCATGAGTTTTCAGGTACGGCAAGCTCATCTTGTCCGGCACCACCGTGAAGTCTGGGGAAGCTTACTGTGTGGTCCGTCTCACAGGTGCAGCTCAGAGGGCCGCCAAGGATTTTCCAGTTTTTTTTTGGTTTCCCTACAGCTCTGTTTTTCCAATATTTTTTAGTTTGGTTCCAGGAATTTTTCAAGTAACAGACCTTTTTTTGGCAATGTGCTTGAACCTTCCAATCGAAAGTGGAGCTGATGTTGAGCAAAATTTTCGGACCTTTTCGGAGTCTTCGGCTACCTCGGACATTTGAGTCAAACGGCATGAACGGAAACGCATGTCGGAAACAGGAAACGCTATACTGCTATATTTGACTTGAAATAAGACGTCCGACTCCTCTTCAAGAAATGATTTCCCTTCAGAACTGAGCATTATGAATGCCACTGCATGAAAAAGCACACTTTCATATTCTTCCTGTTTCCTACAGGTTTTCCCGAGAAATCTGGGCGCAAAGCCTGGATCCCTGCAGGTACCAACACCGAGATTGGTCAGGGCCAGGCAGATATCATGGCCGACCGTGCCACTGCCAGCGTGTCCGTATTCGAGCAGAAAGTCATGGTTCCCGGAAGGCATGGGAGGAAGTGGTGTCATGAATGATGGGAATTGCCGCGAATTGTATCTTCATACAGTTGTAACATGTTGTAACTATAGGTTGGTGAATTGTGTATTTATAACTGTTTTATTGTCAGATATAGTCTGTTGTTATATAAATCTATAACTCTCTCTCTCTCTATATATATATACAGGTAGCAACCATCAAAAAAGACAGAAAAGTACCATCCTACTAAAATAGCAGTAAATTACGTTTCTATCTTTCGTTGGTCCTGTATATTTCTCCCTCTGGTCCCCAAAATTTCTGAGCTTTTAATTTGTGTGAAATGTACCAGCTAGAATTTAGCCAGACATTTGGGAAGAATGGACGTAATAAACGTTAGCACATGAAAATGATTGCCGTGCTGCATAGACTGATGGCGACTAAGCCAGGAGCTGCATATGGAGATCTCTTGCAGTCAGTCCTTGCAGATTCTCACTTCCACTCCTTATGTATGTTTGGCGATATAGATGCGCATTGCTTTGTCCTTTATATACATATATATGTGCATATATATATATTTATATATATATATATACACATGCATATATATATATACACACATATATATATATACACATATTATACACCTGAAGATTTAGTTGCATCTTGCTTCGGCTTTCTTACCGAGCCACATTGGCTACCAAATTTCTCCAAGTTAACCCCACAAAAATCATCATAAATCAACCGTATGAGGACCGCACATTGCGTTGCCGGGTTGCCACTTCAGTGAGCGGATGATCATGAATTTTCGGGGGTAAAAAGTCTTGACAGACCAACCAAAGTCTACGACTAAATATGCACGGCTAATACATAAGACATGGAGAACATGAGGGTATCCCAATATTTTTTGTTTTTAAAATCAAAAAACATCCGAATAAATCTCATTAAATTACAATTTTCTTGGTTGAATCGCAATTTTCCGGTGGTTTCTAGGGCCTCAAATCTTGCTTTGTAACTTCTTGGGATAACCATTTGTGATAGATATAGCCACATTGATAGTGGTTTATATTCCGACTGATGGTGGTGATTGCACCGGTGATACCGAGGTTGTCAATGGGAATTTCAGGATCCTAAAATGTAGGTACGTTAGTACCATATTTTTGGCCATATTTTCTGGGGATATTCCCTTACAATGGCCACTGAGGTTGTGGTCAACATCATCATCTCCATTGCTGTCCTGGATGCCATTTGCATCGTCCTGGTACAGGGCTTGGTGCGTAACGGCTTCGATGTGGACTTCAAGGGTGACTTGGGAGGAGAAGCGGATTTTCATGGGGATCTTTTTGAGGGAATCATAGTAACTACTTAGTGCAGAAACATTGGGATGTAACTGATATATATATATATAATCCACCAACAATGAGATTTTTTTCGGATTTCTAGGGATGAATAGTAAAATTGGGAGATGGTGCAGCCTACACCCAACCAACAATAGTTGATGAAGCACTAAATGGGAGGTTTCCCGGAATGGGGGTGTACCGGTGTTCCGGGTACCCCCAAATCATCCAAACATTAAACTGGATCATGTTAGTATTGAAACCTATTGAAACCCATGGTTTTGGAGATCCCCCCATTTTAAGAAACCACCAATTGATTTGGGGGATCGATCAAAACCTTTTTAATAACTATCCTGTGGTAAGCTAACAATGGAAAATGACTCATTTTTACGTATATAATATATATAATATATAATATAAAGTTGATTTACCTATTAAAACCTGGTGATTTTCCAGTTCGCTATGTTAGTTGGATGGCACCATGGACAACATTCCAGGAAAACCGTACATTTGATGGGGGAAAACGATGGTTTGTGGAGTAGCTCTTCAACCAATCCAGTGATATAACCATGTGACTGGATGAAGACTTCAAGACTTTCTACTTGAAACTGCTGGATGATCACTGGATTGGTGGCCTTTCATCCAGTTTCAAGTAGAAAGTTTCAGTGGATTGGTGGCCCTCCAAGGCACCTTGCTGACGGCCCTCTCCATTCTCATCGCTGCCGTGCCCATCGCCTTGCCCTTGGTCTTGCAGGTGACCATGGCCATCGGAGCGTATCGCATGGCCACGGCCACCTGGACGACTGATGGAGGGATTCTTATAGGGATTGG
The DNA here is from genome assembly GCA_947184155.2 of Cladocopium goreaui. Lineage (NCBI taxonomy): Eukaryota > Dinophyceae > Suessiales > Symbiodiniaceae > Cladocopium > Cladocopium goreaui. The sequence continues at coordinate 320,477 of CAMXCT020006607.1, read as the reverse complement.
ATAGGATTTTAGGAACATTTCATGGGATTCTTATGGGATTGAATGGCATTTTATTGGGGGCAAACATGGGATTTTATGCTGATTTTTGCAGATTTCATAAGATTTTATGTGGATTTACATAATGGTGATATCATGGGATAAAGCCAACAAATCAGGGTCAACTGACAAACGGACATGAAAAACCCATTGGAAAACGCGTGCAGAAACATGATCTACCAATGATGGATTGAACGGAGGCTTAGCAGCCCTTAGCAGGGGGATTAAACCATCAACATGATCAAACATGTGGATATAAGTTTAACCAACAACAACAGAGATGCGATTGACCAAGTTTTCTGGATTCAACAGTGGAGATGGTTTCAGCAATGACTAATGGAGATTTTTTGTACCAACCACATGTGGTCCAAAACTCGCCAATTTCTGGGATATCATGGGAATGAAATCAATGAAAGCATGGGGGGATGCCAACATTAGTAGCAAGGATTTTGGGGCACCCGCTTTGAAAAAAAACCCGATGGGTGTTTGATCCAGGGAAAATCGGTATAAATATGATGGACTTTGAGTGGTTCTCATCCAATGAACATAGACACGAAATAGATCCGAATAGTGGTTCTAATTACCAGCAAGCGCCGAGATTTATCTAGCCAAAGGCGAAGGGAAATTACTGTAAACAACAATTCATGGGATAGAATTGGATGTCACCAGCAAAACATGGATGAATATGCAAGAGCCACAACAACTATTTGTTTTGGCTCAATCGAAATGGTGGCTTGGCTTGACAGATAGACTTGCTACAAACCGAATAGAAATTCGGAAAGGGTGAAAACATATCATCATCCCGGGGTCCCCGAGTGGATAGCATTCCCCCGATTTTGTAAAGATCATGTTCTTTGCTTAAAACAGCTGAGACTTTTTTCCGCTCAGGATCACCATGCCATCGTCACCCGCATGTCGGCCTTGCAAGATATCGCCTCCATGGATGTCTTGTGCTCCGATAAGACCGGAACGTTGACCACCGCCAAGATGAGCATCAATTTGGAAAAGATTTGGACTGCCAAGAAGGATGGAACCTTGGAAACCTTTTTGTGAAAAGTCAGGGGAGTCATTGCAGGAGAGTCACGGGGTGGGGGAGATTCAGGGGAGTGTCTTAATCTGTCTTCTGCGTCGAGCTGAGTGGTTAGGGAAGAGCCAAGGGGGTGTCAGCAGTGTTTCAGGAGTCGAATTGAGTGATCGTAGCAAGATGGGTTGGAGGGGGTGGGTTGGGAATGCTATTTGAGAGAATGTACAATGGACCCACATTCACTAGTGCCGCCACTGTGATGTAAAAGCCATTGTACTCCCAGCAAGGCTTGCTAAGAGTACATTAGATACACACCTGCCCATGCAGAGACAATTTCTAGTAGACCCCTTCAACGAATTTTGAAACCACGCCATGATTTTAGTAGGATTTTACTTCTCTATCTCTTTCTGGGCTTGCTGCTGAGGATTCAGCATCCTGGATCCTTACTATTACAGGCGTTTGGTGAATGGGCGAATGGGTAAGACAATCATGAGGTTCCCTACTTGGAGACACAGGGTTGGGATAAAAATGCGCGCGTTGGATGCATTTGGCAGGTAGCTCTCAATTGACAGATGGCGAGAGAGAGAGAGAGAGAGAGAGAGCGAGGGAGGGAGGGAGGGAGAGAGGGAGAGACAAGAGAGTTGATAGTTGATACAGCTTACCCAACCAGATCTGGTTGTGATTTTTCCTGATCCGGCAGGTCACCTAACCAGGAACTGGCCGCGCAACAGATGTTGTTGGTCATGGGCATCATGTGTTCCAACCCCGACAAGAAGGATGATGCTATCGATGGCGCATTGCTTCGCGCGTGGGACAAGATGAAGCAGGAACAGGGTGCCATGGCTGCATCGATCGGCTAGGGGGATGCCCCAAGATATGGTATGTTTAGGTGCCACATAGTGCCACCCTGATGGCTAACAATGAGGTTCGGACCCAGGTGTGTTGCTGGAACCCACCAGCCTGAAGTGTGGAGGTCCTTCTCCTAAGCGAGTTTTTGGATGAGCCCAAGTTACTTGCAAGCTTCTTTGGAGCAAACTGAGGGGTAAATCTGACACTGGAAATCACCGGCAGCATGGTCAATACATGGCAGGCTTGCTCAAGACCGAGGTGATGCACCTGCCAAGATGCGCGAAGGCTACCAGCAATTGGACCTGACAGGTTTCAACCCAGAAGTGCCACTCGAAAGAGCAGATTATAAACCCTCCTAGAATCTGCAATGAATGATGCAAGGTTGGGTCAAAAAGTTGGGTACCCACGGAACCAAGCATTGGGTAGTTTGTAGTACAAAGATTGAGGGCACGGGCCAGAATTGGGTCCCACAAATTTCCAGTGGTATATAAATATATAAGCAATAAATGCATAAACAGAAGTAACAAATCAATAAATGAATGCTCGCACACATGTACACACATAACACTAACACCTGTACGCACATGTATAAACAGATAAACAAATGAATGAATAGAACCCTCAAAGTCACCAGCATCTTTGATTTTCTTGCGCTTCAAATACCGGTCAATTCTTTCAAAGCCCCCCACTGCTGCCCTGGGCCCTGAGGAAGCGCACGGTGGCGACGGTGAAGCGCCTCTACGACGACCAGAAACTCATCGTCGCCAAGGGCTTAGCCTCCAAGATCCTCGACACGTCCTCAGGCGGGGATTGGAGGGCTCTTTGGGCCCCCGAACCTACGAAACAAAAAAGAGATTGACAACAATCTCACGCCGGGTTGGGGTTGCATCACTTTTGATCTTCGACTCAAACTCTGGACCGCTCAAAGATTCTTTGAATGGGTATTAGGGGGAGAGCTATATGCCTGACCCCAATTTTTTTAACGTTTCCCAAGTATCCCCAAGTCAGTCTTTATTCTGGGCCTCAGGCGGTCAGGACTCGGGCAAGCTGCAGTGGACCTGCGAAGAGTGCAAGGAGGAAGGCTTTTTGGAAATGGTGCAGAAGACTGACCAGGAGCTGTCCTCCAAGGGCTACAAGACCATTGCAGCTTGCTTGCGGATGTAATGCGGTTCACCCCATGAGGAAAGTAGCCTAGACCCTGACCAATTTGGCCCACTATCCCAAGCCTCCGATGTTTGTCATGAGGGCCCTGCCAGATTTGGTCAGTCCCTGGTCCCGTCGGAACTTTGGGAAATGGGCCGAGGCCGTGGCTGCGGGCATTGAAGGCAAGGGCATGCATTTCTTGGGCCTGCTGCCCATGATCGACCCTCCTCGCCACTTGGTTCAAGGCTCGCCATTTGGAGCCGCATCTTGCCACCGCCACCGTCGCGCAACATAGAGAGGGTATTAGCGGTTCGACACGACCAAATTGTGAGAGTCCCGGGCGGCAAAAACAGATCTGCGAGCACGCCAGTTTTGCTGTATTGACGGATTTTGGAGCGCTTGCTTGACTCTGCCATTGAGGTTATGATACGGCCATCACGGTTCAGCGCTTGATGAATTCCGGCGTAGAGGTGAAGATGATCACGGGAGACCACCTGAACATTGCCATTGAAACTGCCAGGCCGTGACCTCGTGACATCTCGTGACCGTGTGGCCGCGGAGATCCGGGGGAGATATTGGAGCAGAATATACGCAACAATGACATGAAATTACCCTCTGGTAAACTAACATAGCTATTGAAAATGGCCATTTATAGTGGATTTTCCCATTAAAAATGGTGATTTTCAATAGCTATGTTAAATTACCAGAGGGTACATGAAATGGGGATGTACATACGGCATATCTCTAGAGACATAACATGTACCAACGGTTGGTCTCAAGATGGGAGAGAGCTGCACCAAATTGCACCAAGCTTCAGTGGCGAGGCGATGGAATTTATTTCCCGTAACGGTTACTGTAAAAGGAACATCACTTGTTCAGGGGTAGTGGGGCAGGCATGTTCTTGTTGCTGGTGAGATTTCATTTCTTTATTTGCTCTGTCTAGCTGTTGCCATGTTCATGGGATTTCATGGGTATGGATGGATAGATAGGCCAGATTCGGATGAAATACAGTAGAATATGGCAAGCTAGGATAGATACATAGATCAGCAGATACACTATTAAACAGAGAAATAGACAATTAGATAGACAGATACATAAATGGCTGCATAGAAGACATAAATGAATGAATGAATGAATGAATGAATGAATGATTGAATGGTTGAATAGATTATATAACTAATTATATAATTAACTAGGCAATTAAGTCATTAAATAAATTAACTACATACAACAAGTAGATCAATTGGAGTAAGTCATGACTCCCGCTCCTAGCGCTAGGATGGTGGGCATGGCCACCAACATTTTGCCCGGTGAGGCCACCCGTGAGGGTGGCCACACAGGGGATGAGACGATTCGTGAGGCCGGTGGCTTTGCCCAGGCGCCGGTCCGACCGTTGATTTGGAGAACGAGTGAAAAAATCCATCATCCGAAAATGGTGAGTTGGATGATGTTTGATGTAGTTTGATGGTTTTGGAACTTCAAAATGATTGAACTCTGGAAGTTCAACATATTTCTTGAGTTTGAAGTGGGGGTTTCTCTGTGGTTTTCGTTTGTTTTGTGTGGGTTGATGGTGTATAAATTGCCGATGGGGATTTCAGGGCGCTGCGTTTTTTTTTTTATTCTCGTTGTTTTTTTAGAATTAAATATCACCCAAACAAAACCCGAGCGGAATGCATGGGATCACTATAATATCCATTTTGAGGGTGCACTTTTTCAGAGGACATTCAATATGACAGGGATTAAACCGGACTATACAAATCCATCCGCTTACATCTGGTATTTTGCCATATCTTTGCGGACACCATATGGCCCACTGGTCAAATCTACAGTTTTCGGTCGCGGCAGGTGCTGCCCCGTGACAAGCGCGAGTGTGTTCTCGCCTTGCAGCGCTCCTATGAATTGGTCGTGGGGATGACCGGTGGCTTTGCAGAGATCTGGGGATGACCGGGGTCATGGGGGGAGGATGATTTACAAGGGAACATGTACAAGAAGATCATGGTTTTACTGTTGAAACATGGGGGAAACTAACTAAAGGCCAAGTTGGCGTTTAATTCAATTCTGGAAAGAAGTTGGAAATACCCTCTGGTAATTTAACATAGCTATTGAAAATGGCCATTTATAGTGGTTTTTCCCATTAAATATGGTGATTTTCCATAGTTATGTTAAATTACCAGAGGGTACATGTTTTTACCCAACATATTTCCAGCCAAAAGATGGTGAATGCCACTGGCTCATTCTTTTCGGAGGCGCATGTGGCTCAAACACCAACCAGGGAAGGATTGGAACCAGAGGAAACGCTTTGGGAGATCGCTAATGCTGGACCGGGTTCAATATATCACCAACCAGGTGACGTCAAAACTCCATCACATCATTCTGAGATTCGGATTGGGCTAAAAATCCGAGTTGGTAAAGATGCGAAATTGAAGAATCACATGCACATGTTCCCATCAGTTTTGATGTCCCGAAGTATCCTTCGTTAAAATCACCATCTGGTTATTTAACATGGCCATGGAAAATCACCATCTTTAATAGGTAAACCTCTATAAATGGGCCATTTCCCATGGCGAACTGTTAAATAACCAGAGGGTAGATATCCCCAAGACATATCCACCATACTTGGGCCTTGGAGGTCTAACAAACCCGGCGGTGCAAGGTGATGGCGTCAACGATGCCCCAGCCCTGTCCGCGGCGCAGTGCGGTATTGCTGTGGAGGAGGGGACCGCCTGGGCCAAACGTGAAAGAAACGCGCGGAAAAATGGGGTTTTTGCAGCGTTCTAGCAGCAAACATTGGGATCTGATCAGAGCAAACTTGGGATTTAAGTGAGTGGTTGGACTGCTTCCACTCGTCCAAGCAGCAAGTTTGATCCATGTATACACGCATTTGCCAGAAAATATGTCTTGATCTTTCCATAGTCATAGTCAGGTTTGATTACCAGAACCTATTGGCCTATTGGATATTCTGGTTGCGTCGCGACGACAACCGCCCGCACCGGAGTGTTGGCTCCGGAGTTCCGGAGTATGTTGGGCCCATGCTGGCTCTATGTTGGGCTTATGTTGAGGCATGTTGGACCATCTTGGGCCTATGTTGGGCCATGTTGGGCCATGTTGGGCCCAAGTTTGGCAACTTAGCCGATTTTACGACGTTTTCAAAAACGTGGAAAAAGACACGATTCTAGAGCAAAAATACTCCACCGCCCTAAGCTTTAAGCTATTGCGATTGCTTCCAGTTAATGCGTGCACACAAAAAATGCTTCGGCACCTTCGGTGCGGGCGGATGTCACCCAAACCTTAGAATCATGCGCATCCAGTCATTGACAGAGGTCATCATATAATCATAGCATACCAATTGTGGGGAATCCGGAGGGGGGAAGGAGGTCGTTTTTGGGATGCTGCTGGTATCTTACCTAGAGTTCAAACGGCTCATTTTACATATTTTACCATCGCAGTAGTGGCAATCCACCACGGGTAGACCGGATAAACCGAGTCATTGACGGGTTGGTGTCAAACGGACGACATTGTTTTCCATCCCCAAAATAGGAGGATGATCCAACAAGAAAATGGGGCTTGGGTTAGGGGTTTAGCTAAACCAGGACGCCACGGATGCCGCCAAGAATGCGGCGGCAATGATCCTCACAACTGAGGGCCTGTCCGCGGTGTTTGGTGCAGTAGTTGAGTCCCGAAAGATCTTTGCCCGACTCTTCTCCTACGTGTCCTACCGTCTTGCTGCTACGATCCAGATCTTGTTGTACTTGAGCGGCTTGGGCTGATCAAGACCTCTCGGAGATCAACGGATATCTCCGGTAGCGGCAATTTAACCACTTTGCTGTGGAAACTTATTATTTGAATAGGTAAATCATCTTTTCAATGGCCATTCTCATCCATTTTCCATAGCTATGCCAGTTTACTGGAGAGTATGAGTATGAGTCTTGGTGTGACACAAAGAGCACGTATAAAACCCTGGCTCGATCGAGGTATTCTGGTCTACGTGTTCGACTGCACCTTGGACCCCTTGTATGTCATCCTGCTGGCCCTCTTCAACGATGTGACTATGATCCCTGTGGCAGAGGACACAGGGGGCATACCAGGCGTTGATTTTCTGGGAGATAACTTCATCTTGGGTCAGACATTTATATTACAAGTCCGCCCTCGAAGGGGTCCATATGTTTTTTTTTCCTCTCCCCCATCTGACAGAACTGCGACTTGAACGGCTAAAAAAGATCCCCCAGCATCCAGCAGCTCCGACACTCTGCTAGGACAACCAGACAGCCGCCGCGGAACCTCAGCATGCCGTGGTGGGACATCTGATTGGCTTCTCGATGACGCTGGGTATCTTCCAATCTGTGGCCTCCATCATCTTTTACCTCTGCAGCTGGAAGTTATTTGGAGGTTTAGGGAGGTTTGGGCTGGGTGCTGCGGTGACAGTCTTGATCTTCTGCGCCAGTGACCTCACTGCAAGGTCGCTAGAAATGATGGCTAGTAAGGGTGACTATCCCGAAATGACCCTATGACAAGTTATGCAACTTATCAGATACTAATACCATCTAATACCTATGTCAGATACTAATGACCCTATATATGTCAATAATGAGTTCATACCAGATACAAATATGGTTTGGGCCTGTGAGTTGCTTTGGATTCTGGGGCCTCATTGGTCAGAAATCTCTGCCTAGTGAGCCCCAATGTGACATATGACACCATTGGGCACATTTCTAAACAATGGTGGCAAAAAGCATCCCTCAGTTTGGACACTTATTTGGAATCGCCCATTGTTAGAATACCCTTGTGAAAAGTTATGAAACAACATATTTAAGAAATATGAATAACATATAATAATATATAATAATCAGTACTGATAATATAATATGGTATTCTAATATCGTGCTATTCGTAGATTCTTAGGTACCATTGTTATAAAAATCATTCTCCACAAAGCCAAGGCATGGACATGGGTCTGATCCATGGCATTGAGAGCCACCGCGAAACCGGACATTACCCCACCAGCGTCCATGCACAGAACGCCATCTGGCTCCAGGCGGCAACCCTGAGGGCACCCCTGGGCCTAAAAAGTTAATGGGGAAAAGGTAGGAAAAGGATGGTTAAGGATGGTTAAGGATGGTTAAGCATCAAAGCTTAAAAGATAACTTTTTTAACAAAGCCATGTGAATCATTAAAAGAACTCAGCATGAACATGAATGTCAAATCACCAGGGCCTGTAACAACCAGTTGCATCTATTGCTGGCAAGATGCCCGGCCTGGCACCGGAAACTGTTCCTCAATTCAAGTGACCATCAATAATTACCTCTTCCGGAAAATCTCTAAATGTTCTCTTTCCAGAATTGTCTAGATAGGGGGGGAAGACGATTTTCAATTGGAAAAACACATCGTAACCCTGGTGATTCTATGTTCCATGCCTTACCGAAGAACCGCTGATTTCAGGTGTCGATTGCTGCGGAGTTCCTCATTTTCTCGGCTCGCTCGCCTGGGCTGTTCTTCTTCAGCAGGCGGAGTAGAGCAACGTGATCTCAGGAACCAGATTAAATCATGGTCTTATGCAATGGTATTAAAATGAAATTGTAACACCATTATATAATCTGACGTACTTTGGGATTATGAACTAGTCGTTGATGTTTAAATCATGGCAAAGAACTCCGGTATTTGGCATCTATATTCCTTTTTTGGTTGATATGGAGGTTTCCGAAATCATTTAAGTCATTATGTAGACCATGACGTAGTAGTGAAACAACCATGCTGCTTTTTTTCGGGATCCCGACATCCAATGACTTAAGAGGCCTCCATCTAACATCTTCATGGGCTCCAGCCGCTGGCAAGGCCTTCCACTGAGCTCCTCTTCTCTACCATGGCGGGCAATGTGGTCTCGACCTTGCTGGCCGTGCAGCCTGGTTAGCCTGGTGGCGACTGGCACCGGGAATTTTCGTCGTCAAACCTCATGGATTTCTGGGGGTTTATATGGGATATCGGTATATTTCACTGCTGATTTATGCCAGATTAGTTCATATTAGCCAGCATCATTCTTGTTGTGCCTTAGTGGTGAATTGCCCACGTTTTTGGACCAACGGAAAACCCCATGGAGAGCAAAATCCCATGGTTTCATAGCTTCCTGTGATTTCACCTCGTGTCACTGCAGACTTTCTGGGCTCCAAAATGGCACCCTACGCGGGTGACAACGTCCATACCCAGGTCATCCATCAAGCTTCAAAGCTTGCTGACTGCTTGCATAAACCACAAGATCCCTGTGACAAATTGAAAAATTACGAAGTTTATGCATGTAAACCGTGTGAACCTTCAACATCTCCGATTCTCGCACCTTCAACCTCGTCCTGTTATAAGAATCCCAGCCCCATATGAGGACGCTATGGCCGCTATGGCCATCTGCAGCTGACGGGGCACGGCACCGAGGTACGCCTTCCCCGAGCCTCTCAGCGTGGGCGAGTGCGTCACTGTGTGGGTCTACGACATCGCTGCGCTCTTGGCTGTGGACCTGGCCAAGATGGTCTACAAGCGCCTTAGCAGGCCATGTGAGGCCACGGCCGGGAGGGGGATCCAAACATACTAGTGGTAACCTGGTAGAGTCTGAGATAACCCAACAAAAATATCTAAGTTATATAAATAAATAAATAAACAAATAAATAAATAAATAAATATATATATATATTTATATATATGGGTGTATCTAGATTAACTTCAAGCAGGAAACTGAAGATTGAAGCCAAACATTGGGAATTCAAGCAGCAGAATTAGAGGCGCTTATCATATTTATCATGCAAAAGTTGGGATTTCAGCGCGATAAGCATGGGATTTTATGGGGAGAAGCGGGCGTGGAAAGATGTGATGTTGAGACCACAGATGGGGCGGCCATTTGACTACCAAGCATCCCATTTGTGAGGTGCCACATTTTTGACCCATGCCATCCCATGCCCCCCAAAAAAGGGATATTTACACACCCTAGACATGTGGATGTCATCCAGGAACGTGATGGTTTTCGCCAGCCTGTTGGGGATTTTACCAACACAGATAGTGACCCAACTTGGAAACTCGAAACAATGTGATGTACGGTACCTACAAAACAAGAATGGCAGATTTTTTTTTAGGTGGATACACCGCAACCAGCGATACGGGGCGATACGGGGCGATATGGGGCATCATGAAAAAGGGTGTGGTTGGACTGGTTGAATTACCGTGTAATGTCAACCCCGGATTAATAAACCATGGTTTATTTTCATTAGGGGGGTACTCCTCCAATAGTCATAATCCAATACTTAAATGGTACCACCCCAATTAACCAGCCGTTTGGGGTTTATTAATCCGGGGTTGACATTAAACTCAACCAGAATGGGGGCAGATGGTAAAAATCATTTCACCAAGGGGTTGAATTTCCGTGTTGTCGTGGGAGACTTTGGGTTCGACCAGCAGGATCTTCAACCAACAAGACGTTTTGCCGCACTCTTGCCCGATAGAACCTGATAGAACCAACAAACAGAGTTGTCAAAAAACGGCATGGAGTTGGGATGAAATCCAGTTTCTGTAGTTGTGCTGGTGATATCCAATGTTTGGTGGACTATATATTATATATATATTATTTGGTATTATTTGGATATATTTGGTTATATTACCCAGAATTGGGGGTACAATCTACGGGACATTTTTAAATCGGGGACCAAAAACCAATGGTAAAAAAAACAAACAGTATTTTCCCTTTACCCTTTGGCGATTTATAACGTAGCTATGAAAAATGGATCATCTATAGATCATTTATCAATAGAGCCATAGCCAAATCATCTATTTAATAGTTTATCTATAGATCATTTCCATAGCTATAATCATCTGTTATTAAACTATTTAAATATGCTATATAAATTTTCCATGGCTGCCATAGCTAAGGTTCATCCATGAGGCTGATGCTGCGGGAGTCATCGATGAGAGCCTTGGTAGAACCCATGGATGGAGGGTGGATGCGGGTGACTGGTCACGGTCATGGTCTAATGACTTGGATATTTGGGGCACGACTACGGAAAAGCCGGTCTTTGAGAAATTGGACCCTATCCCCACAAGCAGCCCCAAGCTCCAAATATATTGATCTTTGTCCCCTCAACCTCCCACACCCTTTAACCCAAAAGGGCCAAAAGGGTCGTCCTAGGTACCAGATGGCCTTGGAAGATGCCCAGTTGAAGCATGGGGACGAGACCCAGCCCATTGAGAATCCGGAGGCCCACCTGAAAGCCTACCGCGAGAGTGTGAAGATCATGAAGTCACTGGGCCCAACTTGGCCCCAAGTCATACCCACGGGATGCCGTTTGGGATCAGCACTTTATTTTAGGCCATAAAACCTATCCGAATTTGGAGTCTATTTTTGGACGATACCCGTATTTGAGATGTACAAGTGGTCGAATCGTAAAATTACCATCAAAGGCGTGGTCCAATCATGAATTTACCACATTGCTCCATCTTGGTGCTCCTAGGCAGAACAGCGTGAGGTTGTCCCAGAAGCAGAGGGCTTCCATGAAGTTCTTGGCCACGGGACAACAGCGCGCCAGCCGTGTGATCTCCCAGTCCTCCAACATGGCCGGCAAGGGTCACACTCAGATGCGCAGCGCCTTGGAACCAAGTCACGGATGGAAACTCTGCAGGGTTTTTGGCTTGCAGGTTCACATGCGACATATGGGCTAGTGTGTGTGTGTGTTTTTTTGTTTTTGTGGGTGTGTCACATGAGCAGTGTTCAAGACCTCCGCTTTTCCGGGATTATACTATCAAATATATTGTGGATGATCACAATCCATCAAGGGAATCCCTATCAACCAACCGATATAAAGGGACGACGCAGGGATTTCGAACACTGCTGACATGTGCCTGCTTCCGTACAGACATATATCACTATACATACTCCAGACGCTACCTACCCGACCTACCTATGTTGGTTCCTTCGTTCGTTCCTTCCTTTGTTCATTCGCATGTACGTACATCTGTACACACATACACACATCCACACACACATACTATACATATCTAGGTATGGGCATATGTCCAAACAGATGCAAGCACCAGAACTTATGCACATTAGACAGCATTTAGATCGGACAAGATACAAGAAGGTCCAATAATTGGATTGGAATAGATCCGATCTGATCCGATTGTATTGGAGTAGATGGATTTTATTGAATGGATGGATGGATCGACTTTTTTTCCCCAAACTCTATTTATTGTTCAACATGCATCTAAGTAAACTGAACAATGTGGAACATCCACATGGAATGATGGTCCCCCACCATGGCAACCATGGCCAGGTTCTGTGAAGATGGGCGACGATCTGCGGAAGCGAACTCCAGCCACCTCCGTTCGCTTCAAGTGATGCCACGACGCAAGGGGCGCAGCGGCAACCAGGGATGGGATGATGGGATCAGCCAAGAGTTGGGCTTCAAATTCTGGATTTCTGGATTTAAGATGATTTAAGACTTAGAAATTAGAAAAATAAAATAGGGTGAATAGCAATTTTGACCCATATCCAGCACACAAAAATGGGAGAGTATGAGCCAAGAGGCCAAGAGGTGTAAGCTCCGAAAATTTGAACATCGCGGTTGGGATGATCTGAGAATAAGCAGGTCCCATCATTGCCCAATTGTGCTACCAGTTTTTCAGGAGGCAGACAATTTGAATCTTTGTAGCCTTGGTAGCTGCCAGAAAAACTGTCAATTGTCGGTTGGAATTCTTGGAAGCTGTTGGTGAGGATTTCGGACGAAGGTGTTTGGAACATCTAGATTTGGAAAGCCGCAGTGCATGATCAAAGCACGCAACATGTTTAGATTGAAACTTCAACTAGCTCAATATGATTCCAATCAGGTCAAGCCCAGCTTTGTCCAGAGAGGACAGCATAGGTATGTATCACTGGGTCATTGTCCAAGTGATTGGAAGCCACCCTCCGGCATCTCCGACATTAATGTGGCCTCTTTTCCCCGAAAAGGTGTCAGCCACAGGCGTTACATGGCGCGCTTCGACGCGCCGTGTTAGCGCCCTGTTATCGCTTTGTGAACATGTCAAGATATCAGCTGAGATCAAAATGGGCGGATCTGCTTGTTTAGGGACATGGGGCACGCTAGTAGAGGTTGAGGCTTTAAAATCTTTAATGACCAAGCTTCAAGTAATTCCAGTGAGATTCACATGTTTATTTTTTCTCCGAAAAAAGTGGGCATTTCGGAAACTGGGAACCATTTTTACTACCATTGGGTCTAGCAATGTTCCCTAGGTCGGAGCAGTATTCGCTCCAACCTCTCCTCAGAGCGTGATTTGGAGATGGAACGGTTGAAGCTGAGGCAGGGTGTGTTTTTTATATCTGGATGGCATGGTGCAGCACTGCAATGCACTGCAGGTGGCAATGAAGAAATATGGCCATGACACAGGTGGATCATGTTATATGATACTATCTTATATTATCATATCTTATTATATTATATTATCTTATATTATCATATCTTATATCATATTATATCATATTATATTATCATATATTATATTATATTATGTTATCTTATATTATCCTATCTTATCATATCTTATATTATATTATATTATCTTATAATATCTTATCTTATCTTATCTTATTATATTATCTTATATTATCTTATCTTATCATATCTTATCATATCTTATATTATATTATATTATCTTATAATATCTTATCTTATCTTATTATATTATCTTATATTATCTTATCTTATCATATCTTATATTATATTATCTTATCTTATCTTATATTATCTTATATTATATGATGTTATATTATCTTATATTATATTACCTTATCTTATATTATATTATATTATATCATCTTATATTATAAGATCTTTTCTTATCTTATATTATCTTATCTCATCTTATATTATCTTATATTATATTATCTTATCTTATATTATATTATATTATATTATATCATCTTATATTATAATATCTTATCTCATCTTATCTTATGTTATATTATATTAGCTTATCTTATCATATATTTTATTATATTATATTATATTATCTTATATTATGTTATGTTATATAATACTCTGTATATTATAATATGTTATATTATATCAGTATTACTGTATATTATAATATGTTATATTATCTTAAATGATATAACTTTTAAAAACATTGATTGATGAAGGAACTGGTTTCAGGGATGTTCAGGGTTTTTCAGCAAGGTGCGAAGAGTTGGAGGAGGCTCGTGGATGGGTGGGTTACTCGTTACTCCGGGATGAGAGTAGTGTGGGAGTAGCATGGGAAGCAGATGAAAGAGGGGCCCAGGATGGCCCAGGGGTCCGGTTCTTGGGTCTCCATAGAAATGATGCCATGGCTTTATACGAAATGGTACCCTCTGGTAAACTAACATAGCTATTGAAAATGGCCATTTATAGTTGATTTACCCATTAAACATGGTGATTTTCCATAGTTATGTTAGTTTACCAGAGGGTAGTCACTGGTAGTCAAGATGCTTCACATAGGCAGCACGCAGTTCGGATCAAGCCGTCAGGAAATCCGGCTTAATGGCCAGAGTGCTTGGGTGAGACCTCACCAAATTACTATCGCTAGGTTTGATCGAAAGTTCAGCTTATATAACAATTTCCTCTGGTGCCTGAAAACATCTGCTGTACTAGCCTTTCTTATATTCTTCAGTTGAAATAAAACATCATCGAAGTAACATCCTGGAAGCACTGTTCGGCACTTTTTTGGGGACCCCGAAGAGTCCAGGACTCTCAAAACACCAGGAACGGATGGGGCTGGAGATGCAACTCGAGGAGAGCAAAGCCCAAGGTGGGGAACCAGCAGGTTGTGTCAACTCACTGTTTGTTTTTTCCCTCTCATAACACAAGAATTGGCACATGTCTCCATGGTGCAAATATATATATATATCAATCATGTCACATCATGTTTAACAAAATAATATAGTGTGATCCATCATCTCTGGGAGGTTCCGTTTTATCCTTAGTTGCCGGTGAATCTTCCTCTGATCTTGACTCCTCCATTGCCTTTCTGAGTTCGAGGCTCCTCTTTGGCTGCAACCTTGAAGCAGAGTGGGATCAATGTGGCTGGTGCGAAAGGAAACGACAGCGAGAGTTCTCGGCTCAGAGCTAGCGCAGCTTCCTGGACTTTGCTGCTAGGGCTAAGGAAACATGATGGCATTGTTGGCATATCCTTCATCGATTCCAGATCTATTCATCCAGACTGCTCGATGATGTTACATTCCACGGAATCCTTGCACGGAATTGCTTTGAGGTAAGGAAAAATGGCAGGACACCTCGCTATTTGGGTTGGTAAATCCCAGGAAAATCCTGTAGATTTTCCCACAAAACCAATCCATTGAAGGGAATCTGCGGAAATGAGGTGAAGATGCAGAAAAGGATTGGTCGCGGGAAGACTTGGAAGCCAGGTCGCGGCCTGGTGATCCACAACGGGAAAACCAGTGCTTTGTGAATCACAGGTGTATGATCCAATCAATCTATATAAATTATCTATTTAACAGTGGTGTGTATATATATATAGATAGAGATGTAGATATAGATATATATCTATATATGATCTAGAAATTCCCATTGGAATGGTGTGTATTGACTAATGGGAACATTTGGGAAAATTCATGGGAGAATGTTACTGGGGACGCAATGGTTTATAACTTATAACTAATAAGATATCTAGTACATCAAGATGCAAGCAATCCCATCCACCTCATATTAAACACCTCCATTCTATGGTCTCAAGTATGTGTGAATCCCCTGCTATGGTTTGGGTGTGTTTACTGTATTTTTTTTTTAATAGGGGGATGGGAGTACATCATGAGGTATCATAACATGTCGTTTGTTTTCAAAAGATTACGGTAAATCAGGGGGTCAAATGGCGGACATACCTTCCGGTCATTTCACATCGCCAATGAAAATAGCCATTTATAGTTGATTTACCTAGGTAATGAAAACGCAAACAAAAGGTGATTTCCATAGCTATGTTAGTTTGAGAGTACCTTGCATTTTGCCAGGTGCTTGAGGCTTGAAGCCGAAAAAGAGAAACTGCAAAAGCACGTGGAGAGGCGCCGCCTCGGTCAAGCCAGGGGGAGGGGATGACTGGATCCTCCAAGGACTTGGTGGGTGGAAATTGCAAAAGGGCTGGCACATGCTGGCGCCGGCCCTTTGCAAAAACCAATCTGAGATATATAGTATAATGGCAATCCAGTCTAGCACATAGATGAGTTTCTTGATCCCAAGCAAATATGACACCCAATAACAGATAGTGAATCAGCCATTTAATTTGCTCGAGAGCTAAGCCCTTGAGAAGCTCTTAGGCCTGACTATTGAGGGATCACCTTTGGATAGGATGAATCCCATGATAGCCTTCAGGCTCTGGCAGATGTGCGAGGCATTGGATGCGAGCGCCAAGCCGGAAGAACAACAGCTGCAGGTGGCAAAGGGCCAAGGGCAGTGGCTGGTGGCTCACGGGAGTTCTGAAGCAGAATGGGCCAAATGGGTTTCCAACCCAGAAATTAGGAAAGACGGAAAGAAACTTGATCTCTTGTACTCCCGCCTTCTTATGAGACATGATTTCTTCTGATTCGACAGTGGACATGTGGTGAACCGCACCATGGCCAGGGCCGACAGGGAAGCTTGGAGGAGCTGAATTTCGAGGTAGGACCCTCGCCATCGTTGGACCCCTTATTCAAGAGAAATAGTTGGAGCTGGAGATTGCCTCAGGTTTTTTTCCAATGAGATCGGGCAATTTTAGGGCGATTCCATCTCTGATGTGGATCTTTTTTGGGTCATTGTTGTGCCATGGTGTTTCTGAAGGCGGTCGTGGAGCGTGCTGTTTCCATGAAGGCAACTGAGAGGCGTCGGCGGTTACACCAACGGAGCCAGGGTCTAGCCGTGTGATTTGCCGGGCGTGAAATGGTGAATGATGGGGTGACAAGCCTGTACCAGAAATACGCATATGCACGCACACACAGTCCACACACACACACATTATACATAGACATAATTACACACACACAGACACACACACACAGACACACACACACACACCCCCACACACACCCACACACACCCACACACACACACACATGTCATCTTCTAGAAGCATAGGTTGAGATCTGGCATTTGACGTGTTTTTGGCTTATCAGCTGGTTCAAACGGAGGGGTTTAGGTTTGGATGCCTCCACCCCAAGCCTGTGCCAAGTGCCGCAACTGTCCCGCAGCAGAGGGAGATTCGTGGTGTCTTGGTTGCACCGGTTGGGAAGCAATCGGTCGTGAATTGACTGCTGCGTGGGACAGCAGTGGTGCCAGGCGCTTGGCAGGGGACTTGGTGGTTTCTTGCTGTAGGCAGGTTCGTGCCTTACGATCAGTCACCGCTGGGCTAACCCGTGAGGTGGCTGTCTCTTCCGGTGCTGGCGACCGCCGTGCACGGAGGAGCCAAAGGCAACCAGAAGAAGAACACCGAGGAGGCAGGGAAGAGCGCACTCCACGTGAGGTTCCTGAGCCGGAATTGCCCCCGCGCGGAAGGACCCATAGCAGAGTGCCTGAACCTGAACACCCGCCGAGGCCTAGGACAAGGTCCCACGACCGTGTCGATCCCAAGGAGGAAGAAGCTTCAGTAGGTGAAGACGAAGAGGAGGAAGAAACTGAAGAAGAGGAGGAAGAGAAGAGATGGAGGCGCTCTTCAGGCGCAAGCCCTCATCACCGTCCTGTGAGGGACGAACGCCCGAGGTCACCCCCAGCCGAAGGAGACCAAGGGAGTGGACTCAAGCCACTTGGTGTGAAGTTGAGTCAAAGAGAAGGAAGCCGACACAGAGATAGGAGTCGGGATAGGAGGCGTGACAGAGACAGAGACGCGCCCAGAGGAAGCAATCGTCGAGGAGGAAGGAAGCACAAGAAACTTCATCGACTGGCCGACAACCCCTTCTTAAGGGTACACAGAGCGCCAGGTCTCTCTTTTTGGGAGCTGAGTGTGGAAAACCCCGGAAGCCTTGACGTGACCCATTTGGGTCGCTGAAATGGCCGGTGGGTTTATTTCAGGAGAGGAGTACACCACGGACGATCAGGCAGGATGGTCGGCTGTGGTGCCAAGAGCTGGAACGGTGCTGGAAGTGAATCTCCTGCGCACCTCCCGGCCAGTGTTGACCGAGGTTTGGGCGGCTTTCTTTGTAAAGGAGGTCAGAAACGAAGCAGACGGTTCCCATGTGTTAGAGTGTCACTACATTGGATGCGAGGACGAGGTCGAGGGGAGCGCATTAGCAGTGGCTGGCCAAGCCGGGCCGCTCAATGTGCATCTATGCCTCTCTACTCCTTGCATGGTGATTGGCGATATGGAGGCACTTCATACGACATCTGCCCGGTTTTGGGAGGTTGCAGACTTCAAAGCAGATTACGGGCCCAGAGACCTTTCAAAGAGGTTGGCACGCTGGCAGAAGGAGCTGTCTTCTGGAGACGCGCTCCCCAAACGCCGTGCGAGAGCCCCTGCAAAACCTCCTGGAGATGGGGTTGCTGGCGGCCGCAAGAAGGCCAAGGAGGATGCCCCTGCCCGTGGCGCAAAGAAGAAGCCTGCTGCCGCCGTACCAGAAGGTGTGAAAGAAAGGCTGGAGAAGAAGCTGAGGGGGCTACGTGGCCTGCGAGAAGAGGGTCATGGTCGAGAGAAGAGCCAGGCGGTAGAATCCGTCTCGGACGAGAGTGGGGCCGTTGGGTCGGAAGAAGACTCTTCAGGCTATGCACCCACCGAACCGCTGGGGACGGGATCCTTGTTGGAAGGGGTTGCGAAGCCAGCCCGGAGAGAGAAGGACCGATCCGGAAACCAGCGGGAAGTAGTCCCTTACGAGGGCACAAAAGGCATCACTATGAAAGGCTTGAGCGGTCAATTAGCCCGGAAGGCCCTCGCTGTCGACGACGTGCGAGCCAAGGCCAAGAAGAAGAAGAGGAAGAAGAGCACCAGCTCCAGAGCCCTGAGTCTGCTGAGGGATTTGATCCTCAACAAGACGGGAACAGAAAGGAAGCGTGCAAAAGAAAAAGACCGGTCAGGAAAGAAGAAAAAGAAAAGAAGAAAGCTGGTCGATGGAGTGATAGTGAGTTCATCGAGCAGCTCCGGAGCCGACTCAGACTCAAGAGAAAAGGAGGAGCAGGTGGACAGCTCGGAAGAGGATATGGAGGCGCCAATGAGGCGAAAGTCACGAGACAATCCTGGAAGCGTGCTGTCGATGCTGACGGAGCACGTGCGGTCCCAAATGGACCAGGATTCTGTGACAGAAGTGAGCAAGAACCCGAAGCTCACCGGAGGAGTGAAGGTAACTTCCTTCTTCAACCTCCACATCCGCCCAAGCTATGGGAGTCACCTGAAGGAGTTGCGCGAGATGTACACGCTGGCCATGACGATAGATCTCCTGAGAAAAGGAGAGCTGGGGCGAGTGGGAGACAGTCTCTCAGCTCGGTTCATGGCCTTGCACCAGTCGCTGATAGACCAATCGTGGGCGACGGCAAGGCACATGGAATTATTTCCTCTGGAGGAGTCGACGGCCGCATCCTCTGCCTTGGTTCTGGCGTCGAGGAAGCACCAGCGGTTAGTCGACAAGGTCCAGGGAAAATCGGGTTGGACTCCCTGGCAGCCGAAGGGCAAGGGGAATCCTCGCCCAGACTGGAGTCAATGGGGCGAGAGCAACCCCAAAGGGAAGAAAGGAAAAGGCAACTCGAAAAAGGACAAAGGCAAAGGAAAAGGAAGTTGGAACCAGGCCCCAGACAAGGGGGCAACCGACTGGGAGAAGAACAAGGAGAAAGCAGAAGGGGCGAAGTGAGCACCTCAGTAGGGGCGCCTCTGGCTTGTGCCGTGAGGGATGATGCCCTGAAAATGGCCGGGCCGGTGACTTGGGCTGACATTTTGGTGTTGTGCTCGTCAATCGGCCAGGCGGGATGTGCAATGGCCTGGCTCCTGGTAAATGCCCAGGGGTTGTCAGGCATACAGGGGAATTCACGTTTTGCTGAAAGTATTTTTGCCATTGACGCGTGGCACAGGGTCAGGCGTCGTCGCCACGCTCTACCAGTTTCTGAGGGAGGGTTTGTTGACCTTCGCGAAGCTATGGAGGCCGCTGCTTTGGAAGAAGTCCGTGCGGCGGCCTTTGTGCTGCGCTGGAGTGAGAGATCATGGCAGTTGCTGGCCTGTTTCGCCTGCAATTGTTTAGCTGGGTTTCAGCGGCCATTTGCACAGGGACGTTGGACGAAAGCTGAACAAAAGTTGGTTGATGCCATAGGCTTATCGACAAAACGTCTGATGAGCCATGGCCAGGTCTCCAACCATGATTTTGTGGCCCTGGAAAAAGAGCTGAAAAGCCGAAGGGTTGGTTACACGGGGGAGGAGATAGGAACATGCCATCGTTTGACAATGAAACAGGTTTTGCCATCGCTCCCCCCGGCGGAACATGGAGGATCAATTGATATTTTAAATTTTGTTTCAAAGAGCACTCAGTTTTTCTTGCGCAATCCCTTGAAGATGGTCATGAAGGATGAGGGACAAGATCTTCCAAAACTGCAAGGAAAAATACATGTTGAAGAAGGTTCAAAGATGATGCTGACCAAAGAACTGGTTTCGCGAAATGTTTGCAGATGGATCCCCTTTTCAAAAGTTTTCAGGTACCGTGGACAGCCGGTGCTCAATGGTCTCTTTGGAGTAGAGAAACCGACTCACCTGCCTTCAGGGGAACCGGTGCTGAGATTAATCATGAACTTGGTTCCTTCTAACTCTGTCCTCAAGACCTTCGAAGGGTCGGTTAGTTCTCTACCTCAAATTACGTCCTGGATGAGTACGGTAATTGAAGATGGTTCTGAACTACGGGTTTGGCAATCTGATATGACTAATGCTTTCTACCTCTTTAAGATCCCCTGCAGTTGGTCTCCACTACTTAGTTTCAATATCATGGCCTCTGGACAGGAACTGGGCTATAACGATGAAGAGGTCTACACGCTGGCATACTCAGTGTTGCCCATGGGATGGTCATCATCGGTTGCAATCATGCAGGAAGCCAGCGAGGTCATTTTGAAGATGGGGAGCTTGCCACGAGAGGAACAGCTGTCCAGGGGACGTGCTCTTCCACCTTGGATGACGGGGATCATGAGGCAAGCGGAAAGGCAAGAGAAAGCATGGTGGCACGTATATTTGGACAATTTCGCTGCAGGAGAAGTGGACTCCTGTGACGGGCCTTTCGATGGTGGTCGCCGGTTGCATAGCCTGGCGGAAAAGGCCTGGGAAGAAGCTGGTGTCGTGTCATCAAGCAAGAAAAGGAAGTCAGCGGAAGAGCTAGCTCAGGAGCTTGGTGCCTTCATTGACGGTAAGAACAAGACCATTGGAGGGTCACCGGAACGTTTGTTGAAACTGGTCCAGGCCACCGTCATAGTGCTGAAACAACCTCACTTGTCCAAGAAGCTGACCCAGGTTTTAGCAGGGCGCTGGGTACATGTTTTTTTAGTTCAGGCGACCAGCGATGTCGTTTTTGGAGCACACTTGGACCTTCACGACATCAAAGAAATTTGAAGCAGCTCTGATTTGGAAAGTCCGTCGTGAGCTGTTTTCTTGCTGCTGCAGTCTGCCCTTCTTGCATACGTTTCTGGGGGCGCCCGTTTCTCAGGTGATCACGGCCAGTGACGCATCGTCTTCGGGAGGAGCAGTAGGCTTGGCTCCGGAGTTGACCCCGGAAGGGATGGACTTTGTAGGAGCTTCGATGCAGGAGCGGCACACCATCAGTGCCAACATTCTTGTGGTGTCTCTTTTCAACGGGATAGGTGGGGCCATGCGGTGCTACGACATTTTAGGTGTCTTGCCGAAAGCGGTGATTTGCTTTGACACTCATGGCCCAGCAAACGGGGTTACTGCGAAGCGCTGGCCTAGCGCCGAGCTGCTCGGAGACGTGCGGCAGATCACGGAGGAGATGGTGGATGGCTGGTTTCGGAAAACGGTTCCCCTGGATGAAGTTCATCTTTGGGCAGGTTTCCCATGCACCGACCTGTCATCAGCAAAGGCAGGAAGGCAGGGTTTAGCTGGTGAAGCTTCAGGCCTGTTTTGGGAAGTGGTGCGAGTTCGGAAGCTGTTGCATCGACGAGCTCCCGTTCATGTTACGGTTAAGTGCGTGGCTGAAAATGTAGCCAGTATGGACAAGGGAGAATGCGAAACGATCACCAAGCACATGGAGGTCTTCCCATACTGGCTGAACAGCAGCGATGCAACACCGTTGAACAGGCCCAGGTTATGCTGGTGTTCAGAGGAGTTAGAGGGCTGCTTAGAGGGGCTCGAGTTTGCGGAGCAGAGCCATTGGACGGAAGTCCGGGCCGTAGCAGCCTACCCGGACGAGCGGCAGTGGCTCTCTGAAGGCGCCGAGTAGCCTGGAGGTCGCTGGGGGACAATCTTCCCAACGGCGATGAAAGCGATTCCGCGGAAAAGACCCCTTGAGAGGCCAGCAGGCATCAACAGGTGTGACTATGATACCATCGAAAGATGGAAGGCAGACCAGTACAGGTTTCCTCCTTATCACTACATGGAGCAGTACGTGATTTGGGTGAACAACCGCTGGCGTTTGACCAACAGTGCCGAGCGGGAGCGCCTGCTGGGTTATGGAGAAGGCCACACTAAGGTGTGCATGAGCGCTTCTGACATAAAGCGCTCAAAACAAGCTTATGAGGATGAACGGCTGTCACTCCTGGGAGATTCCTTCAGCATCTTCTCCTTCGTGGTGCCTGCGGCGGCGTTGTGCTTTCGCTTTTTGCCAAAGCTCCACTATGCCACTTTGGCCAGGCGCATGGGGATGGCACCAGGGTTTAGGTCACCTTTGAGATGGGAGGTACCAATTTCAAAAACTTTAGGGTTTTCCCGGAAGCTGCTCTTTTTCTGTCATGGATCTCAACCGGTTGCTGCTGACAAAGGTCAATCACACAGGGTCTGACATACGCATCACAACAGGGGAGATTTTGTGTCCTAAAAGTGTGCCACGTCAATCAGTAGAAGCATCTTGGTGGAAGTGGCTTCCTTCTTTCAGTGTGCAATGGAAACAGAAGGAGCACATAAATGTGCTGGAATTACGTGCAATTTTGCTGTCTGTACAGTATCAAATCTCCCACCTTGGCGCCTCGCACCTTCGTCTCTTTCATGTCTCTGACAGCTTTGTGGCCATGGCGATTGTTGCCAAAGGCAGGACAGCAAGTCGTCAGCTTGGGGTCGTGCTGAAGTTCCTCAACTCGCTGTTGCTGGGATTTGGATTGACTCTGGCCATTGGGCACGTTGAGTCGACAGAGAATCCGACTGATGGGGCGAGCCGTCAGGTGGCGTTTCTGCACCAAGACTAGCAGGGCTGAGAGAGTTAAGCAACGACAAAAGGTGAAGCTTCGTGACGCAGGTTTAAGTGAGAACACACAGCAAAGGTACTACTTGGGCCTGCGCCGCTTGGTGCCTACGCTGCTGAAGAGCTCAAGTCTTGCAGACATGGATGAGCGTGCTGCTGACTGGGTGCAGGAGCGTTGGGAGAAAGGTGACAGTCAGCACCGCGTCAGCGATGCATTGTGTGCGATGCATCATTTTGAACCTTGGGTTCGAGGCAAGCTGCCTCAGGCCTGGAAGCTCTTTGCGGTGTGGCGCAAATTGGAGTCACCAGATCGGGCTCCTCCTTTGGTTTTGGACATCATTTACGCCTGGGCTCTCTATGCCATTGATCACTTCAATTGGGACTTTGCGGCAATGATCCTTTTGGGCTTCTTTGCTCTCTTGCGGACAGGAGAATGTCTACAAGTGACAGCAAGAGATTTACTCATTGGAGAGAAATCAGCAGTGGTCAGCTGGTCGCTACAAATACAAAGAGCCTGCCATAGACATGCTGCCAAAGAGATGGTTAGTTTTGAGGATCCCATAGCCTTGGGAATTTTGCGAGAAGTATGTTACCAGAAGAAACAAGCTCACCTGGATCGGGTGCCCATTTGGACAAAGTCAGCCCAGGCTTTCAGGAATGATTTTGCTCACCACTGTCGAAGGTTTGATCTCCTCCGACACAAGTTTAGACCTTATTCACTCAGACGTGGAGGAGCAACATTTTTGTTTCAAACCACAGGAAGTATGGAGACTGCGTTACTCAAGGGACGCTGGCAATCAAGCCGTGTGGCCCGTATATACCTGGCTGACGGTTTGTCGTGCCTGCCACACCTGACTTTTTCCAGCAAAGCGACAGAAATGTTAAAGCAATGGGGTCCTTTCAACCAGCTCTGACGAGCTTGTCGAGAGTTGGGGTCGTGGAGAATGAGAGGACCAATGACTTTTCTTTTTGCGTTTTACTCCTACCATGGAGGTTCTGAAAAAAATTTTCAACAAACTCCTACCATGGAGAAAGCGCTCTCCTACCATGGAGATGAGATGGAACCAGGGACCAGGAAGGTCAATATGTTTCTTGGCAGCTGTGGCAAGGAAATATCCGCCACAGTTGAAAAACCAACTTGCTACGCGTCAAAAGGCCTGCATTGAAACCTATGTCATCTTCTAGAAGCATAGGTTGAGATCTGGCATTTGACGTGTTTTTGGCTTATCAGCTGGTTCAAACGGACCCAAACCCTCCCTCACCAGAATGAGAGGACCAATGACTTTTCTTTTTGCGTTTTACTCCTACCATGGAGGTTCTGAAAAATTTTTCAACAAACTCCTACCATGGAGAAAGCGCTCTCCTACCATGGAGATGAGATGGAACCAGGGACCAGGAAGGTCAATATGTTTCTTGGCAGCTGTGGCAAGGAAATATCCGCCACAGTTGAAAAACCAACTTGCTACGCGTCAAAAGGCTGCCTGCATTGAAACCTATATATTATGTGTATGTAGTCACACACACACATATGTATGTATGATCCGGTATGCACACACACATAAATGAATAAATAAATGCATACACACATACGTACATACATAATACATAAACAAGTAGATAAATAAACAAATAAATGAAGGAATGAAAAATAAATGATCAATAAATAAATACGGATAGATAGACGGATGGATAGATAGATAGATAGATGGATAGATAGATAGATAGATAGATATATATACATATATGCCTGGACACATATTATTTGATAGACACTTGCGCACACACACACACATTAACACAGGAGTGGTTTTTGTGGTATGAACATCGATTTTTCATGAACTTTCAGCACAGGCAGCAGCTGGCCCGTGCGGAAGCAGAGAAAGCGGAGTTGCAAGAGTTCCCCGACGACACGGAAACGAAGTTTTCGTTCGCAAAGCTCCGGGATCAAGTGCCGGTTCACCCCAAAACACACCTTTGATGGTTGGTATCACTTATTAGTTGGATCCCAAATCAGCTATGTATATATATATATATGAAGGTATGTGTATAGAGATATATAGTTAGTTTTTGCATATATATATATTTATATGTGTGTATATGTACTGTATATACGTATGTTGTACATACACATGTTTCAGGAGTTGGCTGATATCAGAAAATCATTGTGGTTCTTGGATGGTAGTTGGTGATGGTATTCATCTATGGTTTCGGGGGTTGGAATCATCATCATAGTAACACGCATATCCATACCAATCACAACACAACAATACTTGTAATAGCACTAGCAACGCAATAACAATAACAACAATTACAACAATTAATTAACACAATGAACACACAACACCACTTACAAAATGATCACAGCAGCAATGCTGATAATAACCTTGATAATGACGCTTACCAATACCTACCGATGATAGCGGATGCCCAGGTTGGCAGAAGCCTTGACAGCGCAAGTCCAAGCACTCCAGGCCAGAGCACGGTATTTCTTCGAAATCCATCAACAGTGAATCGATTGATTGAATGAATGCATAAACACTCAAACAAACAAACAAACAGACGGACAGAGACAGACAGACACAGACAGAGACAGACAGAGACAGACAGAGACAGACAGAGACAGACAGAGACAGACAGAGACAGACACAGAGACAGACAGAAAGACAGGCAGACAGACAAACAAACAAACAAGTCCACAAGTACACAAACACACAACCACACAACCACGCAAACACACAATCACACAAACAAACAGACAAGCAAACAGACAAACAAACAACCAAACAAACAAACCAACAAACCTACAAACCAACAAACCAACCAACAAACAAACAAAGCAACCAAAGCAAAACAAACAAAACAAAACAAACAAGACAAAACAAAAAACACACAAACAAACGACACACAACATAACAAAACAAAACAACACAACACGAAACAAACAAACCAAACAAACAACACATAACAAAACAGAACAAAACAAAACAAACAAAATAAACAAACAAAGCAAAACAAACAAAACAACCAACCAACCAACCAACCAACCAAACAAACAAACAAACAAACAAAACAAAGAAACAAAAACAAAACACACAAACAAACAAAACAAAGAAACAAAAACAAAAAAACAAACAAACAAACAAACGAACGAACAAACAAACAAACAAACAAACAACAAACAAACAAACAGACAGACAAACAAACAAACCAACCAACCAACAAACCAACCAACCAACAAACAAACAAACAATCAAACAAACAAGCAAGCAAACAAACAAACAAACACACAAACACACAAACACATGTATATAGGTAGATGGATACACAAATAGATAAGATAGATAAATAGATGGATGGATGGATGGATTGGATGGATGGATGGATGGGTGGATAGGTAGGTAGGTAGATAGATGGATGGATAGGTAGGTAGGTAGGTAGGTAGATAGATAGGGATAGACATATGGATAGAGATAGAGATATAGATAGAGATGCAGATAGAGATATAGATAGAGTTTTAGATAGAGAGATAGAGAGATAGAGAGAGAGATAGATAGATTAGATAGATAAGATAAGTAAGATAGATAGATAGATAGATAGATTAGATTAGTTTAGATTAGATAGATAGGTAGATAGATAGATAGACAGACAGATAGATAGATTCAGTTTAAGTGACACCAAGAGAATATAGAAGACTCTCAATGTTGCTTGTAATGATTGCATCGATATGGTAGAGAATCAGTTTTTGAACCCCTTTGAGACCCCAATCAATTCTGGTTCATGTCTACCGAAGACATGTCCAGGGGCGCAGGACTCGAAGACTTATGACATCTTATGACCTTTAGTTTTCTGCTGTTGGAAACGGAAATTGCCCTGGATGACGGTGGTGTCCAACGATGTCCTCGTCCTTGCAGGAACGGCTGAGATCGGAGGACCAGGACGCTAAACTCTGCAAACCGGCACTGGAACGGCCACACGAAACTGCCAAAAAAGGTAGAGGATCCTAGGGATCCTGACTTTTCTAATGGATGCCACCTATGGAACATCCAACCGTAGAGCTACTTTGGTGCCAGGGTGATCCGTGCACTTTTCAGGAGGTCAGCATTGGAGCCGTCGCCAGGCGGACTGTTTGATGAGGATGGTCTGGAAACTTGGAAAATGGGCAGTGTTCCATGGACTTCCTCGTTCCGAGCAGCTTTTCAGCCATGGTATCCTATGTTGTGACCCATTCATGGTGAGTCTCTTTAAAACAATCATCTTAAAACAAGAAGTGATGGGGGCACTATCCACCAATTGTCACCATAGAATCACTTGCTGAGCCCCTTCCTCACCTGGTGCCAGGTGTGAGGATCTGACCAGACAAAAGGCAGAATTGGAGAAGGACTCCGGTGCGGCTGGGGCGGTGCTAAGGTAGGCCACGATGATGGATGAAACCCACAGATTGTGGCCATCTCTGGTGTTCAATCCATTGTTTGGCACATCCCACTGATGTAGTGGCAACCCCTGGTCCAGGAGCTAGGTGAGCTGGCCACAGCCTATGCTAAGCTGCAGGCCCTGTTAGAGCAGCCTAGGTCGCCTAGGTCTATACAGGTACGTGCAATGAGAGAACAGGTATATCCTAAGAATAGGAAACCCAACCCGCTTTTGAAAAGGTGAGGTAGACACTTTTTTTGTCTTTTCACTGGTCCCCAACCCAATGAGACCTGGACAATTGGGCCCGAAACTGCCCACTGCAAGGGCAACCTGAACGCGGAGAAGCGGTTGAGACTTGAGGCTGAGGACTGAGCCGGTTCCGATGGCATTGGCTCAATGGGCGGTTCCGCTCAGCGGCAGGAGGCACTGCAGTTGGAGCGCAAAGCTCTTGAGGAGGCCAAAGTGCAGGGGCTTGATTAACCCCTCAATAGCTCGTTTCTGGGCCACACCCACTTTGGGATCAAAAGACAGCATGTGTACTGTATGTACACCTGCAATGATGTGCCTGTGTTACCTTGTGTTTGGACCTGTAGTTGTAGCATGTTGTAGCTATTCCAACTGGTCTAAGAGTCGTAGAGGGATGCAGCTACTCCACTTGCAGGCTCAGGCGCTAGAAGACAGGCGCTGGGCTTTGGGTTCCGAGGATTTCATCTGACACTGCTCTGATGAGATTTTCCAAGCAGATGTGGGCCGCAAGCACCAAACCATGGCAGGGGAGTCCAGAGTGAGCCAAAAAAGGCAGGGTTTGTGGCTTGGATGATCGGATCGGTTTTGTGACCCGCAAGTCCATGATAACCTATGGGATCCTATGGGTATATGTCACCAGATTTGAGCGAATAACATGGGAATGCCATGGCCCTGCAAGTAACTGTCTATCTTGAAAGGCACCGCCAGTGTTGCACTGTGTTGATTCTAGGAAGGCTGGTGGGACGCTATGACTTTCACCTTTCAAAAAAACCGGGAAGGTCGCCGAGCGAGAAGCCGAGCCCGGGTTCTCAGCAAGTCGCTGCAGATGCAACACGGTTGAGGGGCCTGAGAAGGGCCAAACGCTAGGGCCTTTCCACGAGTCTTCGACCCTGACAATCTAAGATCGTCTTTAGGCCACTGTAGTTGGGCCCTATCCCCACGAAGTATATATATATATATACTTTCGGATCATTTTTCGTTGCCAAAGCAATCCCATTTTTAAAATGGGGTTGAAATTTTGCCACGTCCCCGTAGCCGAAGCTTCGTTCTGGCCGAAGCTTCGTGGAGGCCAGAGAGCAACCTTGAGGCACTGCGACAGGAGCGATTTGGGTTGGCAGTTTTACCAACAAAGCCATGAACCTAGAGGAGTTTTGCAATTATGTTCCCCAGGAAAATCAGGAAAATCAGTGGATATCAGTGGATTTAAACCAAAAAAGATCGGGATTACAGTAAAGCCAGCCAATATTGGAGAAACAACTTGCAAGCATAGGCGATAGAATCAGCATGAATCAGCAAACATGTGCATGTGACATGCAATTAAAGCGCTAAGAATTTTCTGTGCCACGCGTCAATCATCCGCAGCATCACAAGGTTCCTTTCAAGTTTCTGCGGAAATCAACCATCAGACCATCAAACACAAATCCATATTTTGGAGGGCTTCCTTACATTTTTCCGTTGAACAAATTCCAGATTGTGGGCCCCTTTTGCGCAACAAACTGGCATTCGTGTAGAGGGATGACCGGTGGAATCAATCCACGCCAGTGTGCCAAAGTTTGATATTTCCCTTCCTCCCTGTGGCATCACGTGGCTTGAACGACCCCTGTGTGATGGTGATGGTTGCCTTGATTCGACACGAACCAACCCAAGCTCCAATCATCCCTGCTGCCCAGTGGGTCAGATGCCCAGCCTGTCGTCTTTCATTTTTGAACGCCTTTGGCCCCATGGTTGGACGCCAGCAATCACTCTCTGGCCCTGCGGTGATTTGGGGTTCATCCCCTACCCGAGATTCGGTGGGAAAACCTGCACCTTGAGATGATCATCATCATCCCCGGCATCGCTGCAGTGTTGGTCCTCCTGTTGTGCTGCCGCTGTCACGTCAGGGGTCTCACCCCTAGGCGAGCGAGGTATTTGTTGGAGGCTGCTGCTCAGGTAGCGACAGCCCGACGCCTGCGGATCTTAGGCTGCTGCGCGGCGGGGAAGTCCCAGCTCAGGGGCAGCTTGGGAAAGATGTTGCAGCTGCCCCTGGTGGAACTGGATACCATTTACTGGATGCTTGGCGGTCTTTATTTGTGTCAATGGTATTTACTGTGTATAGATAAATAAATGACTAAATAAATGAATAAATACATATAAATACATAAATAAATATAGATGAATATAGATAAATAAAAAACAAATAAATAAACAAATACAAACCTAAATAAATAAATAGATCGGTATACATGCATACATGCATGCATGCATGCATGCATACAAACATACAAATAAGCAAGCAAGCAAACAAACAAACATACAGACAGACAGACATACATATTTCAATATATATATATATATCTATTGTTCATTAATTATAGATTTTGGCCGGTTGAAAGTTGGTGAAGCTTGGCTCGTGGCACCCCCAGGAAGCCCGGTTGGGTCATGCGGGACCATGAGGACACGCTGGGCATTTTGGCTGAGAGCCTGGGGGATGCATGGATCTTGGATGGAAACTTCATGAGTAAACCAAGGTGGGGTTAAAATAAAGCACCGGATCTGGACATCTGACCTTGGGGACTGCATGCAACACGTCAAAACGATGCTTTCTATGTGTCCTTATCAACTATATTCAAATATCTTTCTTGTTTTCTTGCTAGGCTGTGACAGATATTTTACAGGATGGACAGTAGACAGTTTTTTTTTCCCGGAATTTTCACTCGGGTATGGTACAGGTCAAGCTAGAATAGCATGCCAAAAAAGTGGGCAGCTGAACCACCAAAACAGCATACATATTCTGTTAATGTTTGGCCAAAGTACACATGTTTGGACCAATCCCACCAGTCACCAGCCAGGGACCTGGAACGCTACGGGCTGAACCGGCAGATCTGGGACAACACGCAGTGCCTCATTTGGTTGGACTACCCCTTCTGGACCATCTATCTCCGGGCCTGGCGTCGTACCCTGTGGAGGACAGGGAGAACAAGAGGAGGAGATGGAAGGAACTTTGAAATAGGGCATTTCAGACATCTGACACATTCTGAAACTAAGGGTCAAGACTCAAGTGGATTGTTTCATAGAGGATCAGTCTTTGCTCCCTGGCCTTCTCGGCAGGATCGGAACGGGTGAGCCCTGTTGCAATGGCAATCGCGAGACCTGGTCGTTGCTGCTGTTCGACTTCCGCAACAGCATCCCATACTTCGTGTGGACAGGGCATGGCAAATTTCCTGAGAGATTGCAAGAGCTGGAACGAATTTTTGAAGCTGAGCTGGGCGAAAGGTTGAAGTGGTTGGGTTGATCGTCGGATTGGGATGTAATCGTTGAGTTTCTACAGGGGCCAAGAGGTGTGTTCTTTGGATCAGCAACTGCTAAGCATTGATAAGCATTGAAGTTTATGCCATCTGATTGGAGGAAGAAGGAATGCGGTGACGTCATGTGAAAAGGACCAGCTGAGATTGCCCTTCAGTTGTCCTGTTTGACTAAGGAAGAGAGGATTCATTTCGTACACCTGCAGTCCCAGAGGGAGACCGACTACTTCTTGAATTCGATTGCCAAGATTGCCAGTTGAAGCAGCTACTGTGGCGAATGCTGAGAGCCGGTGTCCACTGTGTCCACCAGAGCATTGATGGTGCACGGCTGGGCAGCGAAGCACTGCAGTAGTTCTTGCAAAACAACGCAGATCACAGAAGTCGTGGATGCTGAACGCTCAACTTGGGACCTATTTTGCAAAATCAAGTTTGGCTCCGCTATTGGCAGTGGGACCTTTCATGATTTGAAAAGTGATCCCGCCAGTTTGGTGTGACTAGTCCTTGCGATACCGCTTCTGTTGGTAGGTTCTTTTTTGCCAAAATGCGGAGACCTTTTCAAACAAAGAACTACCAGGCGGGTGTTCCTCCCCATGGCGTTCACCCTAGACTCTGTTTGAGATGATTCCCCGGCCCGGGTGAGGTTTCAATGCAGTAAAATTCAAAATTTGGAACCACATTCCATCCAATGGGTTTCAAACATTCAAAGACATTCAAAGACCATACCTAACCCAATCAACCACAGTTCCCCAAGTAAAGTTCCATAGGGCCAAAGTGGCGTTCCCATCCCCCATTTTGCGATATTTTGCTGGGACAGTCATCCCTGGCAGCTGGGACAGTCCTGGCAGCCCCTGGCTCGAAACTGAGCCGCTAGGAGCTTGCTGCTTTGGCGGCAGAGCGTGACCAGCTGAGATCCAAGGTTTTGTCCCGAGTCCCGAAGGCTGCGGACAGGGAGATACGAACACAGAACTCATGGGTGTTAAATTCAATGGATTGGTTTAAGGGAAAATTTACAGGAAACCCCTATATTTGATGGTAAAAACCATGGTTTCCTGTAAATTTTCCCTTAAACCAATCCATTGATAAATCTGTTGGAAATCTCAGGATTTCCGGTCTCCATGGACCCTCCAAATTCACCAAGGATGTGGTCAAACTGGGGGCCACTGTTGAACCCACATGGCTTTGATTCGGCTTTGATCAAAGTGAGAAAGACGGAGAGGTGAAAGTCTACAGGGTGCCTGTCCAATTATCGACATGTCTAGCTGCACCTCTCCGGTGCTAGGCTGTGGAAACCCAGCTGCAGCATGCTGAGGCCACCTACATGTTTATCCGGTGGAGGGAGCGGCTTCAGAGCTATGGTTGTATCATGTTGTATCCCTAGTGGTGTTCCCTGTTACATTGGAAGCCAGGGAGCTACTCAGTTTACCAAGCACCTCACCAGGCAGCTGTGGAGGAACAAATGCAGCGGGTGACGCAAGCAGAGGCTGTGGTCACCTTTTTAAGCCTTTACGGCAACACCTTTAAATGGTTCCTAAATGGCCAACCCAAGCCACCAAGGGTTTGTCCAGAAACTAATGGGGTATAATTTATAATTATACCCAGAAAAACAGCTATTGGAGGGAAAACACCTCATTTCATGGCACTTTTCCTTGATATATCTTGATATCATTTTGGAAACGATGGGATTTTTGGGTTCCCCATCTCTGGACCAACCCCTTGGGATCACTGTCAGGCTGTGGCTGAAGAGCAGAAGCAGCTGCGCTTTCAGGCGGAGGCGAAGAGGGGTTGGTTGAGGACTGGATGTGCCGAGAAGTTTCACTTGGAACCCGCCCAAAATGTATCAACAGACAGGTTTGAAAGCCAGCAATTTCACTTGGACCCCTCTCAAAAATGTATAAAACTGTATGCGAGAAGGGGGTTGGAAGAGAATTTTCTGAAATGAACTGCTGGCATTCGGGGGTGTAGACTTTAGGGATAACTGGCTGACGGTGCTTTCAGAATCGATTTGCAACCCCTTCTTGAGTATAGCTTGAATGCGGTGGGAATATGCCCTACTGTCTAGAAGCTTAGCTGCATACCAGCCACTTTACATGTCATGTAATCCTTAAAAAAGGTGGGCATTCAATTTCCATCAGTTTTCCATTCAGTTTCCATCACTTTCACACCCCTAATCCGTGTATAAGAATAGGGTATCCCACCCCCTTGATATGAAACATCACCATTCCATGGTCCCAAATATGTGTTTTTATACCCTACTAAACCATGGTTTCTGGGGTGTGTTCAATATGAACAGCGCATTGGATTAAGCATCGATGATCATCATTGGTTTAGTAGATGATTTTCACAAGAAAAACCTGAGGATCTATGATGATCAAGGACTATTCGGCATTTCATTATCCGCATTTTTGATGGCTAAATCACCATTTTGGTTGGTTAAATCCCATGACAATCCTATGAAAGTCCCATGGTTTCATCTTTTCATCATCAGTTTCCCAAGAAATCCTGGGCAAAAACATCGAGAAAAACTAGACCGAGGCTGAGTTGGAAGAACAGGCTCTGCTGAAACGAAGACTGGAGGCAGGGCTGACAAAGCTGTTTGGAGCTGGGCTTTGGATGGGGTTTGGCCCCAGTTTTTACAACAGATTCCTGGGAAAAAAGAATCTGAGAACGGACCATTTTCAAATGGCAACTTTTAGAGGATGACTTCTGAATCCTCCTGATCAGCCCCGTCAAAACCATCGTCCTTCGGCATGCATTCTCACTTCTCAACCAGGCCTCCTTGAAGGAGGAGACTCACCTGCGGTCCAAAGTCGAGGTCACTCGGAAAAGTCCATCTTGATTGACACCACCAAGGTTGCATTCCATACAGCTAGCACCTACTGTTGTTGCTGGGTCAATATCAAGAGGAAGACGCGCAGGAATACCATGATTTTCCCATCCAATTGTACTAGCGGCCTTTAGTTATACTACTGCCATGAAATCTTGCGGGTGTTCTTGCATAAAACAAACTAAAGATCCCTAAGGCCAATTCTAGGAATAATGAAGAAACATACCTGCATCCGAGCACCATCACAGCGAAAATCGGCCGGACATCCCATAGTTCATGGGAAAAACCCGTGGTTTCCTGCAGATTTCCCAACTTTTTCCCTTAAATTCCAACCAGGCCCAGCTGGCAGAGCAGATACAGTTGAGGTCCCAAGCTGAGGCCACCCATTTGGATGGGGAGAGAGCAGATAGCCATGGAGACACCCTAAGTGATTCATGGCAATCTTCATGGGGAATATGATGATCAAGCAGACGTGTTTCGTTTTTCGGCCGATGTTGGTCTTTTTATTGCTGATTCTTCAAAGTTCATTTGTCTACGGGCCAACCGTCAAACAAACTCTGGCTCACCCCAAAATTGGGTGGTGCAGCATGGTGCAGCATGGTCATGGTGCAAGACATGCACAAAATCATCTGCTAATCTCTGTATCGCTCAGTCATAAAACAGGCATACTTAGACGCGGAACGTCTGGCTAGAGAGGAGGCCGGCAGTTGGGCAAATGATGATGGAAAAAGGTAAGGATTCAGTAGGATTTTATGATGATTTCATTGGATTTTATGGGATTTTAAGGGGCACAGTATAACACATGTTATGGGTGTGTTTGAGCACTATGAGTAAACCGACTGTACAGTTTTGCCCAGTCAATCCAGAAACATAAGAGCGGGGTCTCCATAGCCTCTCATGCGTTCCAGCATCCGAGCACCACACCATTTTGAAGCCACCTACAATCTCATCATATCCAAATACCACCGAGGTTAGACTTCATGCTTTTCAAATTATTCCAATCAGTTTCCCCGAATGATCTTTTTTCAACACCACCAAAAAGCAATCTTCCAGGGGTGAAGATTTTGGCTCAAAAGAGTGAAAGAATTCCCTTTTCTAACAGTGGGAGATGTAAGATCCTTCATGGCATTTCGTTGTGGAAATAGGTCCTGCGCCAGAGCATGGAGACGAGCAGGTGGCGCTGGGCATTTGGGTGAGGGGATAGCGAGTTACAGGCGGGGGTCCAACTGGAAGGACTCTCAAATATTCTCAATACATTTTGGACCTTTGGCTAAGGAGGTTGGAATTTCAGAACTTACCCCGGTCGCCCAAAAAAGGGGCTGAGTGGAGCGCCTGGTTTCTGAACCTCTCCATTTTGGGGGATTTTGATGAATTTCGAGCACACCGTGTCTGGGGCACACCGTCTTAGTTGTGTGCATGTACATATGTAATTATATATATAGACATACAATCATATACATATTGTATACACGCATATATAAATATTGATTTATGTCTATGTATTAAAGCTACCTGTATATAAAATGAAACACTATACAACTTACAAACAGAGACACACACACACACACACATGCGTAGGATATACCTCACACATACACACGCACACATTATATATATACACATATTATGTTGATGATGCTACACTGTAAAGAAATGAATAAATGCATAAATGGATGAATAAAAACTAATTGAATGAATTGAATGAATAAGTAAATAAATGTGTAAATAAACAAGTAAATATGAATGCATGAGTGAGTGAGTGAATGAATGAGTGAATGAATGAACGAACGAACGAACACATACACACTCACGCACACAAACACACACACACATATATATATTATATACATATGTATGTACACATAGATATCATAAATATGTATTTGCATCTACTTATCTACCTACATCAGTCAGTGAACACTGATGTTGCCTCAGGGCTTCCATAACTACGCAAGAGGAGATATCGCCGGATGCAATGGGAGGTGATGGGCAGAGTCGATGACTTTTTTCCCACATTCTCGAAGTGGTGCGAGATAATATTACAAAATTGTTTCCTGTAAAAATTATCCCTTGATTAAAACAATGGATAATCATGTTTGCTGGGCATTCCATTGGGTTGATGTAGTTGATGTATGGGCATATTTATAGGAGAGCGTGATCTGTGGTTGTTACGAAGCAAATGCAGAGAAACCGTGTTTTTTTCTTGTCAGTGTGGTAGGGCAAATTCAATTCTTC
Source organism: Cladocopium goreaui (assembly GCA_947184155.2). Lineage (NCBI taxonomy): Eukaryota > Dinophyceae > Suessiales > Symbiodiniaceae > Cladocopium > Cladocopium goreaui. The sequence continues at coordinate 284,088 of CAMXCT020006607.1, read as the reverse complement.
GAGACAACCTGGCCAGAAAAAAATGTGAAACTCTTCGTGATCCTCACACAGTAATATAGGGTGAGTCAAAAGCCTCATAGCGTGTAGTCAAAATAGGTTCTGGATGTTCATGTTCCAGTCATATTGTGCCCAGTTTGGATTTTTTTAACCGATCTTTTTGGAGTTTCGGAACTTTTCCAGCTTCTGTGGCTCCAGTTGCTTAGGGTCTCTTTTCGGGCCACCTTTGGACGTTTTTTGCGGTGGCCGCGGCGCAGAGATCCGATGATACCCAACGGCTTGACCTGCAAGAGCCTGGGGCCAATGAAAACGGCGGAATTTACACCGAGGATATGGCCAATGTATGCCATTTTGATAGGGAATGTATTATATATATATACATATGTGTGTACACATATGTGAGGATCATCCAATTTGCGAGCCATTTTTGGACAAAGCCAATTTTGAAGATAAAGATTCGAAGCCAGAACCTGCCAACATCCATCATTTCATGATAAAATCGAGTCAAACATGGAAGAAATCAAGCATCTTACTCCTGGATGAGATGATCTTAAGTCCCCATCACCCTCCGGTAATCAAACGTGGCAATGATCACTCCAAAGGTATGGAGGTTTATGGCTGGGATCATCGACCTTTCCATTTTCCATGGATTTTCCACGTCGGAGACTTAACCAGCGGTTGATCCTCCAGCAGAGGAACACCTTCTTCGACATCCCGGAGGATGACGCCGATCTGCCGGAGGGTCCTGCGACCTGTCCCCCGGCCAGCGATGGATGGTGGCCCTCCTCCAGCTCACGACCCAGCTCTGTACCTTGAACGTCCCAGTGAAAGTTCAATGGTGAAGGGAAAAACGTCAGCTGAAAACTAAGGCGCAAGCCTAAAAAAAACATGAACTATTCGGGTTTGGAAGATGATTCTTCATTTGGGTTGCCGTCTTCTGCTTCCATATGTGTTTTCCTGGGCGTTACTGGGTTCGCCCAGTAGTTGTGCCATAAATTTAAATGGAGAGATTTATAGTATTCCGATGCATTCCGCATTTTTTGGCGGGACCAAAGCCATAGCCATGATAGATGAAACTGAAATGTGGCCAATGCCTAAACATAGCAAGTTCCAGTAGCAATAGAGTCTTTGCAACACATAGGGAAATCATCACGCGAAATCAAAATTCAAAGGAGTCCATGGGTAATTCACCATGTGCCCGAAACCAAATAAAGATGTTTTGCACCCCAGAGGGGACGTACATTCCCAGGTACAGTAAGGATCGATCTGATTTGTTCATTTTTGAGTTTGATGTGGCAGTCCTAGACTCATAAACACCTGGCGGATCAAAAGGGGGATGCCCCCGAAATCCCGAAACTGTAATCAGCCTCTCAGGATGGACCCAGTTGGCCCTCAAGCCCCGCCCTCTTTGATCTTCCGACCCTCAACGAGACAGATTCGACGGTGCCAGAGATGGGGTCGGGGGTTCAGGCTCTTGCCCTGGTTCAGTTGGGAGGGTCTTAGCAAATTGTTGATGGTTGGCACCAGTGGTGTGCAAGACCCACTTCACAAATGGGATGCCCCCCCCACCGTTCACCAACTGATTCACCGGATTTTACGAAATTGTTTGATATCTTCTCCATGAAACACGATGAAAATCGGCATGAAGTGGCCACGAAACTGGGGTCGCACGCCCCTTGCAGGTGTTGCCTTCACCTCCAGTGCTAAATACGCCAGACCCGTGGATGGATAGCTTCGTGCATCGCCCTGAGCCATTTGGGCCATTTGGGGAGCTGCGCGCCACCCTGGCAGCCACACCTTCACCGGCGTTGCAGATGCTGGGCGTGGCTTCTGGGGGAGTTCGGGTGTTGGGTTTTCGGGGGATGGGCAACCACGAACTTGATGTGCGTCTTGGGGTGCTGAAACGGGATGACATTGTTGGTCACCAACAGTTGGTGCAAGATGCGGGAGGATTGCCGAAAAGGCCTCAGTGAAGGGCCACGTGACGCATTATTTCATTATTTCGGAACGAAATCTAAGCTGCAGAGCTCTCAGGACGCCGGATTGGTTCGAGCGCGTAAGTTCCATGAAGCCCCAGCAAGCCCAGCCCTTCGATGTGCTGGGGAAGGCCACTACTGCCTCCCCCAGCGATGGGCGTAGTTCCAGTGCCAAATCTCCTGGGGAAACCAGCACTATCGCCCAGCGCACGCCTGATCCTTTCGAGGAGTACCGGAGGAGGTTTGGTAAAGAACCCCCTGTAGATTTCATGTACAAAATGAGGACGCCCAGCGGCTTCAAACACAGTGCATTTTATACAGGTCCCTGGTAGCATCATTTGCAGGGTAAGAGATACATCATTTATACAGGTTCAAAGTATTTTCCTGTACAAAATAATGACTTTTCCCAGCTAGGGTAAGAGATACTTCCCTACAAAATGAGGACCCCATAAGAAGGCAATTTTAAGGTACCACTCTACAAAATGAGAGCCTTTCCAGTAAGGTCAACATCACGGATCCAAAGGGTTGATGTGCTTAAAATGAGAGCCCTCAGCGGTCGCAAAATATACATCCTACTGTTTGGTGGTATATGGATGGTTCTTTGTTCATGCGAGAGGGCAGGGGCCTTCATTTTGTAGAGCGGTTTTGGTGAAATTCCCCTCTTTGCTGGGTCCCCTGGAGGCTCACATTTTGTAGGCAGCCTGGGTTATAGCTGGGGGCATAGGATTTCATTTTGTAGATAGGAATACCCCAGCGGCTTCATTTTAAGCCCACAAAATGGTGGCCACTGGGGGACAGGGGGTAATCTACAGGGGGATTGGTAAAGTGTGTTTGTTTGATGTTGTTTGGCTTCCTAGAGCCTTGAATTTCAGATTTTAGGCATCATTTATTGTTGACAGGCAGGCAGGAAGATAGGCCCTGCGTGCCACAAATTGTACAGTCCAATAGGTTTATGGCCTCTTCGGACTGTATGATTGTTTGCGTACCCTTGCCCACGACATGCCAAACAGATGGCCTGCCGCTATCACTCCTATGTTGTCCATTGCCAGCGATATCCACCACTTCCAATGGCAGTTCGAACTTCCACATGCCCATTTTCAAGTGCTCACGATGACCCTCACATTTCACCATTATGGTACATGGACGTTTCTCAAAATTTAGAGTCCCCATCATACTTTCCTCCAATGAACAGGCCTTTCCCATTCTTTCCCCATTTTTTTTTTTTCTACATTTTGGATCTCCCAGTCCGCTGTAGCTGTCCGCAGCTCCGCAGCTCCGCGGCAGGATGCCCCCAGCCCCTACGGTCGTTCGCCCACCTCGCGCTTCGACCAGCTGCTGGCGGCGGAGGTGGGAAAGTCCGACGCTTCGGAGCGGTCACCGGTGCAGGCGCAGGGCTTGTGGTTGTGGCTTTTGGAATGGTGTGCAATGATTCAATGATTCTTAACTGTTTTGATTTATATACATACGTGCATATATATATACATATATAAACATACACACATATAAATATATAAATATACACATATATACATATATACATACATGCATATATAAACATGCATATACAATCATATACAATCATATGCAACCATATACAATCACATACAATCATATACAATCACATACAATCATATACAATCATATACAATCATATGCAATCATATACAATCACATACAATCATATACAATCACATACAATCATATACAATCATATACAATCATATGCAATCATATACAATCATATGCAATCATATGCAATCATATGCAATCATATACAATCATTTACAATCATATACAATCATATGCAATCATATGCAATCATATACAATCATATACAATCATATACAATCATATACAATCATATGCAATCATTTACAATCATATGCAATCATATGCAATCATATGCAATCATATACAATCATATACAATCATATACAATCATATGCAATCATATGCAATCATATGCAATCATATGCAATCATATACAATCATATGCAATCATATGCAATCATATGCAATCATATGCAATCACATGCAATCACATGCATACATACATGCATGCATATATATATATATATATATGTATATTAATGTATATTAATGTATATTAATGTATATTATACATATTCATTTACCACTTTTCAAGATATATTGATTGTTTCTAATTTGATGAGCCGTTTATTAACATGTCAAATTCTTTTTGCTGGTTTATGATGGCTTGTGATTGTCTATATATAAATGCGACATGATGTCTCACGATACCACCATCAACCCCGAATCAACCGCCACCGGTGTGTGCTTTGGTGTCCCCTTCAGGGCTCGGAGGTTTCGGGCGACTCCTTTGGGCTTCAATCCTCCTGGAACCGACCTCTGATGAAACCCCCAGTGCTTCTGGCCACCGCGCCGGGTGCCGCGACCCCGAAAGCCGGAGCCCCTGGAGCCCTTGGCGTGCCTGGCGCGCCTGGGGCGGTTGGGCCCACTGTGATGCCACCCATGGCGCCGCTGGGGTCACTGCCAGGGTCGCTGCTGCCGATGGCACCCTTGGGGCTACCGATGGTGCCACCCATGTCGCTTGGCATGGCCCAATGGCTTGGCTGGGAGGATTATTGACATGTTACGGGCCACACATTCACATCACTCAGGGGCTTGGTGCCGCCCTATCCGCTGGTGCCAGATGGAGGTGCCGGGCCGGGCATGCTGACATGAGCAACGCTAGTTGAAGAAGGTACCTTGAAAATCCCTGAGCTGAAGAGTTGTGTTCAACATGCAAGGTAGGACTTTGATGTTTCATGACCATGTCAGGGTCTAAATAGAAGCTAGAGTAGCAGCTAGCAGCTGCCCCAGCAATCCTCATCAGCTGTCATGCCCTAACATGGCAGCAAGCGAGTTTCAAAACACCGCGAGGCTTTGGTTTGTGGCCGCATGGACAGAGTTGCATGGATGTCATGCATCAGAAGGCCCACACAGATCCGAATTGTTTGAACACTAAGCGTTTTAGCAGAAGGCCTAGATTCAGCACTATCCTTCGCTCCAGCCGAATGTTGTCACTTGCTAGGAAATACTCTGAAACGTCTTGATACTACTCGGAAGCACTTGAGAAAGAGCACTTCCTTGAATTTTTGGGTGATCAAGTGGTGAAAGCTCAAGAGGTCTAGGAATTGAAAGAGGATAAAGTTCGCAAATCTGAATCTTAGAGACTTATATAACATCAATGACTCTTCAGAATGGGTCCTTAAAAATCAATGAGTGGTGCTCCCTTTTGACCCTTCCCTCCTTGGGATGATGGTGGCTGTTTATTTTGAGCGGCTTGACCACCGAATTTCCATCGGACAGTTGCTTGATTTTCATCCCATGATTTGGGATACAACGAAAAAAGTGGGAAACCGCGCACGGTGATGGTTACCACTCATTGATGATGTTGGGGATGATTTGTTCTTGGGACCATGGTTTACCACCAGTGTTTCTTTACAGTGCTGCAGCCCGGTGCGGGTGATCTCAGGAGCCGCTGCCTCGCAAGAAGGGCGCTGGTGGCGCTGGTGGCGCTGGTGGCGCTGGCGCCACGCCGAGCAATCAGAAGGTGCCCCTACCAGCTGGTTTGCTGCTACCTGGCGAGGTGCCACAGCTGCAAGGATGACATTTTTGTGACATCTTTTGGGATCCATTTTTTTCTGAAACAAATTGCTTGGGTAAGCAATTGGAATGGATTATGATGGTTGTACAATACATGATTATTTGACATGACAAAGACCTGTGGGCCGGCCCCTAAGCCCTTAGGTTTTGATCCACACCCATCTCGCTTTTGATAAGATTTCAGTGTCAGCAAACGAACTGAGGTCAGCAAACCACCCGCTGTGGATGGGGAGGCTCATGGTGGGATGATTTTACCACCCATTCCTGGTCTTGGGGCATGGTTTATGGCTTTGGAGTTACTGGCCTCATGTCCCAGACGTGCTTTTTCCGGGAATATCTCTGAGAAAAGGCAGCATCTTTCATTCAACAAAAACCCATGGTTTCCAGTTTCAATTACCCTCTGGTAAACTAACATAACCATGGAAAATCACCATGTTCAATAGGAAAATCAACAAACTGAATGGGTCATTTTCTATAGCAAACTGATGCAAACTCTTAAATTATAGAGGGTATTCCCTGCAGCCAATGGACATTGATCACAGCTATCTGGGGCCAGGAGTCTCCCTGCAAAGCACGGCGTAAGCGCGGGGGACGGGAATCGAAGGATCCGAACATCAGCGCCTTGGTCGTGGAGTCAGAGCACCAAGCCTCAGCGGTAGATTTTAAATGTTTTTTGTATATTTTAATGATTTTATATAAGGGAAAATCATCTAAAGATGGAAGCTTAAAATGCAGATTTGAATGGGAAAATTTGTGGTGAATGGACATCCGTACCCAGTTCGTGGCTTTGGACCATGATGAGAAACCATGATGAGAAACCATGATAAACTGATAAACCGCATGTTTCTTTGCGGGAGTATGAAGGTTCTGATTTTCAGATTCCGTCCTGGCAGACGGATGCACAATTTTCATCACTTGTGGTGCCCCCAAATCTCGGGTGAAATGACTCATGACCCAAGAAGTCACAATGTCACAAGCGGAACGCAGAACGGACAACCGGAGAGATCGGAGATCCATGGATAGCCATGGATATCCATGATTGTTGATGATTTTTGGATGGTTTTTCACGGTTTTTCGGACATAGTTCCCTGATGTTCCCGCTCAGGTGGAGATGACCCTCATGGTTTGCTTCCTTCAGGGGCCTTCATCGACTTGGGCTTGCTGGAGCGACGCAAGAAACCCTGATGATTGCCACGTGGTGGCAGGGTTGGTTTTAGAAAACAACATGCGATTTTACCATCAGAAAATTGATTTTTCTGCAAGACACTGTTTTGTTTGTGGTTTCAAAGATTTACTTGTTTGGTTATCCCTCTCGACAAATGGCAGGATGATTCCCCGTATTTACACATGCCGTTTTCTTGAGCCATAGTTTATGAATGTATCTGGTTATGTATGATTCTTGAGGGGGTGGCTCAACCACCAACCAGGTGTCGATTTGTGTCCACTACCCTGCCAATACCCAAGTATGACACAAGAAGAAACGAAAACGGAGGGCGGGGAGGGGAGATCTTGCAACGAACTCAATCACAATGAGATATCAAGAAAGCTTGTTTGATTTTTTTGGTACAGAAGATACTGCGAGGGTGGTAGAGGAGACGACGTAGGCGCGGCATGCTGATAGCTGTATGTCAAGTGGAGACCCTGTCGTTGGTTCCACAAGCTGCAACCCCCATTGTTGCCGGTAAGGCTCCTATTTTAGTTGTTTCACATGTCACACGAAAAATCATAAGATTGATTTCAGGGACGATTTAGAAGCAACCATGGGTTTTGCAAATCAAAACCATGTTTTTGCTCTGTAAGCACATCTCCGACCCAAGTCTGGGAATGTTTGGACAGGGGTTTCCACTGACACCATTTTGCTTTTCCCTTGATTTCCGCCCCCGTGTGGCCTTGGTGATGCTTGAAGCATGGCCGAGCGGAGCGGGGCGGAAGCTCAAGTTACTCAAGTTGCAAATCGAGCTTCAACCAAGTTGAGCTCCTGATGGCTGGTGATTTCAAAGTTCTTGCACTTTTCCATCATAGGATGCTTGACCCCAAAGTGCCAAGTGCTTCTCTCTGAAGCGGAATGGATTGAAACCACCCGGCAGCCTAGACTTTATGCCCCGTGCGGCTGAAAGTGGTGCAGGGGTGGGCTGGGAAGATTGGGGTAGGAGAATTCCACAGCTGCAACCGAGGTGGGGCGGGCGAACGCACAGGGCTTGACTTCCAAAACACGGGGGGAAAACCTGCAAACTTCTGTAGTTGCATTATGACAGAGATTAAAGATGATTAAAGCAAGCGATTCAGAAGGTTGATTCCTCCACAAGAATGGGCTACACTCCAGCTGTGTCATAGCAAAGATCAAGCATCATGTGGCCGATTGCCATTCACAAGCTGGAGTCTGAACCCCCCTGAACTTGATGGCCTGTTGTTGAACATGGTGAACCAATGACTTTGGGCACTTTGGGCACTTTGGGCCGGCAAAAGGAGCTGCAAAAGCAAGCGGAGGCTGCCGAAGGGATCATGGTGGACCGGGCTCACTTCATCCCCAAGGGCCAAAGGCGAACAACGCAGGAAGTTGTACAAGAAGGGGCCACCACATTGTTTTCCCCTTTTTCTCCCGGCAACTGGATGGAACTATAATCCTGGTTGGATGTAGTAGTCATGCTTCTGAGCAGCCAGCAACACAAGTGACGCCTCCATCTTGCCTTTGCCGCACTGGCTCAGCTTGGAGGCATCCACTTAACAAACCCAGCGGCCAGATCTCATCAGAGCTCAGGAAGTCCCACGGAAGTCCCAAGTTTTCAGTGGCCCCGAGCTCCCAAAAACCCCGCGCGCCATGGGGGCAGTATGTGCCCAAGCAGGGCTCCCCGGAGCCGAGGCAGGCTGGTTGAGATGAGGATGGCTGCACTCCAGAAGTCCATTTGAAGGACAGTTTGCATTGTGGATCATTTCGGAAAGGCCTATAGACTAATAGAAATGGAAGTTTCCTAAGGAGGGCTATTTTTTTTGACATTTTTTTTTTGGGGGGCATTTTTTTTTTGTTTTGGTCCTGGCTCCTGGTGGCTTCTGCGGTTTCTGTGGCTTCTATGGCTCCTGGCTCATCTATCATCTATCGATTAATCTATCAGTGAAGCATGTTCACCAGGTGCATGTTGTGCATTAGATGCACATCCATCTATCTCTATCTCTATCTCTATCTCTATATCTATCTCTATATCTATATCTATATCTATATCTATATCTATATATCTATATCTATATATCTATATCTATATCTATCCATCTACTTCTATCCATATCTATATCTATCTATATCTATCTATATCTATCTATATCTATCTACTTCTACCTATATCTATTAACTTATGTATTAAAATCTATCTATTAAAATCTAGATAATCTATCTTTTAAAATCTATCTATTAAAATCTATCTATTAAAATCTATCTATTAAAATCTATCTATTAAAATCTATCTATTAAAATCTATCTATCTGTCTATCTATCTATCTATCTATCTATCTATCTATCTATCTCTATTCAAATCTACCTCTATTCAAATCTACAGTCACCGACAGAATTATGGAAAAAAACACGTTTCAATTTACAGGCGCCGCCTGTCTATGATAGAAAAGTTACGAACCTTTTTTTTTCCCATAATTATTTTTTCCATAATTATTTTTTTTCCATAATTCTGTCGGTGACTGTATGTCCATCGATTCGCAATTTGAATGCATTTTAAGGGGGAATATTGAATTATAGAAAATATGTGTTTAAAGATCTGGTATATGCCCCTAAGTCTTCCATTGATATATAATTGCACCACCAAAACTCATTGTTGTACGTACATACATATGCGGGATGTATCCTTTTGCCAAGCCACCAATTGGGTTGATACTACATACTTGCATTTGCATACATACTTCCATAACCCCCCAAAAAAAAGGGATTTGAATTGTGGATCCATGACATGTCCAACAGGTGGAGCCCCAAACATTAATTATGGAAAAAATAATTATGGAAAAAATAATTATGGAAAAAATAATTATGGAAAAACCGGTCAATCTGCCCTAGCCCCCTGATTTTACAGGAAAAAACACTTATGGAAATAATGGCCACCTCCAAGAATTATGGAAAAAAAAAGGTTCGGATCACTTCCGGGATATTTTGAACCCTTATGGGGAAAAATCCAATTATGGAAAAATCGGACACAGGCGCCGCCTGTCTAAGTTGAACGTTTTATTTTTTTCCATAATTCTGTCGGTGACCATATCTCTATTCAAATCTATCTCTATTCAAATCTATCTCTATTCAAATCTATCTCTATTCAAATCTATCTATCTATCTTATCTATCTTATCTATCTTATCTATCTTATCTATCTTATCTATCTTATCTATCTTATCTATCTTATCTGTCTTATCTATCTTATCTATCTTGTCTATCTTGTCTATCTTGTCTATCTTATCTATCTCTATCTTATCTATTATCTATCTGATCTATCTGATCTATCTGATCTATCTGATCTATCTGATCTATCTGATCTATCTGATCTATCTTATCTATCTTATCTATCTTATCTATCTATCTATCTGTCTATCTATCTATCTATCTCTCTATCTATCTATCTATCTATCTATCTATCTATGTCTATATCTACCTAGATCTATTTAAATCTATCTATATCTATATCTGTATCTTAATCTATATCTATATCTATCTCTACATCTACATCTGCATCTACATCTATATCTATCTAATTCTATCTCTATCTCTGTCTGTATCTATGTCTATATCTATCTATATCTATTTAAGTCTATCTATATCTATGTCTACATCTACATCTAAACCTACATCTATATCTATATCTTTATCTATATCTATATCTATATCTATCTATCTAAAAGGTTGTCATTATCATCGAGATGACATCCAAAGCCCACGCCAACCCTGAACCAAGCAAGAATATACAGTACACCAACCTTATACAAAGAGATCTTAAACCAACACGATGATAACATCCAATGAAACTATTGTGCATCGTTGTGCTTTAACCTACATTCCACACATGTTTCCAGGGTGCATGTCGTGTAGTATATACACCTTGAGTATGACATTCAACCCAGCACCTTCCATGTGAAAATAGGTGTTTCCAATCTGCTTTGGGGGGGAGGCGCTGCGCCCCCCCCCAATCCCCCTCCTCCCACTTTTTTATTATTATTTGAATTCAAACTTGCACACTTTTCAATACACTAGTTTGATTCCACTATATGTATATATACATATATATATATACACATCTCTATATTTATACATACTTATATGTATACATATACATATACATATAGATATTTACTTATTGACATGTACAAACACACACATATATATATATAACATATTTATGGTTGTTGGTATACACAGCTTTCAACCCAAAACAAACTATAAATAATCATGCGCACGGATATGCATCCACATAATTGTAATTATTTGTATGTACATGTTGTATCCCTAAATAACTCCTAATCCAACCCTAACCCTAAACAAACCCTGATCAGACCCTAAACCAGCCCTAAAGAAACTTTAAACCAACCCTAAATAGACCCTAAACAAATCTAGAAGAAACCATAAACCAACCCTAAAAAAACCTCACACCAAACCCAGCATATATATTGAATACACGTGTAAATACACTGATCTACATATACATATAGTCATGATTAGTCATGCACACATACCTCTTTACATCTACAATTTATAGTTTGCACATCGTGTATTTCCAAAAAAAAATGAAAACTTCTGAAAAAAAACCATGTATTTATCAACGAAAACTTTGGAACAATCAATGAAAACAAGTGAAAACTGAATGACAACCATGCACAAATTGAAGACATAGACAAATTGAAGAACACCATTAAAAAATGGATGAAAACCATGGAACAATCGAAGAACACCATAGAACAATTGAAGAAAACCATGGAAAAATTGAATAAAACCATGGACAAATTGAAGAAAATCATGGACAAACCAATGAAAACGATGGACAACTCGATAAAAACCATGGAAAAAATCTAAAACCAGTGGAAAAATTGAGGAACAGTGCGAATGAGAGATTTTAGCTACAAAATGCAGCAAATGAGCGATTTTAGCTGCAAAAACCAAGGAAGGGAACCTGGACGACCAAAAAAAAAATGCAAAAAAAAATAATTGCCAACTTAATTTTGCACACTTTGCTAACATAGGGGTACCCATGAGTACCCAATAGCTGGATGGTTAATAATGGAAAATCCTATTAAAAGGGATGATTTAGGGGCGCCCCCATTTTGGGAAACCTCCAAAAGTCTTAATCTCCAGGAAGGTACGTGAGATCTACGAAATCGCCTGGATGAATGTGAGGGATCACCGCTTCCGGCAAACTATTGCTTTGATGGGCCATGACGTAGCTACCAGAGAAGAAAGGGGTTTGTCTTAACATGTCTTAAACCCGGTTCATTCAAGATGCAATATATCCTTAGTATCATAATATATATTTTTATGTTTATGTTTGCGCTTCAATTGTGGCTTTACATGCCGGATTCGCGTGTGCACATGTATGTGTATAACTGATTCTAAATGCACACATACACCCACGCACACATACACCCATGCACAGACAATGGACGGATGGATTGACGGAGGGATGGACGGATGGACGGAGGGATGGGTGACTGGATGGAGGGAGGGACGGACGGACGGATCGGTCGTGAGCCATTGATGGTAGTTCTCGAGCTTTCGACCAGGCGCTCGAGAATCATTGTGTTTGCCAAGATGCAAGTTCCAGTTGTCCCGTCGTAGGCAACGTGGCGGGGGGAAGCTGACCTCAAAGACCGTCTCAGAGATTTTCAGAGCCCACTGGCTGCTTCGATTTTTTTCCTTTTTTCCCCTTCTCGGAGTGGGTTTTAGGGGGGTTACGGTTACCATTGTGATCCATTTTTGCACCAGAAATGCGTGGTTCTTCATCCCTTTCCCCCAATGGATCGCCAGGCCGCCATGAAAAGCCTGACGCAGCGAAGCAACTTGGCTGATCCTTTGATGACATCAACCTGACCCCCAAACATACATTCAAAAGATCATAAAAGTACAAAGTGCCCCTGCAAAAAAAGGTGCAGACTTGCCAAGAAGTTTGATATAGTTTGATGAATTCTGATGAATTCCACCTACCCCTCAGCTGCTAGGACCGGATCTTCTCTCATATTCTGGTGCTTCGAGTTACCAACCAGTTGCTGTTTGACAATTTTTCTATGCAGTGTTCCGAGGCATTTGCCAGTTGCGGCCTGAGGACCCTTCCGCAGCCAGTTTTCGATGTCGATGGTATTCTCCTGGTGATCTCAAACCATCTCAAACCTTGTTTCACAAGACTGATGAAACTCCAAATGGATAGCTTATGATAGCTGAAACACCAGAACAAGTGAAAATCAGTTTGTCTTTTTTTGGCGGCGAGGTGGGTCCGTAGATGCCCCATTCTCACGACACATGCCCATTTTGCAGGAAGATCCCCACAGCCCAGGTTCTGAGTGATGTCCAAGTCTGGATCCCAGTTGCCGAATTCCGAAGTGCCCAATCAACCAGATCCATGAAAGAAAAAAAAAGTATCCTCCCAAATCAGTGATTTCATCCCCTATTCAACCATGGTTGATGTTGGGGGTGTTCAATATGATCGCATGATGAGATTAGTTGAATGGTTTCCAATCCGTGTTATCATTGTTTATGAACGATGTTTTCGTTGCACAGTGTTATATACATGACCCTGTAATCAACAATGAGGAAAGGATGCTCGTCAATGGTCCATTTGAACATTGAAGTACCCTCCCACATAAATGTCATGATTCCTAAATATGTATATATATATATATGTATGTATATATATATATGTATTAATATATTCATATAGTATATATATATAGAGAGAGATAGGTCACACACACACACACGCACACACACACACGGGTGATATCCAATTTTTTCGTGCCGGATCTTCCAAATCCCAAGGAGGAGGTCACAACGGTGGACAATGGCGAGCCTTTGACGTCGACGCTCGCTTGTTAAAAGTGGCATAGCCTACCTGGTAATGACTAACACTTTGCCTTTTTCAATGGTAAGTCTTCCAACTAGCCATGGACAATCACAATTTTTTGTAGGCAAATCTTCAAACATCTTCCAACTCAATTTCTGCCATGGCTTCCAATGGCTTCCAACTCGCGAAATTCCCGGGGTCGGACGGTCCACCTTGGTGATCGCCCGTCAGGCCGTCCGGCGCTCACGTACCTTGGACCCGTTTTTTTTGGTCAGCGACGGAATGGGTGTTTCGGGCGTTGCTAAAGATTTTTCGCGCCTTTGGAACCGGAATGCGGTGCAACATTGTCTTGATTTGGGACTATCACCATTTTCATGGGTGGTATGGTTACCATTCCCAGTCATGGGTGGTTTATGGCATTGTTTTAACCACATTATCTGGAATATCTTTGGGAAAATTGGGACATAGCTCAGTGCACAGAAAGATTTTTGGAAAGTAACGATTTTAATCCCAGGTTATGGGTCACATGGAGTCAGTCGTCCAAGACATGTTTCTCGCCATGGAATCCTTCCTGGACATTCTGCATCCTTCGCAGAACTTCCCAATGTCACCTGGCATTTTTCAGCCGGCTCCCAGGTTTCACCTGGGCTTAACTCGGCGAATGTCGTCCATGCCTGAGTTGTTCAGAGATCCGAGAGCTTAGGGAACTGTGCTGGTCCTGAGGAGAACGAGGAGCCGAAGGATGTGAACCTTTTGAAGGTCTGATGCAGCTGGAAAAACAGGGTTGGGACCATGCTGGAAAGCATGGGAGGATGAGACACACACACACACATACGTATATATATACACATAGTTATATATATATATATGTATAGTTATATATATAGTTATATGTATATATATATACACACATTCCCCAGAAGATGCGGGATTGCATGTTTTTTTTTCTGCATCAATTTGAGGGACAGCATCAGCCACTGGGCTTGGTCTCGTGTTGGGCTTCAGAAGAAGCCGGGATTTTGAGGCTTGACCAGTTGGGAACGCATGAGTTTCAAGATGTTTCAAGATGCTTCATGGTGGTATTGTGATCCAGGCGCCGAGGCTACAGGTCAGTTCATGAACCGACTGCTCATCTGATTTCTTGGTTATTCTTTTTGTGCACGGATTCATTTGTTGACTTCTTGGGGTGACATTATCCATTGATTAGTCCAATAGTCCACACCGTGGGGCCTTCACCTGCTGCGCCATATTTGTGCTGCGTTGCTTTGGATAGGTGCCCTATGGTACCCTTCCATATCAGCTTTCCAGGTTCAATGTGCTTCAACGGATGGATTTCATGGGAAAAATCCTTCCTTCGCTCCCTGGAGGACCTGGACGACGACATGAATGCGGATGTCCCTCGAAAGGTGGCTTCGTCCGCTAGCGTGGTCTCGGAAGCAAGCGTGGCTGCCACGTGGCAGCGATGGGGACCATGCCGGAACGAGTCAAGTCATGACATGGACCCCTTGGCTTTCCATGTCCTTGTAAGAAAAAAACAATATAATGACATGTAATGTACATATCCTGTATATATATATGTATATAGATAATATATATATATACATATTATATGGGTCGGTATATACTGTATATAGTTTCTTTATGTTTAAGAGGGGGATGGACATCTATGCCACCTGGGAGATGAGTGCCTTGGATTTTGAGGCTTTCTTTTCGCTGAGGCCTGGTTTCAACATGTCTCAACTTTGGCATCGTCGACTGCTTTCCCACAAATTGCTCTCAACGTCGAAGGATTCAGGTCCAGTAGTTTTTTCCTAATATATATATATATATATAATATATATATATATAATATATATATATATAATATATATATATATATTATATGAATAAGAATAGATATTCAGAATAGATAAATAAATATGTGTTAAACGTATTGAGATCATCCTAGATCCGTCGAAGGCAGAACACAGGCCCTTTGGCCTGCCAGTCCCTGAGGTTAGCGATGCCAGCAGCCCCGGGACGTCCAGTGTGGTCTCAAGCACCGGCTTGAGCCAGGCATCCAGGACCAAACCCAAGGCCAAGAAGAAGACCAACGGCGCGAAAGCGACGCCTGTTGATGATCTTGATTTGTCGTTTAAAAAAAAAATCTTGGATGATGGGAGATGAGATTTGGATGTTTCTGAGCTTATCAAGGGCATGGGCCTTTTCTCACAAACTTGAGATCAAAATGCCTAAAGATGTTCACTGGATTGACGGACTCCCCCTTTGTTGGAGGTCCAACAAACTACTGTGCTCGGTACACTTCTCGATTTGTGCACCTTTACCAGGCTCAAGGCATATTTACAAGGGCTTTGTCTTCTCCTTCTTGTACAATTTCGACATCACTGTGGATGTCAGCCCTTCGTCCTTGTGCCGGTGCTGAAACGCATTCCATGGGTTTCGAATCAGCCTTTCTGGCTGCCCCACACCTACGCTATCAGCATCATGCACGGCATCGCTCGCCTGTGCAGTGCTCTCAAACTCTGCAGCCTTTGCTGCATCTACGTTGTGCACCACATGCGAGCCCGATCGTCTCGATGTACCTTGTGAGATAGTGCCCACAGCACCACTGGAGCCCGACCGTGTCCTCGGCGACATGGATGTAGAACCCCCAGCAGTGCAATCGCTGCTCGAACTTGCTTCGAAGCCCGATCGTGATGTCAAATTCAGAGTCGTAGAGCCAGGCTCTTCTCCATAAGAACCGCTGCTCTTGCCCGACTGTGACGTCATACCCTTTGATATAGATCCAGGCACCATTGCTTTAGAGCCC
Organism: Cladocopium goreaui; assembly: GCA_947184155.2. Lineage (NCBI taxonomy): Eukaryota > Dinophyceae > Suessiales > Symbiodiniaceae > Cladocopium > Cladocopium goreaui. The sequence goes on along the minus strand of CAMXCT020006607.1, from coordinate 267,647 downwards.
GATCGTGTTGGCATATTCAAAGACGAAGCACCAGCAGTTCCTGATCGTGATGGCAAAGACAGTGACGAAACGCCACCAGTGCCCGAGCGTGATGGCAAAGTCAGTGACGAAGCGCCACCAGTGCCCGAACGTGATCTCACCTTCATGGATGAAGTTGACATTGATCCACTGCCAGCTTGCTCACTAGAGCCCGATCTTCTCGACGAACTCCCATGCATTTCTTCCGTCACTTCTTCATCTTCTAACCTCAGATCCCTTGGAACTGCATCGTCTCTTGGAGCACGCAGTCGTCGCAGGCAACATTGAGAAACTTCGTACATCAATTGCCCAGCATAGACTGCCCCTAGCGCCATCAAGACCGCGCCAGTCACAAAGATCGGCATCAGATCATCCTTCTCTGTGTCCTCCTCGTCCATCGCTCTTGCAGAAGACACCAACAGGCTGCCCACCATGATGGCCTTCAGGGCCTTTTGTCCATCTCCTCCTCCAGCCTGAGCTCTTTCATTGTCAACTTGAAGTGCATCCAACTTCACCAAGTTGGGTCCTTTCATGCCCAAGTCCTCCACAAACCTGAAGAACGCCTGACCAGCTAATGGCTTCGTCAGCCCATCCGCCACCAACTCCGTGCCACGAAGATGTAGCAGCTTCCAAAAACCATCTGGGGCCACACCATCCAAGGCCTCCCTGAGAAAGGAAGATCTCACTCGCAAGTGTCTGGTTCGCCACGTGGCATGTCCAGTTCCATGCGCCATTGAGATTGCAGCCATGTTGTCGCCATAAATGACGCGCTCCAAAGAGTTCTGGCCAACTGGCTCCTTGAGCATCGAGCAGATCAAAGCTTCAGTTGCACGCCCTGCACAAAGAGCTTCGCAGTAACTCACAAGTTCTGCTTCTGCCGTGCTATACGTCACAAATGGCTGCTGCGACGACACCCAGCTGATTGGAGCTCCAGCAAAGTATACTGCTATGCCCTGTAGACTTCGATGGCGGCTGCCGGTGCCATAGGCGATATCTGCAAAAACTTCAAGTAGGCGATCATGTCGCTCAATGTGCAGCTGTCCCCTCTTGCCCCATGTTTCTTTTGGGACACCCTGAGGGTAGTGTAACCCACCTTGAACTTTGAGCACATACTGCATCACCGCCTTGGAGATTTCCACTGACTTGCATGGATTTTTCGTAGCAAGTCTGCAGGCTGAGGAGACCGTCATGGCTATGTCAGGTCTTGTTCTGGTTGTCAGCCAAAGTAGAGCACCTGCCATTGATTGCGCAAGCTTCACCTCAGACTCTTTGACCTCTCCATTCGGAACTTCATCATCTTCTGAAAGATTGACATGTGGAAAGTCCGTCGCCTGGGTGATGCCAAAACGCTTCACCATCTCTTGCTCATACTTCTTTTGGCTGATCACATAACCATCATTGTTGGGTGCAGCTTCGATCTCAAAACCGCAATACTTGACGATCTTGCCCTCCCCCGTCTTCTCCAAGTCAGAGATGGCCCAAACCTTTTCCACAGCTGTTGTCAAAGCATCCAAAGCTCCACCTTCAGCTGCAAAAAGCAGATCATCAACGTACACCGACATCAGGCCGGTCCAGTGCACCTCCCCCGAGATCATATCGACCTCTTCGATCCTCCAGATGTTCTCATCTGGTGTCTTCTTGAAGGATCCCCGCACATCACGACCTTCTCGTTGTCGGCACCAGCTGACTGTGGGCAGAACTTCATCACGATGGAGTCCCCAGTCTCTGGGCGATGTGGTGAGCCCATATAGAGCTTTGTCGACCAACCATAGGTCTTGATGTCCCGCCAGTTGAAGCTTTCGGAACACCGATGGGATCTCCATGGCTATGAGGCGCTTGGTGTCACGCCTTGGGGCGTTCAAGAATGCTGTTCTTATATCTGTGCATCCAATCTGCCACTGCTTCAAGGCACCCAATCGCACCATCGCCCGCACTTGCTGCCCGTCCACACCTCCTGCGTAATGCTCATTGTTGTCAGGGCCGGCATAATTTCCGCAGATCACTGCACGGCTTCTGTAAGCACCGCTGCCTGACTTCCGAGTGTGGACCATTTTTCCAGGCAGTATTTCAATTGGCAGCTTCATTTCACTTGCCATTTGTTGCAACTGCGCTTTTGTGATCTGCCTGACGGCCTGTTTCTTGTTGACAAGTTGATCATATTCTTGACGTATTGAGTCACTCCAAGCATCCAGATCAGCCCAAACTTCAGCGTTGCCGATCGTCTTTGTCACCAGGAACTCCTGCTCCAACTTCTTTTGAAGTTCGCCAGCGCCATTTGCTTGCGCTTCTGTCAGCTGCTCTTCAATCATGGCTTTCATCTTGATGGCTTCTGTCACATTGCCAAGCCACAAAGATTGTTCAGCAGCTGTCCCATCCAACACCGCCATCTCGTCCTCGACATAGTGCGTCAAGTTGACGTGCAAGGCTCTCAATGCAGCTGGATTGGTCATGCTTGTGTTGTTTGAGGCTGTCAGGCGTGAGCCACCATCCTGACTATTAGGCGCCCCCTCCTCATCCCCACCTCCGATCCACCAGCCCTCCTCCTCAACTTCAATTGATTTTGGAGTCCAGCTGCTTTCATGCGAAGATGTGATCGTACCTATTGACCAGCTATCACTTGAGCCCCCATGATGTGAAGGTGTTGTTGGTTCAAACATTTCAGGGAATCGATTCACAATCTTCTCCTCCCCCTCAATGTCCAACATTGAAATTGCTGGCAGTGGAGCTTTTGTCCTGTGACGTCGTTGTGGAGCATCTTCAAGACGTTCTGGAAGATAGAGCACCTGATCTTCCACTGCTGGTTGTTGAACGTCAGGCACCACGATGTCATCAGTGTAGAAACATCGTCCAGTGTCAACTGACTTGACGAAGTAGCCCGTATTGGTCAGTGAGGCATGTGCGTCAGGACCCAAAATGATCACTGGTTCTCGCACCTCACGCCATGGAGCATATCTGGATTGCCATGATTTCCTCAGTGCATAGGCTTTGGCACCAAAACGCAGCAAGCGACCAACTGGCCACCCCAGAAGATTGAGCTGGCTTCGCAACCGACGTTCACCGATGTGACGAGCAGCTAAAGGCCATTGAGAAAGAGTGCAAACTCCTGCAGTGATCAAGGTTCTGATGGATTTTTTTACCATACCCATCTCGGCCTCAACACGTCCATTGGCCTTGTAGGAGCTTCCTGAAGTCATCGTCGTCAAAATATTGCGATCCAGTGCCCAGCTCTGCATCTCTGCTGAAGAAAATTCTCGTGCCCTGTCTGAGTGGATACGGTAGATTGGCAATCCCATTGCTCGGATGCGGGCATGTACTTTGGAAAGTGCAGGAAGAAGATGTTTCACCGACCGGCTTTTCACAGGCTCCACAAAGGTCAGTTGACGAACTGTCACATTCTCGGCCTGCTCGATGAGCTTCTTCCATGTTTCGTTCATCGACTTTGCCCTTCTTGTTGCCGGTGATTCCACAGTTTCCGCCTCCACATCTTCTTCTTCAAGAAGAACGTCTTCAGGTAGATCTTGTGGTTCTTCTGCATCCGACATCTCTGCATCAAGTCCTGGTAGAGGTACATCAGCGTCCTCATCGGGTTTGCCAGGCACCTGCACCAAAGAGCGACCATCTCGGGTGACCGGGTAGGTGTAGCATCCTACCAGAAGGTATTTGCAAGCCTTCATTTGCTGGTCATCCCCTGGAGTCATGCGCCCTGAGAGGTCAACGCTCAAAGTGTATGCCGCAGGATGTTGGATACGTCGATGTGGCTTGCTTCTCCCCTGCGCACGGACACAGTGAGAACAATCTCTCCTTGCCGGGAGATGGTCATTGAGGAAATGCCTTTTCCATTGTTCAAGGGCTACAGGTCCCAGCGCTTTTGCCATTGGTGGACGCTGAGATCCTTCTGGCCGTTGAGATTGATATCCTCTTTGGTTCACTTCCATTGTTTCATCTTGTTGTTGTATTGAATCAGGTTCCAGAGATTGCACTGAAATTTGATTATTTGATTGTCCTGGGCCTTCTTGCAGTGGTTGTACTGAAGCATGTCTGGCCCTTTGATCAGAGCGTTCCGCACCTTGATCTTGTGCCGCTCTTTCATATTCCAGCTCCTGTAGATGTTGTCGAATGGCCACCACCAATGCCTGTTTCAAGCCTGGCGCCCATGCCGCCCATCTCTTTGAAGCTTCCATTCGCTTTTGTAGAGGCTGCTCTCGCAAGTCTTGTGGTGGATGTTCTGGAGCTCCATGGATTCCATCCAACTGCAACAGCACTTCCATCGTGGTGAAGAGCGTAGTTGGCTTTCTCCGTTCATGTCCCATGGGGCCCTGATCAAAGTCGATCTTGTAGAGCTCAAACACCTCTGCAAATCGCTTCCAGGCAGCTGTTCGAAACATCGACATGTAGTTGTTGCGGTTCAGATCTTCTGGAGGTCTGTACTCTTTGGGGTCTCTGGGCTGCTCCAAGATCAACTGCGGACTTGGGTCACTTGGCAACTGCACCTCTTTGGCCACCGCATACAGCGACAAGAACCTGAAGAAGAGGATGCTGTCATTCTGAACCTTCTCCATGTCGGCCATTGACAGCGTTGGTAGTCCATAAGGGTGCTCTTCAGTTCTCAGCTCCCCTGGTCCCCCATCTCCTTGGCTTCTCAAAGCTGACACTGTACGACACGGAGGACCACCAAGTAAAGCGCGCAGTTTGCCAGATGCCGCAATCGTCAGCAAGAACCCATACACATGCTTGTCCAGCAAATTGGCATGGCACCCACCTTGAAGATCGACGCAAAGAACTTCAGTGTTGTCTGTGCTCAGCTGTCGCTCCCAGTACTGTGGATTGTCACCTGAGAAAACATGTAGCACCACATTCTTTGCCTTTTGAAGCCTTCTCCGCTTGTGCCTGTTCCATGGCAGCATACTTCCAAACATCTCAGACTTCACAGCCTCTAAACGTGGCACCAACTTCATCATGATCTCCTCAGGGACACCTGGAAACAGCTGTTGAAGCTTCACCGTCATGGCCAACTCCAGGTCCAACTTCATAGGATTCAGATCTTCAGGGTTTTTGATGAAGGTTTTCACCATGGCCATCTTTCGTTGTTGATGTACTTGAAAAAGCTCCAGCCACTCCAAGACACGCTGTCCATCAGCCAATGAGATCATTGGACATCCATGCTGAACCAGCACCTCAATCTCACGGCCTTCGTCATCTCGTAGTTGACATTGATTGCCAGACCACTGCATGGTGAAGTCCAGATCAGCTAGACCACCCATTGGCACAATCCATGCCTGCACAGCTCCAGGTTCTGACAAGAGGATCCTGGTACCTGGCTTGAGGCGGAATCTGTTGGTTGACCCCTCAGCCAGCATCACAGTGGTTGGTTGACCATTGCTCCATTCACCATCGTCTCTGGCCGGCCGCAAAGCATGAGTTGCCCCAGAGTCCACCAAAACCAGATCTTGTCGTCCACGATCCAACTCGCTGATCCGCATCACATTGAGCTTCGGCTGGATGCGAAGGGTCTTTAACAGCTGCGTCGCTTCATGCAGAAGCTCAGCCGTTTTTTCATTCTTCACCGCATGTTCACCTCCCGTTCCTCCATCTCCAAGGCTCTTTGTGATGTCATCACCTTCACTTCCAGGATTACCATCTCCTGGTGATGCCGTCGTAGATGTTGTGGATGTAGCGGCATTCGACATTTCGTTCACCTTGGGCTTGATCGGAGTCACCGGTGGTGATGGTTTTGAAGTTGGTGTAGCAGGTGTTGCACTTGAAGAAGATGCCAATCCTCCCCCCGAAACCTTGGTTTCGTCCTTGGGCCTTGATCCACCTCCTTTCACCGGGCAATCCTGCTTTCTGTGGGCCTTTGAGCCGCAATTCCAACACCTTGCATTTTTGTCGGTGATGCCCTCCCAGCTGTGCTGCCATTTGCATTGTTTCCCGGCACGACAGCCGGTGTCGGATTTGAACCACCGACAAGGGGCGTCTATTGCTCCACCACGGCCTTTTCCATTGGATCCCACCTCCATTGGAGCCTTTTTGCCACCTGCATTGTCGCCAGTTTCCATGACCTTCAGCTTCAGCGGCACTGCATCGGTAGTTGACGTTGCAGAAGAGCTCATCAAAACCAAGGTCTCCGCTTCTGCCAGCAGACACTGACTGAAGTCCCAGATGGTGGCAGCTTGGGGCATCTCATCCACTTGCAAAGCCGCACGACTCTGAGCCAACCTGAACGATGCCTGGCTGTTCTCTTTCGCCACCGCCTGCACTCCAGTTTCCAATGCCCTGATCAGCAACGTGCCGTCTGGCAGGCTGGCACCCACCTCTCGGGCCCTTCCAAAGTGCCTCCGCCAACTCCTCAAAGCTGCTGCCAATTCGGCCATGGATTGCGTCTTGGGGAGCTGGGTCAATTCCTTCAGGATCAAAGATTTCTCCCCCGGGCCTCCAGGCTGATACCGGACAAAAAGGCGGTAAAGGATGGCCGTACTTGTCAACTGCCTGTCCGTCACCAACATCTGCTGCATCTCCTGGGAGACTGCCTTAAGAAGCAGATGCGCTCCTCTTTGTTCTGTCCTGTTGTAGATCTTGTCGTTGAGCTCCTCCGGCATCCTGGGTTCCAATTGCACCCGTTGGAGAGGCGTTGCCTGTTTCCAGTCTTGGTAATGGATCCGGGCCTGCCTCACCGTCAAGTCCCACCACCTGCTAGCCATGCTTGAAAGGTCTCGCATGACCGGCCCACATAGATGGATCCAATCCCCAAACTGCAAAGGGCTCGCCGAGCTTGGAAGTTCAGGCAAGTCAGCTTTTGACCCGCTGACGCCTCCCCCACTTTCCCATGAGGTTGGGATGGGATCCAATCCACCTCCAAAACCTCCTCCGCCACCATGCCGAAGATCTCCACTGAAGCGTCCATCAAGGCCAGCATGTAGGTGCGATGCTCCCACAGCCCGATCACCAGGATAAAGACCACCATCGCCCTGCTGAGCCCGAGCTTGTAGAGGATCTACACCGCTGCTGCTATGCAAAGCCCGACCTTGAAGTGCAAGATCACCACATCCGCCACGCAAGTGACCTTGACATTCTGGATAGTTGCCACTGCTCAAAGTGCTAGCCCGAGCTTGTTCGCGATCAGCACCACTTCCCGCAAGCGAGTGACCTTGATGGTCTCCCTGACGCACCATGCCAGCTGCTTCAGCCCGATCTTGAAGGCGAACATCAGAAGCGCTAATGCTAGCCCGATCGCACTCTCGAAGCTGCGAATACCCCGCCCGTGCAGATCCATCTACAGTTGCAGCGGCAGCAGAGAGGTCATGACCGGATCTTTGAAACCCTTGGGACCAATATTCACTGGACTTCAGGGGATTTCCATCAGTCAATTTTGCTAGGGAATTCCGCAGTGATGCAACTTCCTTCTCTAACCAGAAAGTTCTGGCCTCATTCGGTGTGAACTCCTTTTGGGGTTCCCATGAAACATCTCTCTTCAAAACTTTTGATGTCACTTCAACCTTTTCATAGCCGTCCAAAAACTTCTTCATGTGATCATCACCATCTTGTGCAACAGAAGGAGGAAAAGGTGGAACAACTGGTGGTTCATGTTGAGGTGGAGGACATGGCTCACCCGTGCTTGGCGGAGTCCCATCTGGCACCCGTGTTCCATTTGGAGTATACCGGGTATCCTGTTTACCAGTACCAGCTTTACAGTTTGAACTCCTTGGGGTGTGATAGCCCTGCTTTGTATCATCCACCTTTGAGGAAACCTTTCCAGCATTCGATCCATTTCCTTGAACTTCTGACCATGAAGAACTAGACATTTGGCTATGACCACCACTAAGCTGCAACTTCGCTTGGCGCAGCTCTTCTAGCTCAACCATCAACTTGGCATTCTGGTCACGTAGATGGTCTACTAACTCCCTTTCCAAAGAGCGTTGTAATTCTTCCACAGGTTGCTGTACTTGGGAACTGGACCTAGCATCCACTTGATAACCATGCCCAGAACCAGTGACATCACCATCGGATTCATCCGGCATACGACCCTGTGTTCTCTCACCACCACGCTGATTCTGCATTCCAAGTTCCAGATTTGCCGCAGTGATCTCTCTCTGCGTCCTCCTGCTCGGCGGAGTCACGAAAGAACCTCCATGACCTTTCGAAGCAGCCAGCAAAGTCGACGATCCACCACGTCCCTTGCCGATGACGCCTTCACTACGAATTGGCTGAAACTCCACAGGCGAGACAGCTTCGGGCAGTGAGTCAGGTCTGGCTTGAATCAACCGCATCTCATCTTTCAACTTTCTGGAGTAAAAAGGATTGATGTTGCCCCTTTCCAGTTCAGACCCTTCGGGGGGTAAAGACCTGGCCCTATCCATGGCAACACCACCGAGATGCACGTGGTCGAAAAACCCTAAGACGTTGGGCTCATAACCCTTATCAAGGGCATGGGCCTTTTCTCACAAACTTGAGATCAAAATGCCTAAAGATGTTCACTGGATTGACGGACTGAGAAAGGGTTGGTTACGGTTAGGGGCAGATGTCACGGCCCTTTTTTGTGGGCGCTTGCCACGAGTTTTCGCTTTCAGTCGGGGATTTAAGATCGGACGTCGGGATGGGTCAGAAGAATGGGACCATGGCCAAGACATTTCAAGACTACAGATGAACATACACTACTAGCTAATATGGACTACTATATAGACTACTATGTAGACTACAATATAGACTACACTATAGGCTACTATAGACCATACAAGAAGAGTGGGTACGATTTGGAAACGCTCGGCTGGGATCTAGCACTCTGGGCCGGCAGTTGGGCTGGTGACTTTTGCAAGCGCGGCTTGCGCCAAGGACTTTATCCAAAGGGTCCGAAGAATCCACCAAAGCATCTGCGATCCTGATCTTTGATGATGGAACTGGGACGCAACATGGTTAAACTGCGGGTCATACGATGTCATACGGGTACCCTCTGGTAATGACTAACATAGCTATGGAAAATCACCATGCTATTAATGGGAAAATCCACTATTTCTATGGCCATTTTCAATAGCTATGTTAGTTTACCAGAGGGTATACGGGTCATATGGGTCTATTTGCAAGACGCCCTCAAGTGAATCGGGGCCGCAGGTGATTTCCAGGTGCAGAGAGATCGATTGTTCTGCTGGTTTGAGCTACATGTCCCCGGTTTGGCTTGCTATATTACATGCATGCATTTTTTCACCTAACTACATGAACTACATATATTACACACACAGATGGATATACATATATATATATGCATACATGCATATCAGTATTTCAATTTAGGACTGCTTTTTCAACTGCAAATCTTCCCCAAAACCCCAAACCCTAAAACCTAACTCTAAAACGCTAAAACCTTAAAACCTAAAAACCCTAAAACCCTAAATTTGAGCCAATACCACTATAACTCTATTAAAAAACTCTTGAACGGACTATACCCATATATACAATACAATACACACGCGCACACGCATATATATATATATATATGTACATATACAGACTGACGCGTGTGAGCAACTCACTGTGAGTATTTGAAAGGCGCCCTTTCTTGGGCATACAGGTTATCTAAAGTGTATACACATGCACAATTATGCATAATCATGTGTATGTTTTCTGATCAAATCTGTCTATGGCATGTTTTATGCACCACATGCACCCCCCTTCGAGCCACGCGAGGCAAAAGACTTGCACAATTACTTGCAAACCTCCAGGCTTTGCAATTCGTGCCTGGGCCGGGGACAAAGGAAGGCGTTTTTGTCGTCCCCAAGTTGGGGGCGCTGAAATCCCTAAAGTTCATACATGAATTTACACTTTGCTGACATGATGTGACATCAAGTTTCATACTTGATGTCCCTCAAGCCTAGAAGCCTTGGCAGAAATGTCAATTTTGGTCTCACCCAAATGGCTATGGATCAATACCTATGAAAATACCATTTGGTATGGGGGTTATTCACATCCATTTTAACCCAGCTATTTTGATGTGAACTACAGGGGTACTATTGGTTTTGACTGCCAAATTTTCTCCAAGACTTCAAGTTCCAACAACTTCCCTGAGGTTTCCCCGCGATGACTGTCAGCAGGGTCACGGGGCCTCCCGCCTCAGACCATGGCATTCAGGCGGGGTTGGAATGGTGGAACATGTGGATGTCTATTTCTGGGGAAAAAATGAAACATGAGAAAAAACCATGAGAAAAATGAGGAACAATGGAATTTGTGGTTGCTTCAAAGAAGGAAACGCTTACTGTAAGTCGTTCTTCTTTGATTTTTGTACACCCTTTCAGAACAAAATGGTTTCAGGATTTCGTGCACTTTTCCTCATTCTTATTTATATAGATTTGAATGTTTTGGGATATGTGACGATAGAGCGGTGCGGTGCGGAAGTGGCATGGCTTAGGTCCTTAGGTATGACTCAGACTCCCGGCTGTACCATTGGTTACCACATCATAAAATCAGAGAAACATCTCGAAAATCCATCAGTGGGTGTGCTTGAAGCAGCAAGTGGGGCTTCTGAATGGGATCTGAGAGATCTTGCAGAGAATTGGACATTTATGGCAGATTTAGTGGAGGGTAGATGCAGGAGATACTTGCAGGACAATGGTCATGCGGATTCATTCAATGGAGCTGATAGGTATCGACACAATGGCACATCATTACATGATACATTTTCGGTAACCGGTAGATTAAAATGCCACACTCTCATGCACAGCAGATAGCAGAAAATGAGATGGGAATAATTGTGATGCCAACTTTATCCTCAGGAAATCTCAGTAGTGGTGGGATGAGTGTCTTTACAAAGAACAACAAGCTTGGCGTACCAAGCAGCCGCTGCAAGGAAGGTTGGAAGCTCGTGAAATGGGGCAGTTCAGCAGATGCCCCTGGGACAGTCAGGAGAGCTTGGCTTAGGATGGGGTTCTAGTGACTTGAAGCCATCAGGATACCTATGTCACATACGTCCTGCTAGTGTATGCACCAAAACAACGCCTAAGCCGGTCACTCACGTTTAATGCTGGTAAATCTTTCGTTCATATGCAATGTTTATATAAATGCATATATGCTCATCCCGAAGTACTGTAGATAGAATATGTGAGATTTCCAAACCTTTTTCTATAGAATATGTGAGATTTCCAAACCTTTTCTTATTCTAGTGTTTTTTTTTTTTACGTTGCCGCATTCTATCTACTCCAGGTTCATTATATATAGGCACACACACGCACACACACACACATATATAATATACACAGATCTGTATCGGGTTCTGTTGCTGAGGCTTCTCACAGATTTGTCCGATGGGAATCCATCCCCAAGAGATCCAAGAGACCATCCGATTCCTGAAATGTGGATGGTCAAAACATGTTTTAATTTTTCCTCCCCATCCCCCTAATATTCAATTCCCACCATGCAATACATACTAAACCAGGGTTTCGTTGAGGCGGCCTCAACATCAGTAAACTCCTAATTTTCCAAGGTTAAGATCATGGTTCCCTCTCAACTTTCTCTTATATCATCTTGGACCGCACTGAGGCCTTGCACGCCCTGGACAGTGGACAGGAGAAAGGCTGACGGTTTTCACACATGGGGATGGATCAGAAGGATACCAGTGTGAACTGACTCATAGAACAAGTCAGCCGAACAAGTCATACAATCATTTGGCAACAAGAAAAACATCAGCATTGCGGTCTTGCTGTGCACTTTTCTGCACGTGGCAGGCGAGCTACGTCAGAGTTATGTGTCGCTGATTCAAGGCCTCACAAAAGCTCGAGGACCACGAGATCGGGGCTTTGAGATGGGTTGGAGTTGTCCACCGGTACCTAACGAACCACATCCATTTGGAAATGGGGATTAACATTGAGGCAATCAGTAATTATAGTAATTCATCATAAATGGGACATTGATATTATCAATTTGCATCAAAAAACACTGAAGTTCGTAGGGGTCAACTGGTCAACCCTTTGGCACCGAGGGCCAATAGCATCCAGAACTATCAACGGTGTTCACCAGCCAGCGTTTTGACTCATTTTGATATGGGTAAACAACATATTACCACGAAACTGGGTGGGTCCTTTGATGCCACTTTTCGAGATGTACCATTTTTTTGCGGGAACATGCTGCAATTTGCCGGATGCCCATTATGAAATAGCTTGATGGTAGAAAGTCGAAATCCTTAACTTAAACGCATGTTTTCCCTGTATTTCCTTGACGTGCCTTCAATTCCCAATCAGCCCCAAGCAACTCTCACCCAGCACTCCAGTGCGGAGCTAAGATGAACCCCACCCCATCACCAGTTGGTGGCTTGGATCCATCCATAGGATCCGTCAGAAGCAGCCAGCACAGCCAGCACAGTTCGGCTCCCGAGGCATGGATTCGACACCACCCTTTGCTGAGCATGCTTTAATCACTTTAATCATCAGGGATGTTCACCAAAAAAAGGGAGTTGAACGGTTGAACTCCAATGGAATATGGATGAATATGGGTAAGCCAGCTGGTGAAGGCGGGTAGCCAATGACTTGACCACTAGGTCACTAGATAAAGGATGCATGATGAATGATAAACATCCAGAAACACATGGAGGAATGATGAATGATGAATGATGAACAAATAATTCAGGATATATATGGATATATAGGCATGGCTTTATCATGGGCGATGAAGCGCAGACAGAGAGAGAGAGAGAGAGCGAGCCTCAACAAGACTCTATAGATGGCGGTGGAACCGCAAATGGATGATGAGAGATTCATTCCGGCCATGTTCAAAGTTCGACAAAGATACGGATTTCCACCATGTGCGTTTTTGATCAAAATTTCGTCAGTGACGGCGTTGCTGATGTCCACTGCAGGAGGTGAAGTTGCCAGCATCGATGCTTGGCGATGCCACTTTTTTCTCCATGTTCATCCATTCATGGTTATGGTCCACTTGTATCCAACTATTATATATGTTGTATATTCACTTATTTTCTCCATGGATATGTGGATATGTCCATCCAGGTTCAGGAGGTCAGGTCGCGAATCCGCTTGCGAATTCGCTCAGGATTCCCGGCAAATGGGCTTATGACCTCGAAGTGGCCCAGCTTGAAGGGTGGATGTGGCCTGGGTTTGTTAGGGAAATCCTCATTGAACATGGTATTGCTGTTGATTTGGGGATGTCAATGTCATTTCCTCCCATGACTTTCTGTAATTCGAGCCGTTTTCCATTGTAGCCGAATGATGTGAGAAAAGAATGATTGTGAGTTTCCCTGAGAATTCTGGGTGAGAATGGATGCGAATAAAAGGATGTTGTAGGGGCCTCTGACCCATGTTGTCCCTATTGATCAATGTTTGAGGTTCCGGGCCGGTAGGAGTCCAAAATTGGTCCCAAAATCATGAGCAGAACCTCCATGCTGGCCCTCAACTCATGATGTTGAAGGACAAAAAAGTGGAAGTTGTCACATTTTCTCTCCCATTTGTTGTTGATTTATGACAGGTCTAAACGGCGTTTGTTTTTCTCAAACGCCCTAAGGTGAGCGTTCTTTCAGCTCAGAATTTGAGGGATGCTGACTGGGGTGGCAAGTCGGACCCCTACTGTGTGCCTGGGATGTGATGCTGGGAAGCTGTGCATAGTCTTTTTGCGTTGGGGTCATGAACTTTGAGCTATATAAAATATATAAAGATATATAAAGTAGTTTCGAGTGCCGGGGTGGTATGGGAGAATTTTTGCAGTTACTTCTCTTCATTTTCAAAGTTTTCCCTCGTTTGATATTCCAAGTGGCCCTCCAAGCCGCCCTGGATTACTTCGGGAGATGATGTGAAGTCATGGTAGGTCCCAAGTCTTGAAGCTCGACCTGCCCCGAAAAAGTTGGCTCCCAAACAGCTTCCTATGGTGTCCTCCCGCCTCATCCTCTAATGCTGATCACCAGGTAGTGAGCGTGCAGGGACGGGGATGCTGGGCATGGAATAGGGCAGGGGTGTGCTGGACACGCCACCAATCACGCAAATCTCGAGGGCGTACCCTTTGGTAATTCTAACCTGGCAAAGGGGAATCCTTGCTTTGTGGATTGTATTCCGGTATATTCCCATCTAACATTTTGGACTGCCCGAGGGTACACATGGCAGATGCATGCACTTGGTGTTGTGAGGAAAGACCACATTCAAGACAAAGGTGGTCAAGAACAACCAGGATCCGCCCGCGGATCGATCCAATTCACTGCATTGCTGCATGCAATGCAGATATTTGTTGAGATTTGGGGGGTTTGGCTGCAAAAAAACATGAAAAAAACCATCACAAAAAACAGCTGCTATGATTAAGTTAAAAGATGTTCAAAGTATATGAAGTATTTGGTGCCCAGAATCCCGCACGTCGTGGGGTCGTCTTCCAGCAGCTCCCCAGTCGCCTGTTTGGAACCACATGGAGCGGGTGACCGATCTGCACGATGGCAGGGCCCTCATGGAGCGGTGGGATGATGGGAGATGGGAGCTGATGATTCAAGCATTCCCCCCATTCATATTATATAAACTGACTATCAACACATCCCAGAAACCATGGTGATCATGATTTTCCCATATTTTCCCCATGATTTTCGTGGGATGTTTAAGATTTGTGTCCCATATTATGGTAGCTTTCCACCTCCCAAGTGCCCAAGTCGGGATGTTGCTCAGGCGACCAGCTCTTCTTCGAGGTCTTTGACCATGACAATTTGGGCAAAGACGCCCGCTTGGGCTATACTTCCATAGGTCCGCCCGGGAATTGTCCTGGTGCAATAAGAGTATAACATAATATATATATATATAATTAGAGAGAGAGAGAGATGTAAATAGATAAATAAGTAACCAAATAAATAAATTAATAACTAACTAAATAAATAAATAAATAAATAAATATAAATATAAATATATACATATACATACAATTATACATATACATGTATATAACCCATAAAGTACAGATTTTGGAATCCCCGGAGTATATATATATATATATACATACATATATGCATACATGCATACATTTATGCATTAATGCGTACATACATTACACACATTACATGCGTTACATACGTTACATGCATTACATACATAACATTGATAACATACATAACATACATAACGTACATGACATACATAACACACAGACACAAAACATACATAGCACACATAGCACACATAACACACATAACATACATAACATACAAACACACACACAAACACACACACACACACATAACATGCCTACATACCTACATACCTACATACCTACATGCCTACATACCTACCTACCTACATACGTGCATACCTACATAAGTGCATAAGTGCATACGTGCATCCATCCATGCATCCATCCATGCATCCATCCATGCATCCATCCATGCATCCATCCATGCATCCATCCATGCATCCATCCATACATCCATCCATACATCCATCCACCCATCCAGACAGACAAACACACACACTGCAGATTGGGGGGTTTTGTGGAGGTACTGTTGATAGACCTTGTCCTCGCCTTGAAGATTGCTGAGTTTTTGCATCCTTAACGAAACCATCAGGATTATAATATATAGAAGGATCACGGGATTCTTTGACATATAAACAACCAGTCTTGGAACATATTCGCAGGTACACATCCATGGCGAGTGGATGCTTCCCTCTCTGATGAGTAGCTTCGTTGGACAAGTAGATAGATAGATAGATAGATGGATGGATGGATAGATAGATAGATAGATAGATACACAATATTTACACATGACAAATATAGGCATGTTTTCTCTAGCCCAAATCCTCCTCCTGGCCAGGTTGGGAGGAGCTCCAAGATGACAGCGCCACGCTGAAGGAGACCCTGGTGCTCGAAGAGTCGAGGAAGAAGGCGCCCGCAGAAACGACCGCGGGACTGTGGACCCTCCGGTGAAACCAGTGCTTGGTATAATATAGCAGCTTCTCAGGGTTCATCACGGTTTATTATTGATATTATGGTGTATCTACCTTCTTTTTTTCAATTTTGTTCTTCCAATTTCCAAGACAGAACCAATATATGAAGATTGATCAATTTTATTTTTTACACAGATGGCGAATTTTGTTTCCTCAAGCAGAAGACGCTACCGATAATGATGGCTTCGAACCACAGACACTCTTTTGGGAATTGGGAATGGCTCAAGTGATTGGACCCGTAAAATTGGAGGGACCCCTAAATCCTAAAGGACAACTTTCTCATTGGTGTGCCACTTTAGCGCCCCATAGCCATATGTTGAGAAGTTCTTTTTGGCCAGAGACTGTGTGGCGCGGGCCCGCTGCACTTGGAGGCAGAGGTGTGGGTCAGACCAGCCCCCCAAGATCTCCCAAGCAGATCCCAAAGTTGGAGGGGTTTGGTCACCAGTCAAGCGCATGTATTTTGATGGCTTCAGATGAAGGTCCCCAGTCTCCTAGATTCTACCGGTTGAGCCATAGAGGGCCCAATACCTTCAGCACTTTGGTCCGACTTGCATAAACATATGATATTGCTCCAGCTTTATTTTTGGTTGGCTGCCATTTTAAAGCGGTTTTCTAGCAACGACCTCGGAGGACAAGGAACCTGCCACCATGAACGTGAAGATCAACGTGCTGAAGCGCAAGTTGGAGGTCCTGTTGGCCAAACTTGAAGATCATGATGATGATGATGATGACGATGATGATGATGATGATGACGACGACGATGATGATGGTGATGATGGTGGTGATGATGATGACGATGGTGACGACGACGACGACGACGACGATGATGGTGGTGATGATGATGATGACGATGATGGTGATGACGACGATGATGATGGTGATGATGGTGGTGATGATGATGACGATGGTGACGACGATGATGATGATGATGATGATGGTGATGGTGATGATGATGATGATGACGATGATGGTGATGACGACGGCGATGATGATGATGACGATGATGATGACGACGATGATGATGATGATGATGGTGATGATGGTGGTGATGATGACGACGATGATGACGATGATGATGATGATGACGATGATGATGGTGACGACGACGTTGATGACGACGATGATGATGACGATGATGATGATGATGATGGTGATGATGGTGAGGACGACGATGTTGATGATGGTGATGGTGATGATGTTGTTGATAATGATGACGATGATGACGACGATGATGATGATGCTGATGATGATGGTGATGATGGTGGTGATGATGATGACGATGATGACGATGACGACGACGATGGCGATGATGATGATGGTGATGATGATGGTGATGATGATGATGATGATGGTGATGATGATGGTGATGGTGCTGCTGCTGCTGCTGATGATGATGATGATGATGATGATGGAGGATGATGGATGATGATGACGACAACGATGCAGTCTTGGAGTTTGGAGTTTGACGTTTCCAGATGTTTCCAAACGTTTCCAAAGAGTTCTTGGGGATTGCCATCCACCTGACAGATGTCCTCGGTGACGGGTTCAGCGTCTGTGGGCATGGAGAAGTGTTACAGACTCTTTGCAGGGAAACTCAGGAAGTCATGATCCATGGCTATGGTGGACAGCAGCGCATTCGCAGGTAAATTTCTCGATTCTGCTTGCTTTGAGAGGGCATCGAACTTGTTGAATGGTCCTACCAGACTCGAAAGCAACATTTTGATAGGTATACAACGGATGATGATGGTCAAACTTGGGATGAATGGGTGCAACATGGTGCAACTAACAGCTGTAGGTTTTGGAATCAAGTTGGCCTGGCCTGGCCTGAAAACTAGCCTTGACACCTAAAATTTGAGCTTGTGGAAGGCGATCGTCCTATTGCCGTAGATGGAGCTAAAGACCTGGGGAATTCCTATGGAATCTGGTTGGTGGTTTGGAACATTTGGATTATTTTTCCATAGATTGGGAATGTCATCATCCCAACTGACGAATTCCATCATTTTTCAGAGGGGTAGGCCCAACCACCAACCAGGAATTCACGGGATATCTAGGGACCCCCATTCCGATGGTTGTCACCGGGCGAGCTCAGCCCAAGCCCTGGGAGGTTGATCTCAAATCCGTGTGGCGTCCCAGCGCTGGGCTGGGAGGTGAAGCCAATGGCAGTTGAATCTAGACATAGGTCGATACAAAGTATGCATAGGCACACACACATAGAGAGAGAGAGAGATATAATATTATATAATGTAATATATTATATATTATTATATAACTACTGTATATAACATATAACTTAAGATAATTTGATGAAATATGACAAAAATATAGCATAACATAACAGATTAGAATATAGTATGGTATCGTATAATGTAAAATAATTTCACATAATAAATCTTAGAATAGAATATATCTTAACGCAATATTATTTAATATAACATAATGCAATAAAACCGATCATAATATAGTATAGTATAGTATAATATCATAGAATATAATTTAATATAATATTATATATACTATAAAAAGTAAAACAAAACATAATATAATATAATATAATATAAACTAATATAACATAATATTATTTGACAAAATAATGTAATAAACAATCTAATATAATATAATATAATAGAATAGAATAGAATAGAATAGAATAGAATAGAATAAAACATCATATATATAATATAAAATAATATCAGATAATATAATACAATAGAATAGACTAGAACAGAATATATTAGCATAAAATATGGTAAAATAAAGCAAAACATAATGTGATATAATATTTTTTATAATAAAAAATCAATAATATTATTTAATATAAAGTATAAAAACTATAATATTACATAACATAGTATAATATAATTTTTTAATATAGCAGATTTTCCTGTATTTTATTTTATAATATTATATTTATGCGAAATCCTATCATATTATATTCTACTATATTACAATCAATTTTTACTATATTTAGATTATATTCCATTATGTTATATTTATATTATATTCGATTATATTAAATTATAATATATATATAGATAATTTAATTCAATAAAATAAGATAAGTTAATATGAACACATATCTACACACACACACACGCACCCAGACGCCAACTCTGAGGCGCGCGGCCTGCGGGATGCGGATTCCTTCTTCGGTGGCGGCGGCTTCTGGGATGTTGAGATTCGATTTTGGTGATTTTGGGTTCCCAAATAGGGTCGAACCAGGTGAATGCCTAGATTTGGATCATTTAAGCAAATATAGAATACATGGTTTCCTGCAATGTTTCCTTGAGCTAGCCCAGGGGAACCCGCAAAGTCAGCACCGCAAGTTGTTGCTTTGAGGCTCTGACCCCTACTGCGTTTGCAACATCGTTGGCGCTGGCAAAGCCAAATTCAAAACCAGGCGCGGTTGTTGGAAACCTCTGATTCGCTGGTGGTTTATGGTGCTATGATCCTGTTCAAGGTGTCCCCAAATCCGTTCCAGCGTTTCTGAAGATAACGTTGGGCAAAGAAAAACACTTGGGACAGAAATCGGATCGAAAGCCGGGTGGTTTCTCAGCACCCCATGGCTCCAGATGGCATCCGACCAAGGGCCTTGGACAACAAGACGGATCCTGTGTGGAACGAATCCTGCGCAGGGAAACTCAGGATGTGCAGCGTCCTGACAGCGGGGTGACTTACTTGTTGGGGACAGCCGAGAACTGCTACTGTAAATAAAGAGATAAACAAATAGATAACCGCATAAATATGAAAGAACATTATATGTTTTGTTTCCTCCCTAAAATTGGGGACTTTTCACCCAAATTATAGTGTTTTGAACGGGAAAACATGAAGACAAACTATAAGAATAAAACATGAAATTTCAGGGTTCTCGCTGTTCGTATGGATGTCCGAAACGAAACAAAATCCGAATTCAGCATGCGCTCCCATTCGCTCCCTGGTTGTGTGGTTGGTATCGCACGATCTTCTGTTGGCTTTGAAAGATGCGATTCCCTGAGGTCCTTGGTGATTTCCACAAAGGGGACAAGCTCCTGTGCCTCGGTTCCACACGGAGGGATGACCTGGAGTTGAACATTTTGGGGAACTTACACTGCACCATTTTTGGAACATCCCATGTTGATACAAATTTGGGGTACCATGTTCTGATCCCTCCAGGTGGTGACTCGGTGACTCTCATGTTGGGGGTCTTGGCCAAGACCTTACCACATCGATTTTATCGCCACCGAGGTTCGAAGTTTTTGACAAGGACTGGGCGGGAATGGCATGGAACCAAGGTGGAGGCCCGTTGCGGAGTCTCCAGCTGAATCACTGCCGAATCTACATGTAGGCGCACCTCAGTTTTTGGAGCGCAAAAATCCTTGTTAGATAGGCTCCCTTTCCACACTTTTCCGCAAGGACATTGGCAAGAAAGACGATTTCCTGGGGAAGTGCGAGGTCAGTAGCCAGAAAGTCTTGGCTGGTGGAAGCCTCAACAAAATTCGGGTGAAATCCTCTTGCGTTGGAGCTGCCTGCAGATCCTGCAGTATGGAAATCATCAGAAGGATCCTGTCTTCCATTTGACAGTGGGTTTCCTTCTCCATTCAACTTGTTTCTTGTTTTTCATCTTCAAGTTTATTCTGATTTGTTTCTCCCCAATGTTTCCCGGATCATCCCATCATTTTTTGGGGCGACAAAACGCAACGGAACGACCTCCGGAAACTCAGGTTTCGATAGCGAGTTGAAGCTGCAGGAGACTGGCATGGTCAACAAAAAGCCGGCGGGGGCGCCGAAAGTTGCGCCACCGAAGATACACGAAACGGCCAACGTGGCAATGGGAAATCCCATATATACTCTCCCGAAAACGAACGTTGTACATATACAAACTAACGTTGTAAAGTTTACAGAATGATATTTCATGGATATTATTTAATGATATTTACACTACATAGGAAAATCATCTTTAAATGGCATTTTCGCAATGTTTGATTATCAGAAGGTAACACATGGGGGCTTTTGCCAGCAAAAACTGCTTTGGGTTTTGCAATCCAAAATCAGTAGTTCAACAACTATCAAAATTGAGGATATAAACATCAAATATGAGGATCTAACCATCAAGAATGAGGAAGCTAGTATACCATATTGTACCAGCTATTTTTAGGGGTGAGAGGAAAAACATCCAGAATTACTGTACCAGCTATTTTGGTGTGAACTAAACTATTTGCTTATATACTGTATGTAAACTGATGCAAGACCATGAGTCTGTATATGGTAGCAGGGTGGCTTCTTGTATTGACACCCTGCATGTGTTGGTATCCGGTATCCTAAATTGCTGTGCGTACTTCAAGAGACGATTTTTAGCTATTTACCTGTCGGTTGTCACATGTTTCAGCTAGTGGGTGCGTTTCCGTCCCCTGAAATCAGCACTCATGTTCATGCACATGATGTTAACGAGCACGCACACTTGATGCTACGCTAGAGATGAGGTGGGGTGGGGCAGTTCCGACCAGAGGATGGACAAAGATTCACGTAGGAAATGTAGATGGTTTTTGGAAAGGTGCCAAAAAGGCCGTTCCAGGCAGCTTGCATTCTAAGGTGAATGGTAAGAGGAATGTGGTCATGTGATGTCATGTGTAGATGCCCCGATGCTACCAGTGGGGTTGGGAGTGCACATCTAAACACCTATTGCGCCACACAGTGGTCACTTTGAAGAACCTCTGAACACCCTGGCAACTTACTCTGCGCGTTTTTGGAGCAAAAATGCTGTGAGGGTTATCAGACACCAAACAGACGAGCACTTTTTTTGGGATGCATTTCTGAATCAAGAATTTGCTTCTCGCTGTGGCCGGGTAACAATCTCAACCAAAATGGTGGGCCGGTAAAGCAGCCGCCGGGATGTTTCACTGGTGAATTATGCGTGCAAGCCGCTCAAAACCGAAACGGGATCCTAGAACCATACAATATTGCAACCCTTACTGCTGTTGGGTTGTAAAGCTGAATTGCACACACACACACGGATAGATGGATACTGTCTGATACTGTAGATATATTTGGTATGATGCGGTCACTTTATCATGTCATACAGGTCTGACCAGTCGCCACAATTTCCCCGGGACGATTGTTGAGATTTGTCGTGTTTCCTTTCCAGACGGTGTAGGTGAAGTGTTGCAAAGGTGAAGTGGATAAGTGGGATGGAAGCGTAAAGAAGATGGACCGCAATAGAAGAGACAGATGCGTAGCGGTTATATTTTAAAGAGAAGTCGAAATCTCGAAACGTAAGTAGTTGAAATCTGTTTGTTTTTTTTTGATATGTTAATTAGTTTTGTATACATTTTATCTATAATTCAGTGGCAATGGATGGTCTCAGTGTGTGTAGGGTGTCACTGATTGCAGCTGAAACTCCTGGATGAAAAGTGACAATGGAACTCCAAGGTGGAGGCCTTCCTCTCGGTGGCCGTGAAAGCACAGAAACGCAGCGCTCAGGCGAACGGGATGCCCTGAGTGGGGGATGCTTTGAGATGGGGATGGATCAAAAGATGACCACCCAGAATACATCAGAAAACTAGCATGCAAAAGGCCACGTGATGCTTGAAATCATAGGAATTCATAGGATGTTCATCATGTTCATCATTCGGTTTTGGTGTGAGTTTCCTCCAACAAGAGGGCCGCAGTTAATTGCCAAGTCAATTCCAAGCTCCCTCGCGCCCCTATCAAATCCTGTTTGGCTTGAGTCGCTCCAAAGGCGCATGAAATTTGGATTTATCATTCAACTTTTTAATCTCACCACACACACACATATATATATATATTTATAGATATATATTTATATATATATATACATACACATATATGCGGTAACTAGATCCGCAGACTTGCTCGTTTCACGTTGGCGCACAGGTTGGGCCACCTCAAACAACAACAACAACAACGACAACAACAACAACAACACCAACACCAACACCAACACCAACACCAACACCAACACCAACACCAACACCAACACCAACACCAACACCAACACCAACACCAACACCACCAACAACAACAACAACAACACCAACACCAACACCAACAACAACAACAACAACAACAACAACACCAGCAACAACAACAACAGCAACAGCAACAACAGCAACAGCAACAGCAACAGCAACAGCAACAGCAACAGCAACAACAACAGCAACAACAACAACAACAACGACGACAACAACAACAACAACAACAACAACAACAACAACACCACACACACACACATATATATATATATTATACACATTATATTTGCATGCGCATACACACACACACCTATAATTTATGCATCGATATATACAGATATAGATACATGTATATGTATATGCTATATATATATATATGTATGTAGTTCACATTATTACACGCGCACGCGCACACAAATACACACACACACACACCCGCGCACACACACACACACACGACCATGCACCAAATTTCGCTGACATCCCAATGCATGTGCGGGGTGACGGAACGTTCATCATGCCGGGGAGACATGACCTCTACATATTCATCAAGGTTTGTTTGTACACATTCTGGCTTGATCTTGCAATAGTTAACTTCAGGTTGTACAGTGGCTGAGAAGCCCAGAGCCATTCCTTCCTTCAAGCCAAGACCATGATAGAACAGTGGCACAGCAAGTTAAACGATGCTGATTGGGGATTAGTGCTCTGGCCCTAGTCATACAACCCAAGGTTGCCTTCCCTCCTCCAAAAACATTTATATATTGATGGAAACTATGGTCCAAACCAATATTATTCCGAGAGAACTGCTTCAAGACATTTAATCACATTTAATCACATCTAATCACATTTACACCCATATTCTATCCAACACTACTCTTGTAATTGTGTGTCATATCGCTCTGACCTTGTCGTGCCAGGGCTTGGCCCCTTTCCAGGGCCGACGTGGCTTGGTACTCCTGGACCTGTTTGGGCCACGCACTTGGCATGGCGCAGGCATCAAAAAGTACGGCCCCAATTTAAAGATGCAGAAAAGTAAGCACAAAATCTTTAAAACCGTGTTAAATTGGCATTTTTTTGGTTACTATGTTGTCCTTCAAAATGCATGTGAAATGATCAACAATATTTGAGGAGTCATTTTGATCGAATTTCTGGACCCCAGCCGATTGTTTGGACCACACTGAAACCAAGCAAGGGGAATCCAATTCCGATTGCAAGCTTTCTGATCCTACATCTTTGGGATTTAGATGTTGGTTTGTTTCAATTTTTTTTCTGAAAAAAGGCAATTTTGATCGCGCAATGACCATTTTTGGGGTATGTAACGGCATAAGATGGTCCAATGGCCAGGTGGACAACGGAGCTGTGAAGTATGAACTGGAGGCTCCATCTTTGCAGAGATGTCTTGTTGCAAAATCCACCCAGGTAATCTTTTAAATTGAAAACAGGGTGCCCGAATGTGCCCGAAAATCTCTTGGTTGATCATGGTTGATGATCATTTTCCCATGGTGTCCCAGAATTGGTTGAAGGGTTGAAGGCAGGAGTTGGATGTTTCACCATGCCTCACCTCCGTATTTGGAGCTAAACACCAAGCCAGTTTCCGAGAGTTTGAATTTTCCCAGAGGAACCGATCCATTGAATCACTCCATTCCATATATTCCATGCGATGGTTTCAATCTGTTTCAAACCCTATATTTTCATATATTTTCATATATTTTCCCATATTTTCCCGATATTTTCCTAATATGTTCCCAATATTTTCCCAATATTTTCCTAATATTTTCCCAATATTTTCCCCATATTTTCCCAATATTTTCCCCATATTTTCCCAATATTTTCCCTATATTTTCCCTATGAGCCTATGATCTGGTTGAAGGCCTCAACCGGCCAGGTTCAGATCCTGTCAGCCGATGGGCTCCGCAACGCGGATTGGCTCAGCTCCGGCTCGGACCCCTACTGTCTCGTCACCGCCCGGTGCCTCAGAGATCTCGGGGACCCCGGATGTTGGGGACCCCGGACCTGAGAAACCATGGCCCAGTGGATCCAGGGGTTGGTAAATGTCCCTTTTTGGGGATTTTTGGGGATTTTGAGTGAATCACCTTCAAATATCTGTTGGAATTTATATCCCCAATAGTTGATGTTCAATTGGGACATTTACCAACCCCTGTGGATCCGGTGGGGTCTCCAGGTGAAAGGCAAGGGCAAGAGCAGCGTCCGAACCAAGACCATTAAGAACGAGCACAGCCCGCTGCGGGGATGCCTGGCAGACATGTTCAGCTTCAGTGATGATTTTTGCCATGACATCCACGAGCTGCCCACCCAGCACCAAGTCAGAGATTGAATTTGTTGGAATGGGGATGCAGAATGCAATCTACCTGTGTTTATCAGGGACAGAAATTGCGGATAGAGAATAATATACAATATATCAGAAGGGGTATCTCAAATAGTCTGCTACTAAAATCATAGGACCTCAATCGAATAGGCGTGGGTTGACACAAATTCCAATACTGTAAAATCTAAGGCCATCAGTAGACATCCCCAAATCCCTGCCAGGTAGCTGAAGCCTTTCTTAGCACCAAGGATTGCCAATTGCATCCCCTGTTTTTGGCTTGGTCCTACAGTGGTGGTACCTCCAGTATTCCAATCTGGCAGTTGGTATGTCCACAAAAATCCCCCCTATCTTCTTTCAACAGCCTCGAAAAACAACCGAAAGCCACCTTCAATAGTGATTTGACAAGGGAAATCAACGAAGCAACTGCTGCTTTCTGGGGGCCCCAG
Organism: Cladocopium goreaui; assembly: GCA_947184155.2. Lineage (NCBI taxonomy): Eukaryota > Dinophyceae > Suessiales > Symbiodiniaceae > Cladocopium > Cladocopium goreaui. The sequence goes on along the minus strand of CAMXCT020006607.1, from coordinate 241,999 downwards.
TTTTGTTGCAAAATCATGGTGACCAGGTGGCGACACACAGATAAGATCGAGGCAGGGAATGTATCGACAGATCACATCTTTTGGGTTGGATGGCTGTAAGGTAAACCCCCCTGGGCCAAGCTCAATGGCAACCATGTCACAAAATGTCACAAAGGTGTGGAGATGGAATGTTTAGAGACACGGCATGGCTTTAAATATCTTTAATGGCAATGGCCTAAATGAATTGTATGTGGCCTTCAAAGATCTATAATGTCAACCCAGGGTTGGTTCTGGTCTTAATCCGGGGTTGACATATCTATATCTCTAAATCTATCTATTTATACCTAGATGACTTTAGATGACCATATTATTATCTAGTTAATCTAGTTTTTGGTTGCTTCTCATCCAGCTTGTGATGGGCAGGACTTTTATCATGGTGACAAGTTGGCCATTTCTGCCTCTCGGCCCGAGTGAAAATATCACGGCGGCCCCGTGGATTGATGAGAGGGCTTTGTACTCCAAGAAGCGGACATCACTGATATTCCTATATTAATATTGATAATCCATTTAACCATCATATATAGTGGATAAGATTGTTGATTCTTGGTATTTCTTGATTGCATGGCTCGATTCCAATATTCATTGTTGACAGGGATTTCATCCAAGAACTGGGAACCACGTTCTCAACCAACCAGTATAAGGAAATAACAGACATGGCAGAGGGTTTTGAACACTGCTCATATGGAAAGGAAATATCACTACATGATACGACATGAATATAACACACACCCATTATAATATATATATACACGTATGTATGTATGTATGTAATGTCATGTCATGTCATGTAATGTAATGTAATGTAACGTATTTATGTAATGTAATGTAATATAATGTAATGTAATGTAAATATAATGTAATGTAATGTCATGTCATGTCATGTAATGTAATGTAATGTAGTGTAGTGTAGTGTATTGCTATGCTATGTTATGTTATGTTATGTTCTGTTATTGTTAGTTATGTTATGCATGTAATGTAATGTGATGTGGTGTAATGTACTGGTATGTAAATATAATGTAATGTAATGTAATGCAACGTAATGTAATGTATGTATGTAGGTAGGTATGTATGTATGTATGTAATGGTGTGTAATGGTATGTAATGGTATGTAATGGTATGCAATGGTATGTAATGGTATGTAATGGAATGTAATGGTATGCAATGGTATGTAATGGTATGTAATGGTATGCAATGGTATGTAATGGTATGTAATGGAATGTAATGGTATGCAATGGTATGTAATGGTATGTAATGGTATGTAATAGTATGTATATAATGGTATGTAATGATATGTAATGGTATGTAATGGTATGTAATGGTATGTAATGGTATGTAATGGTATGTATATAATGGTTGCCGTATGCATATAAAGGTATGTAATGGTATGTAATGGTATGTAATGGTATATAATGGTACATAATGGCATGTAATGTAGTGTAATGTAATGTACTGTAATGTAACGTAATGTAATGTAATCTTATGTATGTAATGTATGAAATGTATGTAATGCATATGATGTACGTAATGTATGTCATGTATGTGATGTATGTGATGTATGTGATGTATGTGATGCATGTGATGCATGTGATGCATGTGATGCATGTGATGGATGTGATGGATGTGATGTATGTGATGTATGTGATGTATGTGCTGTATGTGATGTATGTGATGTATGTTATTTATGTAAAGTATTTGATGTAATGTCATGTAATGTCATGTAATGTATGTATGTAATGTAACGTATTTATGTAATGTAATGTAATGTAATGTAATGTGTGTAATGAAAGTAATGTATGTAATGGCATGTAATGGTATGTATATAATGGTATGTATGCAATGTATGTAATGGTATGTAATGGTATATAATGGTATATAATGGCATGTAATGTCATGTAATGTAATGTTATGTAATGCAACGTAACGTAATGTAATGCAATGTTATGTTATGTATGTATTGGAAAGGGGAGGCATGCATGTATGTATGTATTTATGTATGTATGTAATGTAATGTAATGGAATGGAATGGAATGGACCCGAATGGAATGGAATGTAATGCAACGCAATGCACTGCAATGCAATGTAATATAATGTGTATGTAATGTAATGTAATGTAATGTAATGTAATGTAATGTAATGTTAATGTAATGTGTAATGTGTAATGTGTATGTATGTGTATGTATGTGTATGTATGTGTATGTATGTGTATGTATGTGTATGTATGTGTATGTATGTGTATGTATGTGTATGTATGTGTATGTATGTGTATGTATGTGTATGTATGTGTATGTATGTGTATGTATGTGTATGTATGTGTATGTATGTATGTATGTATGTGTATGTATGTGTATGTATGTGTATGTATGTGTATGTATGTGTATGTATGTGTATGTATGTGTATGTATGTGTATGTATGTGTGTATGTATGTGTATGTATGTGTATGTATGTGTATGTATGTGTATGTATGTGTATGTATGTGTATGTATGTGTATGTATGTGTATGTATATGTATGTATGTGTATGTGTGTGTATGTATGTGTATGTATGTAATGTAATGTAATGTAACGTAACGTAACGTAACGTAACGTAACGTAACGTAACGTATGTATGTATGTATGTATGTATGTGTGTGTGTGTGTTTGTCATGTGTGTAATGCATACAATGCATGTAAAGTATGTAATGCATGTACTGTATGCAATGTATGTAATGCATGCAATGAATGTAATGTAATGTTATGTAATGTTATGTTCTGGAATGCTTTGTGATGTACGGTAATGTGTGGTAATGTATGGTAATGTATGGTAATGTATGGTAATGTATATAATGTATGTAATGCGTGTGATGTATGTAATGTATGTAATGCATGTAATGTAATGTATAGAATGTAATGCATGTAATGTAATGTCATGTATGTATGTAGCATGCATGCATGCATGCATGCATGCAAGTATATATATATGTATATACCTTTAGATATGTGCACATAGATGTACATATGCATGAGATTGTATGAGTATGCAGTATGCACGTTAAAGGTGCATCATATGTACTGTATATCCAATGTCCAACAGCAATGTAGCAATGTAGCAATGTACTTCCGCATGCTTGTGAATGTACACGCATGCGCATGTGTAACTTGCATATGCACACAGACATATGTTTTTCTTACATGCATTTTTTGCATTTTTTTTTTACTAGGTCACTTCATATCTTTTGGCATTACCAATATATACTGATCATCATCGTCATCATCATCATCACAATCATCATCATCATCATCATCATCATCACCGTCATCGTCATCTTCATCATCATCATCATCATACAAATAATTAAACACATAAATAAATAAATGAATAAATAAATAAATATATATATATATACACACATATATATATACATACATACATATATATATATACATATGTACATAGATCATTGCAGATCATCATTGCTATTACTATCATATGTTTTGACTCATCGAACCATTACTGTAATGCCGGCCTTTTCCATAGATCCCTTGGCCGCATGATCCACATGGCGCTCGGGTTTTCTGGGTCTGAGGTGCGCGACGCGGATCGGATGAAACATGATGATATGTTGGGCCAAGTGCAACTACAGAAGCTCGGCTCGGTGGCATGGTGGTGGCAGGATGGACATGGCCAACCTGAACGTGTGGGGAGAGGTTCCGAAAAATGATTTGTTTTTTTCAACATATTTTTTGGTTTTTAATCGCAGCAAGAGGTTACCTCCACACACCTTTTTGATTCCTCCTCCCCGCGACCAAACAAGAGTGTGTAACAGACTTGAACATGGGGCTATGATGGACAATCATCAGGCGACAGCATCGAGTCCGTGGATATAGAGCATTCCCATAGAGTAGTTGGTGATGGTAATGTCTCAATGACGGGGTGCCTGCAAAGGTTCCCACAACCGATCAGCCTCATGACCTGTGTTTTTCTAGAGGCTTTCCAAATTAACAGTATTTATGTATAATGCCTTTATTCGTATGTTGATTGTATAGGTAGCCATGTCGGTATGCATACACTTGCGTGAATATGGATAATAAGTATAGTTTGCAAGTGCTTAATCCACTGTTTAAGGGTTTCATAACATGAAAGGGAGAGCTCAGACCTTTAGTTGTTTAAGAGGATGGGGATTTGGTTTAAGGGTGGGGTAGTGAAGGGTTTGGTGATTGGGTGGGATACGAATCCACTGGCATCTTTAAAATTCAAAGAGTGTGAAGATATGTGAAAGCATTCAGTTATGCCACATCGGTTGATATCACAAAACGCATACACTCTACACATGTACAATCTGATTGCCATAATTAAATAGAAGTGACCACTGATCTATACCCTCTGGTAATTTAACATAGCTATAGTTGATTTACCTGTTAAAAATGGTGATTTTCCAGTTCGCTATGTTGATTTACCAGAGGCTACTTTTTAAATAATATTTCCACGTCGTGTTGGTTCCCCCAGGACAGAGCAGCTCATCCCAGACGGTTTTGAAGGGGACCTCAAGCTCCGGAACGCAGGCGAGAAACGATCAGTGGGACAATTTCATGCCGATTTCATGGGGAAGAAGTGATGAAAAACCCTCCGATCATTTTTCAGAGTTTGCTATTGAAAAACATGTCCGTTGAGTTGGTTGATTTACCCAATTAAAATGGTGATTTCCCAGTTCGCAAAGTGTTAGTTTACCAGATGATGAACTATTGGATTTTGGGATAGAACATATAAAGTTTACTCCTAGTGTAGCAAGGCACCTCCCTTTTTTTTTCTGGGTATCTATGGCTACTGGGGCATGACCTGGACAACGACCAAGCAACGAGACCCCAAAGATCTTGCGCAAAAAACCTCCCGTTTGGAGCGTTTCCGAAGCTGTCGCAGGTTGGAAGGATCCAGAAAATCATCCCGTTTTTGATCCTCGGCGACACTTTTTTTTTTCCAGTAGCGGAGTGTCATTTTGCAACAGCTGAAGGACCCTGAAGGAATTGGGAGGTTGTTTCCCCTCAAAGGGTGACATTTGGGTTCTGGAAACGATGGCTATCTCTATCGAATCTCTGTATAACAGAGATATACTTAGCAATGATAAACAATAACAATAACACATCGCAAGACAATTACAGAACAATAAAGATCACAATAACAATAACAAAAAACAATCGTAAACGTAATAGCAATACAGTAACAAGAACAATAACAATAACAATAATCATAATAGTAATAGCAATATTAATAACAATAATCAGAATAGTAATAGCAATAACAACAAGAATCATAATAGTAATAACATAAACAATAATCATATTGGTAACACACACACACATATATATATATATATTAGATACATCTTGGAACGCCAGGTGACAATGGTCATCAAAGTCATCTCTCGTGACGTGGACCAAGGGTGCGACGGGCGTCGTCGTTAGACCTGGCAGTCCAAAGGGGATGAAATGGGACACCGATGGAACATCTATGGTAAGACCTTTAGAAAGCCCAAAACAGCCAAGTAAAATTTGAATCTGAAAACAAACCTGAGCTCTACCCTCTGGTAAACTAACATAGCTATGGAACATCACCATTTTTAATGGGAAAACTCACTATAAATGGTCATTTTCAATAGCTACGTTAAATTACCAGAGGGTATTTTTTTTTGGTTGCTATACATGTAAAATTTCTAGCTTTCTTGGGGCCGACCATCCAAGACACTTGGCCATGTTGAGCTAGCTTTGGTGCCTGAGGCCAAAAGGTTGACAGCTGATTGCTCCTTGGATGCTTGAAAAATCAGGCAAACGTTGGACGGGGACCGGCGGGCAAAAAACGCACTGGCCGACACATAGTTTGAAGTTACATAGGGGGGTGGGGATGATTTTTGGATCCCTCTAAGACTCGTCTATGTGAACGTGCTTTTTTTTTTTTCTTTTTGTTGTGGTCTGAATGAAGCAAAGCAGTCACCGTGAAGCTTGGTAGCCAAGGGTGAGGACGCGAAGAACCAGTCAGGGCCACTGAACTTGGATGCGAGCACCAGCATCGCATCCGCAGCGACCGCGGCGACCGCGGCAACCGCTACGCACGACAGTCCTTTAGGATCCCTGGAAACAAAAGGTCCAGGGCGGATTTCAGGGGCGTGCCCAAAAGCCAAACTGGGGCTGTCATTGTATAGGAAATCATTCTTGTTTTTGTTTCATCATTACGGATTGTAGAGCTAATGAACGGGGATATTAAATATGGGATTACGCCTACTAACAAGAACGGACGTTATGGATTTCGAGGTCCTCGAATGAATGATTGCCTGGAATGATGAGTGGAACGCGTTAATGCGAGGAACTATTCATATGATATATCAGCAAGTTGGCTACAATTTCGTAATAGACCTTAGGCATATATGCCAACCATAGCGGGCTGCTTGTCATCCCGTTATTCCTGGTAGATGTCAGCAAGACTATCTTATTAATATGGTATTCCCATTATTAAAGCCATTTGCACGGATTTCGATCCCATTATGATTGGCAGATGTTCTCATTACTCTTTCCTCAATTTAGCATTCTGGAACTCTATTGTTGCCGCTCTTGGCCCCACGGGACCAACAGCATCCGGCCGCAGGCCGCAAGTTTATGATGGATCTATCAATTCCCGACGTGCAGCGTCAATGGGCATTCTACATATCTAAGGCATAATCGCTTAACTACATTTCAGCACGTCCGTTTTCCGCCCATCGTCTGGAAGGGATGTGGATGTGAGGGAGCGGAACGGAGTGGAAGAGGTGGTCCTAGATATTTGATTTTGCTTGGCCGCATCTTACACATACAGATAGTATAAATAAATAAATAAATATATATATATATCCGAATAATTTGATGGACGAGGGCCGTTTTCATAAGATTTCGGTGGAAGAGATGGGTACAGAAAGAAGGATGAATGGGGGAGGGAGCAGATGGCTCTTAGGGTGCTGGAATGAAGCACACCCGAGGACATTGGCGTGGACAACGATATTGCAGTGCAGAGCGGTTTTGGCCATGAACCAAACGGGAGCAGGGTAGTGCAAAATACAACAAAAATACCCAACGGCTAGGCCTGGCTTGGAAAAAGCACTCGCCGCACCAGGCGCGCAAAAAGCGCCCGCCCCAGGCGCGCAAGAAGCGCGCGCCCCAGGCGCGCAAAGAGCGCGCGCCCCAGGCGCGCAAAGAGCGCGCGCCTACAATAGGCGCGCAAAGAGCGCGCGCCCCAGGCGCGCAGAAAGCGCGCGCCTTTATGTAGGCCCTACTACCGTTTGGTATAGGTGGTTTTAAGCAACGGAGGCAACAATTTGACAGAAGCTGGGATACAACCCCAAACAGGAGGAACACACAGACTGGGATGATTTTCCGGCGGTATACTGAACCCATAAAGAAGCTGGGCGCCCAAAGGGGTGCCAGGCGCGCAAAAGCCGCGCGCCCTAGACCGCATGTGACGGAAGGAGTTATACAAGCTGAAGGCCCAGGAGATGGAATGGTGTGAGCTTATGTTCTCATTGTTGCAATCTAATGCATTTGGGTTGGCTGCTCATTGAGAAAAGAACTGAAAGCATATTTTTTTGGCAGATTCTTTAATATCCGAAGGGTTCCTCAATATGGCTTCCATCTTGTTGAAACGGCTTTGTGGAGACTATTGAAATTGTGGACTTGCGTGTTGTTGTTTTTCGTGCTTGCTACGCAGAGCTTGAAAGAACAAGCATGCATGCCGGAACTTGAATGGACGCTTCAAAGGCCACCCTGGATGCAAACACATGGCAACACAGAACAGCTGCATCGCCAGCGCCTCTAGACCTAGGCAATCAGAGACCTTAATCCGGGCACCTTCCAGAGCTGTTCCGGGCATTCTGGATTGGGAATCCCACCAAGGAGGGTGTCGCTGTGACACCGTGCTTGGGATGATTCAAAATGCCGAATCCCACTTGGAAAGCTTAGATGGCTTGGACTGGCCACATATACAAGAGAAGCAGCTGAGGCAACAATGTTTCTTCTGATTGTGGATTCCGAATCCCACCAAGCAGGGTGTCGCTGTGACACTGTGCTTGGGATGATTCAAATTCATCAAAAGGACCAATACAGTTGAGACGATACGGGACTTGGTGGCATAGCCGCTTGAAGAGAAAGTGTTTCTACCTTTTGGCTTGTCAAAAGAACGCGTAGAGCAGAAGATATAGAAACGATAGGCAGTACAATTTTGAGCGAACCAAGGCTTTAGATTTTAGAGTGCCACATAGTTGGACACAATTTTGCCGGCAGCACCGAAAAAGATTTGCGTCCTCTGTGATGGAGCATGCATGTGTTTCTTGAGCCCAAAGGAAATCAGCTCTTGGTGCGAGCAATTCATGCTATTATTTTCGCACCCACGTCGCAGATCAAAATTCAAGCCATGTGCTGCTGACGGCTACAGCCGGGAAGAATGGCTGCGTGCCACAGTGGCCAACTGCTATATTCGCGTTCCGTCGCGTTGCAGCATATAATGTTGTATGTAAGTCCTCCGCCATGCCCTTTCCAGTCGGCTTTGGGGGGGTGCTGTTCTTGGCTGGGTCTTCATCTTTTGTGCCGTCTCCAGTCCAACCTCATCGGCATTCTCCGCCTTCTTCCCTTCCATTGCATCCCGGCAGCTTACGCTTGCAGTTCCCCAATGCCTTTGTTGGTGAAGCCGAAATCCAATTCCACAATGGCCAAATGATCTACAACTACCTCTGCTAGACTCATGATGTGTGAGCGCGATGAAAGTTTCCAAACTTTCTCTTGAAGTCAGCTCAGCAGTGGCAAATCCAGACACCGCACGGCTATCACCTTAAGACGCAATGCGAAATTCCGAAATTCACCGGCTGCGCCTTGACGCTGGAGATCTTAACCTTTCACTCAAGATGCACCTGCTCCCATGTGCTGGACTTGAGTGAGATAGGCAGGGGCCCCAGAAGTCATTGGGCTGCAGACATTTGGAAAAATATTCCCATGCGAAAGACGGCAACTCTGGCAACGGCTTCAGGTGTTCTTAGGGGGGCTCAGATAGGAATTCAAAACGCTGATGGCGAAATCAGGGCCTGCGGCGCGCACACCGCCACAGGTTCTGCAACAATGTTCTCCAGCACTTCATATTTCACAAGCCATCAGTTGAAGTTTGCTGGTGCGACGACAGAACGTGTGCAGGTGAAGCATGAATCCTGAGCCTTTCGGTTCCCTATCGCTATCGGCTTGCAGTGTGTTCTTGAGCCGCTCAGCATCAGTGAAAACGGCCTTACTTGATTGCAATGTGACAATGTGTTCCCTCAATTGCCCGGTCATCTTCTCAGGGACGGTGCTTGCCCGTAACGGGCGGGATGACTATAGCGAAGCATTGTTGCCAAGCAAACTTCACCTGGAACAGAGGAAGCGCCTGCTCCCATTTAATCTTCTAGTACTGGTAGATGGTCTGATAATTAACGAGTAAGTCCCACAATCCAAAACAGTAATTTAATGAAAGCATTGATAATCGATGATTATAGCTGTTACCAGGTGTCATTGTGTTTGCAACTCTTTAAACTTAAGCTGTGGGTGCTACTGTGGTGGTTCATTCTGCTTCAACCTGGATGGACCCATCGCCACTGGTGGCGATGATGTAGGGGGTTTGTATTTATCCACGGATGATCGGGCTGAATTTTGATGGCCTCAAAAAAAGGTTCGGTAATGTTTTTTTTTGCCATGCCTTTTGCTGTCATATTATTGGTCGATGCGAATTTGCTTCGCAACTGGAGAAAAACAACCAATAGTCAACCCCACGGTCAAACTGCTGTTCCTACATAGTGGCTGTTGTTTCGAAGTTGTGGGAACGGCCCTGGATTTTCCCTTGGGGAGCCTAAAAGTTAGCTGCAGCCGGATGCCATGGCAATTTTCTGGTCATTTCAATATGTCCAAGAATGGCTACGGTATGAATATAGATAGGGACGTTGTGCGAATGATGTTGATATTGCCAATTATTTTTGGGAATAAATATCTGGTTGGTGGTTTGGAACATTTTTTATTTTCCACAATATATGGAATAATAATCCCAACTGACGAACTCATATTTTTCAGAGGGGTGGCTCAACCACCAACCAGGAATCCAACATGGTGCGATGTAGGTTTCATCCTCTTGGGACCCCTCTTTTCACTCAAATGATACACCAACGGGACAGCGGGTAAGACCTTGGAACATCTTGGAACTATCACCAACCAGTGGTTCATTCTTGCACAGCGGGTGGTTCAAAAATACTGGTAAGACCTTGGTGCCAGTGGGTTCGCGAAACTTTGGAATCTGGAACATCATTTCTCGAAAGAGTGGGCTGACGAGGCTGTCCCCAATCCTCTTACGATTTTTATAGATCGCTCTGGGACACTCCGAAGTGAGACGGTCACCTGAAACATCAAGCGATCCCTCCGCTCAATGGCGCTGACTGGCTTCCCCTGTGAAAAAAGGGCTGAGTACATCGCAGCCTCAGCGAACCTGGCGAGATGGAGACTTTGTGGATTTTGCCTTTCAAAGCTTTCCACCAAAAAAGATGATGTCATATGAAATCAATATGATGACATGAGTCATGAGTCAGCATGAACCAGTGCATGAACAAAGCCATTTATATCCATTTATTGTGGTAAACGGCAAGCCCACTTCAAACCAGCACCATGAGGCGCTGAAAACCACCCCCCAAATGGTGATACCGTGATACCCTTCAGGCCTTGGCAATTGAGACCGAAAAGTCAGCACCTCAGAACCGAACCACCGTGTTTTCGTGGGATTCCTTCCATTTTTTTATGGCTTAACAAACCACTAATCGGAATAGCCATTGGCCGGTACAAAGGGATCTCACATGGCTTTGCTGAACCCGTTTTCAGACATATGCAAGTCTATGAAGGGCAAAAGCAAAGAACCCGATAAAAACACGCACGGAATTCCAGGGCCAGATGATTCTCCCAGGGATATGATGGGCTAGCCGCTAGCATATAGGATCCACATCTCCAGGGATCCAGGCCAGCCAGGGTTGACAGTTGAAAGATGTTGAAAGATGTTGAAAGGACATCTGATGCAGTTGGGGAAGCCCCAAAAAACCTAGGACTGACAGACCTTGCCATAGACCTTTTCCATCCTTTTCCACAAGGTGTCGAGTCCTGGGGCAGCAGAATGCCGGGTTGCAAGAAGAGATGGCTCAGCTGGTGGCCCAACGGCCAGTTGCCAGTTTCATTAGCCACTGGAACATCAGGACAATGGACATAAGATGACATAAGTGGGGGGACTTGGATTGCCGTAGATCAATGGAGGTTATCCAACATTCGCATTCACTAGGTGAATGATGAAAAAAATGTCAAGCACATATTGAGGTTGGTCATGACAAATGGCAGTGGATGAAAATCCTCAAACTGATGGGTTTTTTCGGGTGAATACACCAGGTGTTTCTTCGGCCAGGTGGAAACCCAGAGAACCTTGGAGGCGACCAGCGCCATCAAACTGGAAGGTCTACAAGAGAAGTGCGCGAAACCTCACCACCTGGATAGCTCCGAACTCTCAGAAATGTGCTTTGGGAAAATGGGTACCCTCTGGTAAACTAACATAGCTATCGAAAATCACAATTTTTAGTGGGAAATTCCACTATAAATGGTCATTTTCAATAGCTATGTTAGTTTACCAGAGGGTACCCGCCAACATTTTTACAGATTCCATAGGGATCATAATGATTGAGCGGTGTGATGATGTGGGGTACTGTACCTGATTTCCGGCGAGAGGGGGTCCAAAGCGACAGACAAAGGGGGTCAGAAACCGACCCCCTGCCCTTTTTTTGAGACACCTCCATAGTTTCCACGTTCCAGCAGATGAACACTTAGATTTCTGGTGGAGTCTTGACTTTCTGGCAGCGGGGGTTTCACAGCTTTTCTTTGCTACTGACAAAAGAAACAACACGGGCGGTGAAGATTCTTGGATCTCCCCATATCTCCCCTCCATTTTGTTTCATTGGCTATGTTTGAGGCAAACTTCAATCAATGGGAGATCTCCAGGATCCTAAAATGGAGGTACTGTACCATTTGTTAGGCCATATTTTCTGGGGATATTCCCTTGATTCAATGTCCAAGTTCATGGAAACCACGGACTGTGAGGTAATCCCTTGAATCATCCCCTGGACGGTTGGCGAGTTCCACGGCGTTGTAGGTACAATGAGTTGCAAGCTCAGGCGAGTAGCGCGAGCACGTCAAACGGGGACGTGGGGAGATCGGGATACCGCAACACGGCACTTTAAAACGATGATGAAACTGATTTTTCCATGATTTTTCCAATAGTTTTCCGGAGTTTCCCTTTCCTAGATCTCAAACTCACAGAGGCACCAGTCTTGGCCATCATGCTATCCTTCACTCATGCATTACTGTCTTGAGAATCCCGCGCCTGTTTTCCAACCAAAAATGCCTGCGGTAATACAGGTACACTTCTATGCTGTGATTTGTGCGTGTCATCCTTCGCACCTGACAGACTCCCCCAATCGTGTTTCTCACGATTTTCCGGAGATATTAATTTGGCACCCAGCCAAAAATTTGAATTGAATTGGACAAAAAGTAAAGGACCTAAAATAGGAACCTAAAATTGGTAGTAGGCTCAAGGCATTTTATCCTTTTCGGACGGTCGCCACTTCTTGTACATGGCCGACATCTTTGCCGGCGACCATCCTTTGCCTCTATTTTCATGTTGAAACAAATTCCATGGGTTATGCAAATCTATTTTAGACCCGCCTCCAACCCGCAATGCCTCTCTCACTTCATCAGCCCGCTGCCGTAGCGCTCGCTCTATGCCATCGCCAGCCGCAGCTCGCAAGGCCTGCTCAAGGCCAGCAGCTTCCGCATCAGCACAAAGGTCAGCAGCGCCGCTCGAAGAAGAGGCCTGCTCAGGGCCAAGATCTGCATCATCGGCAACAACGGCCTGCACAGGGCCAGCTCCAGCGCGTAAGGCCTGCTCAGGGCCAGCACCGCTTGAAGATGCTCCAACAGCCGCATTCATAGTTCGCAAGGCCTGCACAAGGCCAGCACTGCTCGAAGATGCTCCAGCAGCCGCATTCGTAGATCGCCAGGCCTGCTCAGGGCCAACACCAGATCCAGCAAAATGGGCCTGCTCAGGGCCAGCACGTTCGGCAGTTATAGAACCTGTAGACGTAGAACTTGAGGCCTGCACAGGGCCAAAACTGCTCAAAGACCTCACCATAGGGGCCTGCACAGGGCCAGAGCCACACGAAGATCCAGCTGAGAGGGCCTGCGCAGGGCCATAGCTCGAAGATCCAGCTGAAGGGGCCTGCACAGGGCCGCTGCTTGAAGTGCTCGATCGCCACCTCAACGCTGATCTTCTTTCACCATCATTTTCATCGTCCTTCTTGGTAGTGGAGCATGTTGATGAAGCTTGCATCTCACCAGACGGCGTTGATGCGTTGACGGCGCCGACAACCACACTTGCAATCGACGCATGCAGCATTGACCAGCTTGAACTGCTAGCTTGCCAGCATAGATTGCCCCCAGGATCATCAAAACCACCGCAGCAATCCAAAGTGGATCCGCTTCATTTTGTCCTCCCTTGATTTCCAAAGCTTCAGCTTCGGACAAAAGAGTCTGCCCCACCAAAAAACCCATCGCAGAAGCTGCACCAGCATGAACACGTTCTTGGCTGTTGCGACTTCTCACTTGAGCCGCACGTACTTCAGGGTCTTCAGGCCGCAAAAACGGTGCATTCATGCCAAGGTTTTCAACAAAACGTTGAAAGGCAGCTCCAAAAAGAGGCTTTGTAAAACCATCAGCAACTAAGTCGAGGCCACGCACATGGATCAGCTTCCATTGGCCTCCAGCTGCATCAGTTTCATCCAGCGCTTGTTTCAAAAGACTTGCTCTGATGCGCAAGTGTCTTGTACGCCATGAAGAAGACGTAGTTCCATTGGCCAGTCCCATCGCGGCAATGTTGTCACCATAGATGACTTTCATTACAGCTGTAACACCTGTGAGCTCCATCACCAGAGCTTCAGCTGCTTTGCCAGCGATCAGGCCTTCGCAGTAACTGACCAATTCAGCTTCTGCAGTGCTATGTGTCACAAAAGGCTGTTGGCTCGTTTGCCAACAGATCGGCTGACCACCCAGGCAAACAACTATTCCTTGGACGCTTCTATGGCCAGAACCTGCTGAGTAGGCGATATCGCAGAAGATCTCCAGGAGCAGGTCACTTCTTTTCACCTTCAGCTGGCCATGGGCGCCCCAGTCATCAGGAACATGTGTTGTGTACCTCAAACCAACGCCAGGGTTTCCACAAACGTACTTCATCAACGTTGTGCCGATCTGGATGGCCTTGACAGGAGCCTTTGTCATAAGCCTGCTCATTGTTGCAACTCCATGAGCAAGGTCAGGTCGTGTTCGGGAACTCAACCACAGCAAAGAACCAGCCATAGCTTGAGCCGTCCTGACATCGTTTGGGTCAGGGCTTTCTTCAACTTCTTGATCCTCAGCAACTTTGTAGTGAGGATATTCAACTCCTTCATCAACATTCCAACGTTGCAACATCTCCTGCTCATACATGTGCTGGTTGACATGAAAACCATCGCCTTTGGCATCTTCAGAAATCTCAAAACCGCAGTACTTGAGAGGCTTGTCAACACCAGCCCACTCCACAGAAGACGTTGTCCAAACTCCAGAAACAGCTTGTAGAGCGCCATGAACTGCAAACTCTTCACCAGTGACCAAGATGTCGTCCACATACACCGACATGAGGCCATTCCAGTGGATGTAGCCTGATTCATCCAGTTCTTCCAAGCGCCAAACATTTTCATCTTTTGTTTTCTCAAAACTTCCAGTCAGCAGCCCGTTTTGACCTTGCCTTGTCCACTTCAACGTTGGCAAAACTGCATCACGGTGTAGACACCAGTCCCTTGGTGAAGCCTGGAGTTCGTACATTGCCAACATGATGAGCCAAACTTCATCAGGTCCAGCCAGGCCCAACATTTTGTACACATGCGGCACTTCCATAGCTATGAGTCTGGAGTCCCTTCTCGGCGCATTGAGGAACGCCGTTCGTATGTCTGTTGAAGCAGCTTTCCACTTGTACTGAGCACTGATCCTTAGCATTGTTCGGATCTGTGTTGCATCAGCACCTCCAGCGTACGTGTTGTCGTCATTTGGTGTCTGGTAGTTTCCACACACCACTGCTCTTGAACGGTATGCTCCTGATCCAGCCTTTCTAGTGTGAACCATTTTTGCTGGAAGGATCTCCAAAGTTTTGTTCTGCACTTCAGCCATTTTTTGGAGTTCCGTTCTTGTCATTGGTTTAACAGCCTTTTTGTTGACGACAAGCTGCTCGTACTCGGCCTTGATGGATTCAGTCCAGTCGGCAAGGTTTTCACGAACCTCTTTGTTGCTGACCGTTTTGGTGACCAAAAACTCATGGGTCAACTGTTGTTGTTCTTCAGCTCGATCTTCATCCGCAAGTAGTTGAATTTGTTCTTCAACTTCAACCTTTCTAACCAGAGCTTTGTTGAGCTCAGGGAGACACCACATTTGTTCAGGGAAGGAGCCATCAATCTTGCAGATCTCCTCGGCGATATAGTCCGAGACATTGTCGTGGATGGTTTGGAGGGCTTGTATCTTTGACATTCTAACCAGAACATTTTTTGATACATTTGAGGCCGCAGAGCTTGAGCCACCGTCTCTGCTGTTAGGCGCCTCGCCCAAATCCTCCTCCACATCACTTTCCTCCTCCTTTTGATCATGAACTTCATCAGTTTCTGTTTGCCCCCCATCACCATCCTTTTCATCATCATGCCCTGGTAGCGGAGCATCATGAACCTCTTGTTGTTCTTGAGGTGGATGTTGTTGTGCTGGAGAAAGCGTTGTTTCCAAAGTCCATGAACCTTCAGAGGCAACTTCATTGTCAGGCGGCAGCGCAAACTCAAACACACTGCCAAACTTTGCAAGGATGCGCTTCTCCCCCTCAATGTGCAACATTGACATAGTGGCAATTGCTGGAGGCGGAGCTGTCTTTGATCTCAATCTTCGTGCTGGCACCCCATCACGGAAAAGAGGTTGAGCTTGGCCACCATCACGTTCAGGGAGATATGGCAAAACTTCTCCCCCGGGACCAGCATCGACAGCTGCATTCATGCCATCATCTGCAGGAATCACCACATCATCAGTGTAGAAGCACCTTTCCGTTGCAATTGCTTTGACATAGTATGTTGTGGTGGTTATAGAAGATCCTTCTGCAGGGCCCCACACCACAACTTCTTCTCGGCAATCACGCCATTGAGCGTAGCGATCTTGCCAGCTTTTCTTGAGGGCATAGGCTTTTGAGCCAAACCTCAAAAGTTTTCCAACTGGCCAGCCTGCTTGGTTGAGTTGATTGCGGAGACGTCTTTCTCCAACATGTCGCACCGCAAGAGGCCATCTGTCCAAAGGGCATGCTCCAGCAGAGATCAAAGTGCGGACACCTTTTTTGATCATCCCAACTTCGTTTTCAGCTCTGCCATTTGTTTTGAAAGCACTGCCAGGTGTCATAGTTTGAACTATTCCACGGTCAAGACACCATTGATGGACAGGTTTTGCCAAAAATTCACGTGCACGGTCACTATGCATTCGGTACACAGGGCAGCCCAAAGATCGCAAACGAGCATAGATCTTGGCGATCGCCGGCAGCACATTGTGCACATTTCGATCTGCAATGGGCTCTGCAAAAGTGAGGTTGCGCACAGTGACGTCCTTGGACTCATTGATGAGACGCATCCAAGTGTCGTGCATTCCATAGGCTGACTTCACTTCTTCATCTTCCACAAGGTCAGGAACCGATTCTTCTTGGAGAGGATCAGGTTCATCTTGTGCAACTCCTGCAGGAAGACCTTGTTCATGTCGAGCTTCATGGCCCGCTTGTTGCTGATCTCGTTCATCATGTTGTTGAGGTGGTTGACCATCTCCAGGTTTTTGTTCTTGAGGATCACCAGAGAGCTCGGGGTCATCAAGGCCAGGCAAAGGGTGATCTTCCTCTTCATCTTGGTCAGGACGCAACAAGAGTGGTTTCCCCTTTTTGTTGACGGGGTATGTGTAAACTCCAACCAAGAAGTATTTGTTGGTACCAGGAGTTTGGTCCTTGCCACCAGTCATCCGACCGGACATGTAAAGTGAAGCTTTCAGGATGACAAACTCGGCGATGTGCTCGACTGCGACCTTGAGAACGTACACAGTGGCTGCAATCTCGACGGGCCGGCATGTGGTCCTGCATGTAGTGTTGCTTCCATTGTTGAAGGGCAACATTTCCAATCGCAGCGACACCAACAGGTCGGACATCGTCTTCGGCGTAAACAACGCCAACAGGATCTTCAGGTCCTTCACGTGGAGGCGCTTCACGGCGAATCCATCTGCTGATTGCTTCAGCAACTGCAGCCTTCAAACCAGGTGCCCAAGCCGCCCAAGTTTTTGACATAGCACATCTTTCTTTCACGCTGAGTTCTGGTAGCGGAGCAACTTCAGGTTCAGCTCCACGACCTCGCACATCTTGTAGCTGCATCATCTCATTCATGTTGATCAAGGCCAAAGTGGTTGGCTTTCGTTTTGGGTGTCCAAAAGGCCCTTGATCAAAAGAGATCAGCTTGGCGTTGTAGGCTTCTTGGAAGCTTTTCCATTCCTGAGTTCTCCACATTGAAAAGTACTGGTGCTCATCCACATCCTCCTTCTTGCGGTATTCCGCTGGGTCTTGAGGCTGTTCACAAAGAAATGCAGTTTGAGCTTGTTCTTTTGGACGCACTTCTTCGCAGAGGATGTACATCAGCATCAACCGGAGCCACAGAATTGAGTCATTGGTGACCAATTCAGCTTGTTGTGGAGTCAATGATGGCAAACCGTATGGGTGATCTTCTGTTCGAAGAATTGGTGGACCATCATCTTTTTGAAACCTGAGAGCACTTGTTGTTCTGCATGGAGGACCACCAAGTAGAGCTTTGACACGTTTGCTGGCGCACAAGGAAAGCAAAAACGCAAAGGTTGTTTCATCCAAAGCATTTGAAGGTGTTGAAGCTTCCAAGTCCACGCACAGCACCTCAGTGTGTTCATTTGACAAACGCCGCTCCCAGTAAGAAGCATCCGGTCCACTGTACATGTGGATGATCACATTCTTTGCCATCATGAGTCTTTTTCGCTTTCTGCGATTCCATGGAAGGTTCACGCCGATGTTGGGGTCCGTGAGCACTGAGAGATCTGGGACCAGCTTCAACGCCAAATCTTCAGGCAAAGTCGGCATGACCTCCTTGAGCTTGACAAGCATCGCCATTTCAATGCTCATGTTGTTGCCCAGACCGGCAGCACCTCTTGTCAAGATGGACTTCAAGGTCATCTTTCTCAGCTCTTGTTGAATTTGATGCTGTTCCAACACCGTCAGCAGCTTCGCTCCAAATTCATGAGCAACGTAGGGACATCCATTGTGAAGTTCCACATCGATCTTTTCTCCAGCTTTTGTGTAGAGATGGCACATGTGGTCTTTCCACACCAACTTGTAATTGAGCTCGTTCAAGCATCCCATTGGAACGATCCAAGAGGTATTTTCAGGCCGAAGGAGAGGATCGGAAAGCAAAACCTTGGTGCCAGGCTTCAAACGGAGGCTTTCTGTGACACCATCAGCCAACATCACCTGAGTTCTTGTGCCGGACTGCCATTCTTCTTCTGAAACTGCAGGACGTAGGCCATGTGTTGCACCAGAGTCCAGCAACACCATTTGAGCATGAGGCTGCAGGTTTGACAGTCGCATCACCTTCAGGTTGGGCATACGCAAAGACTTCAGCAACTGAGTGGCTTCTGCCAACAGTTCAGTGTTGGCAGCTGGAGCTCCCCCTTATCCACCTCCGAGGTTGCACTAGCTGAAGTCCCAAGGGAGTTACTCTCAGCACCCAGTCCTGGACCATCAGCGCTTGTACTGGAGGAAGTTTGATCAGTTGTTGAGCTTGCAACTCCACCATCATGACCTTTTCCAACTGAAGCTTGGTTGACAGCCGCTTTGTTGTTTGCTGCAGCTGCATTTTGATTTCCACGTCCTCCCCCCAAACCAGAGTCATTGGACGAAGGTTTGTTTCCAGAACCCTTGACACGGCATTCCGTCCTTCTGTGCTCCTTGGAGCCGCATATCCAGCATCTACTGCCTTTGTCCTCTATGTTGTTCCAAATGTGAGACCACTTGCAGCTTTTGCCAGCCTTGCATCCACCATCACTCTTGAAAAACTTGCATGGTTGCTCCGCCATAGGGGTTGACACGCCTTTGCCAGACTTGCCATAGTTGCCAGGAGTGCCTGGCTTTTGGGGTGAGTTGGATGCTTCGGCATCCATTTGCTTGAGTCTCACCGGTGTGCTTGCACTTGTAGACGTCGTAGAAGAGGACTTCAGCAAGCTCAAAATTTCTGCCTCAGCCAACAAACACTGACTGAAGCTCCAAATTGACTGCTCCGTAGGACGTTGATCCAGTGCAAGTTGTTGTCGGCTTGTGGAAAGCCTGAACGCTGCTTGGGCATCTTCCTTGGCGATCTGGACAACCGCAGCTTCAAGTGCTTTTATCAGCAGCACTCCATCAGGCAAGTTTGCATCCCCCTCCCTAGCCCTTGCAAAGTATCGCCGCCATGTTCTCAGAGACGAAGCCAATTCCTGCATCGTAGATGCCTTTTGCAGTGAGGTCAATTGCCCCAAGAGGATTGCCTTTTCACCTGGTCCTCCTGGTTGATGCCGCACATAGAGGCGGAACAGAATTGCCGTACTGGTCAAATCTCGATCCACCACCAGCTCCTTTTGCTGCTCTTCGCTCACCGCCTTGAGCAACAAAGTGACGCCCCTTTGCTCCGTTCTGATGTAGCCACTTGCCATCAGCTCATTCGGAAGACGAGGGCAAAGTTGAACTGGGCAAAGTTGAACTCGTTGTAGAGGAGACAGCCCTTTCCATTCCACATAGAACGCATGAGCTTGGCGAACAGTAGCATCCCACCATCTTCCAGCAACCTGAGAGAGGTCCTTCATGACAGGGCCGCAGAGACAAAGCCAATCTCCAAATTCCAGTGGTGAGGCCCCATTTGGAAGTGATGGCAATTCCACCTTTCCACCGCCACCTCCACCAGAAGACTCCCACGATGCCGGCATTGGTGCGACACCTACAGATTCTTGCCCATGAAGACGTCCGTCACGATGAAGACCATGTAGTTCAGGAACTTCTGCAACACCACCATGAAGACATCCGTCACGAGGAAGACCATGTAGTTCAGAAGCGCCACCATGAAGTCGTTCATGTCCAGGTAGATCACCAAGCGCAGTGCCATGCAGAGCCCGATTGTGAAGAGCTCCTCCATCTCCAAGCGCAGCGCCACGTAGAGCATCATCTCCAAGCACCGTGCTATGCAAAGCCCGACCTTGTAGAGCAACATCACCATGCACAGCGCCCCGCAGAGCCCGAGCTTGTTGAGCAGCATCACCATGCATTTGCAAAGCCCGATCGCTGCCTTGAAGTCCACCATGCACCTGCTGAGCCCGAACTTGTTGAGCAACTTCACCATTTCCCGCGAGCAAGTGACGTTCGTCTTTTCCATGCGCGTTGCAACCCGTTGGATTCCAGTACCCAGATTCAGTCAGAGTTGTTGGAACAGCTACCCTATCCAGTGCAACTTTCAAAGACCGAACCTCACGTTCCAACCATGCTTGTTTTGCTTCTTGAGGAGAAAGAATTGCATCATCCCCTTTTTCATCATGAGGTTTCCATTGAACATCCCCATTTTTCACACGCAGTTTTGACTCACATGTGTCATACAAGTTGCTGACAAAACTTGTTCCCTCCACCAGCGGCTCACCTGCAACTGTTGGAAACGGAGGAATTGGAGGCAACATCGGCTCATCCACTGGCGGTGGACCTTTTGGCACTCTGGTCCCATTTGGTGTGAACCGATTTGAATCTCCTTTTTCACAAGCCTCAGGACTAACTGCACGTTCACGTGTTCTATGCCTAGGAGTTCTACTTCCACCCCTACCATGACGCTCAGCATGAAAGGTTCCATTGCCACTTGAACCCTCTACTGAAGTTCCATTCGCAGCAGACCATGGTGACGAAGCATCCCCAGAACCGGCTTTCACTTGCACATGCTGCAATTGCCCTTTGAGACATTCCAACTCTTGCATGAGTTTAGAATTTTGACTTCTCAAAAACTCCACAAGCTCGCCTTCTAGGGCTCGCTGTAAGCCATCACTGCCTTCGTCCATACCACTACTTCCAGCAGATTTGACTTGACCTTGTGACAAAACAGGATCATCACACCCCTGCATCTGTCCTTCAGTCCTCAGCGCCTTCTGCTCCTTCACTGTGGGGCCAGTTGCATCCGGCATTTCGCTCGATGACCAGACACCTCGCCCTTTCCCAGTTGGTGCAGCACCTTCAGACTGACCTACCCTTCCAGACACTGTTGTACCTTGAGGACCCAATTCATCATCTCGAACTGGCAACGTCCTAGGCCTTTTCGCCTCCAGCAAACAGTCAGCCTGGACCTTTTCTGAGTGAAAAGGATTAACCACATCCAAGTTCCTGTCCCCCACTGGCATGGATTGGGACCTTGAACTGCCTTCCATGGCTATTGAAGAGATGGGTTGGGCTCATAACCCTTGAGAATCCCGCGCCTGTTTTCCAACCAAAAATGCCTGCGGTAATACAGGTACACTTCTATGCTGTGATTTGTGCGTGTCATCCTTCGCACCTGACAGAACTGTAATGGATTCCCCGAGTTCATTAGGACAACAATTTCCCGGCAGGTTTCGTCCGACCAAGCGGAAAGGCGCGCCTTGTGAGGGGCGAGATGTGGGGATGGATCAAACATGGAACACCAAAATCAGTCTGACCTGGCTGGTGGCAATGATGTGCTTCGCAATCCCAGCAAGGCCCAAAGATGTCCAAAGATACCCGTGAAGCAGCAGAGTAGCTGTTCTGGTGGGTGGTTTAAATGTGTCAAAGTTTTGTCAATACGCTAAATCAGTCCATCTAAATCCGCTCTTCTGAACGTTCAATACAATGTAATAGACTAGGACTAGCCCCAAATATTGCCATAAATGGATGACAAATGGATGATAAGTATCCCCAAATGGTGAATTCTGACCACATTTCCCATCCAGGATCCCGACCTCTTCTCTTACAATGGGCCATGTTCCATTGTTACAGCAAATGAGAGGGTATACACATCAAGAATCCCGAGAAATTCCGATCAATGCCAAGTCAAAATCCCATAAAATCCCATAAACATATCATAATAATCCCATGATATACCCTCTGGTAAACTAACATAACAATGGAAAATCACCATTTTCAATGGGTAAATCCACTATAGATGGGCCATTTTCAATAGCTATGTTAGTTTACCAGAGGGTAACTCCATACACATCGAATCCAGCGAATCAATCCGGTCGAATCGCTGCACTCGCTGCATTTCCATTGCCAGCTCCAAGCCTTGCCACGCGTAACGATGGCTATGTCTAAGGGATTTCATGGGGATTTCATGGTGATTTCATGGTGATTTCATGGTCATCTAAAGGACTTCACAAAGGAAACATGGTTTTTCTATGTTTTTCTAATCAACCAGTTTACAGTATATATATATGTCTTTTTACAGGTCAGATAAGTCCGATAAGTTCTGATATACATACCTCTGTTGGCAATGTGCACGGCATAAAACACTTGCATTGTTGTGATTGTATCCTCATTCCCACCTCAAGCAGGGCGATTCGCCGGTTGACCTACAGCTCGATGCACACACACATGTGTAGTTGGGTTCGAGTTTCGTTACTACTTTTGAACATATCGTGCGCTTGGGATTACCTTAACAAAATGCCTGGATCAGGTGGTGCCAATCCCAAATCCCAGCATTGATCATGAAAGTTCTGTCTTCATAGCCGTGTTCGAAGCTCAGAGTTTGCATGTGGTACCCTCTGGTAAACTAACATAACTATGGAAAATCATCATTTTTAATGGGCAAATCCACTATAAATGGCCATTTTCAATAGCTATGTTAGTTTACCAGAGGGTATTCCGATTCCTTTACTTCATCAGTTGTCAGTGTGTTGGGACATCCAAAATTCCAGCGCTTTTGGATGGCACGCGCAGCTTCGCTGCTTCGCTGACATGGTCAATGTCTCAGAAGGGGAACGTGGCGCCTGGTGTGGTGCTTTCAGCTGTGACACCAATCCTGAGTCAACCATGGATCAGTAACATTTATATATACTTTTCCCTTTTAAGGGGCAAAAAATTGGAATCTATACCAGCATCCAGCCAGCTGAAACATGCAGTTTACCTAAGATTTTCTATCCACATGGCATCGCCAGATTTCACTCCCAGTGTGCCAGGACATACAGAAGCCCAAGTACGTTCCGCATCCCGCCAGGTGGGCTGCATCAGTTGATATGTCCAAATATGTCCCAACTTGATGCTGAGCAATCCTGATATACTCACATATATAATAATATATATATATACACATATAATCATATATATATATAATGTATATATAATATTATAGCTTTATTTCATAGTTTTATATAAATAATCCCAAAGAAAGGAATTGAGACAAAAAGCATTTCAAGGTTTGTGTCAATGGTTTATAGTTCCTTTGGAAGTTACAGCTGCGGACAGAATCATGGAATTCTCCGAAATGCTAAGCCTGTCAGGAAGGCCCAAACGCTACTGACCGGAAGTTTACAAGCTTACATGTACTGTCAATGCGTGACCTTCATCATTGATCTTCCTGATCCACAAAATCCCGCATTGATGCAAAGGGTATGCAAGATAACATCAGGCGTGCCTCAGAACCGTCCGAGACAGAAACCCGCAGAAACCACTGTAAATATCTGCCAGGAAGCAGACATAACATATATTGACCCCCTCCCTCCAGTAAAAGGAGCTATGCAAATATGCAGCGTCTAACAGGGAATGATAAACAGATATAAACAGATGGAGTCGAAAAATGCGAGAGCCAACCATGGCGCGCCATTCTCCCTCAAGTCTTTCCCGATTGATCTTGCTGGTTGGAAAGTGGATTCTGGAAAACAAACAGATACAAACAGCATATACTCTAAGGGTCCATGGTGGCACTCGGTCTCGCAGGCCCCCTCGTGCCACCCCCAGGACAGGGGGGAGCCGGTGGTGATTTTTCAGGGAGCGGCGAAGGGTAGCTGCGTAGCTATGGTTGTCTCCATATGCCACCTGAAAAAATGGGGAGCCAAAGGGCTATGAATTGAGTTTCCCAACCAGATGGTTGCCAAACCCTACTTGATGATGCTTTGAATCAGATTTTGGATGATCAACTTGAGATTTTTGAGGTCAACAACTGCCAAAAAAAGGGGTCGCAACTGGGTTCCACGTGCAAATATGCTGAAATATTATATAAATCGATGCATGCAAACTCATTTTGATATTTGCACAAACACACACACACCCACTATTACAATACAGATAAATACGTAGATACATACATAATAATAGAAAACACGTAGATGAACAAACAGATGAATAAACACACACACACATTATATGAATTATATATATAATATTAGAGGCCACACACGCACATTCATATATATACATTATAATGTCAACCCCGGATTCCCGGATTAATAAACCATGGTTTACTAATTAGGGGGGGTATTCCTCCAATAGTCATAATCATCTAATACTCAAATGGTATCCTCCCAATTAAGCAGCCTAGGGGTTTATTAATCCAGGGTTGACATTATCACTTACACATATCATATGTCTATACGAATGGTCACCGTTGCAGGGCATCAGCCCCCCATGACGAGTCCTATGCGGCGGCGTGACCCTGAGGGCATTCATCGTTTCAAGACTTTGGTCATTTTAAGAGAAACCAATGGAGAAACCAATGGATAAACCAATGGAGAATCACAGGAAAATAGAGAAGCCAATGGTTTCGGGGCACCAATTTTAACAACATGCCGCGGAAACCGCTAATGTTGCTGTGATCTTGCTGCAAGATCAGGGCTTGGCCAGTCTTGGCTGTGGCATCAGACCAATTAGCATCATCTATGGCGTCCCAATTTGGACCACCTCCATTCAAAAGGCCATGGAACCCAAATGGATAAGCAAGGCTGTATTATTACACGATGGCTACATCGATGTTTTTACACATATATATATAATTATCACACACACACAGATATATATATATACATACACCATGGTTATATCATGTTATATCTACATCATTACCATTCGAAACTGGATGGTTACGTCATGGCTATATCTAGGTTGGACTTCCGTAGGTTCAAATCCCCATGATGGACCCGAGGCTCCGCCCGCCAAGCGGCCCCGAGCTGTAAACCCCGCTATGGCGATGCTGGGATGCCCAGCAGCTGATCTCACACTTGCAAATGGAAACAAAGAAAAACTTGTTTCTCATTGATATTCATATGGAAACATATGACATCTCCGGGAGGAATGGATCTTTCCATGGATTTATTATACCCCAGGCATACCATGGCATAACTGAGGCAGTTCCCAGGCCTTGCTACTGGGATGGGAGGCTGCCGGCCGACGACTGGGCTGGGACGATTTGTGCCAGTTTCATATGGTGGAAAATCATGGGGGGTTGGGAAAAAGATTTTGTCCAGCATAAAACGGCCATGAACTTTTGATGTTTGGGGGAAACCCATTTGCCTGATGTTCAAAGCCTTTTTTGCAGGTGATCCAAACATGGTAGGGAGATGTAGGGAGGGGGCGGCTTGATCAACCTCTGAAAGCTGCATCGAACTGGCCCAGAATGGCTCAAGGATTCATTGAGACATAAATGTTGAGAGCTCGGCCTGAGCTCGGCCAGAAGCATCAGAAAAATGATACTGCAACCGAGCTCCAGCTACAAGTAGCGGCAACGGGATGTGTGATTGACCAGCATCATTTCGACATGATCTTTTGTCTCAATTTCCGGGTGACCCAGCAGGTGATATCAGGTGATCTGCTTGCTATTTTCAGCACAGATTCCCAATCCAAATTCCAGATTTACAGCATGGAAGCGGGCCCTACCAGCCATGCCCTGGCCCTGGCTGCCCTGACCTCAGCGCGCAGCGCCCTGCACGCCCTGCATAGTGCACTGCAAACGTTGCGGCAGAGGGCGTTGAAGCGGGACTTCGTGGGAAGTTTGAAGCAGCTCTCGCGCACGGAGCCGGGAGACTCAGTACAGTGCGGTAAGGGACTAACAGAGAAAGCATGAAGCGTATACGCTAACAGTGCATTGAACATGCGAATTGAGTTTAAGTATAATATGTCACTAATAGTTTATATCCTTTACCAATTACGTATTGTAGTGTAGACTGTATACGTACAACCTGTTTTTTATGCAACATGACTTTGTTTTTAGTGACCTCACTTTGTGCGCTCTTAAGCCACATTCTCCATAAGCATGGCTTGAAAGTCAACGCTTGCTGGCGTAACCCTTTCAAACTGGGGCAATTCACTACGATTACTCACCAGCACTGTTGGCTGTATGCTCATCATGGTTGACAAACTCCGAGTCCCCATATTCCTTTGTCCTCTCCTCGTTTTGTTCATTTTTGTTAATTGAATCATAATTTCTATTGGCTGTATCCGTTTCTTGTGGATCAGATCCCCATTCGGGTTACCTCTACATCCGATTTGTTCGTTGATTGACACCTCGTTTCATAGGTCGGCTCAGATCAATCACCCCTATTTTTCTCTCTGGGCTTGTCTAAAAGCATGGTTACCTCTACATCCCATGACATCTCATCATATCATATGAACTGTCACATTTACTGTGTAGCCCCCCATTTTTCTGTCAACTTAAACCGGGGTATATAATATTTTGTTGTTGGTTGCCCATTCACGTCAATTAACTAGAATTTCAGAAGAAGACGCCCCATATATATTTCCCAAAGTTCCCCCAGATTTTCTCAGATTTTCCAAGATTTCTCGACTATTTCCCATTATTTCTCCATATTTCCCCAGAGTTTTCCATGTTTTCCACTGTTTTCACCCCAAAACAATGCCATCAGGTGGCTGTCCTTGACCCTGCTGCTGGTGCTCCTGTGGCGGAGCCGCCGCGACCTTCGCTCTGAGGTGCCACGGTTGCGGTGGTTGCAATGGAAGAATTCGGGTAATTTTATTATTATTGCTATTAATTAATTATAATTATATAATTATCTATCTATCTATCTATCTAATTAATTAATCTATCTATCTATCTGTCTGTCTGTCTGTCTGTCTGTCTGTCTATCGATCCATCCATCCATCCATCCATCCATCCATCCATCCATCCATCCATCATCATCATTATTACTACGGCAAGTTTTATTGTTATGTTATGACCTATCATTTGATTGAAAGGCGGTTATTAGATTTATAAGTAATATAGGGAATGATGTATCAACATCAGCCTCAGACTTTTGAGAATAGATGTATTGTCTACAATGTTATTACTATTACTATGTTTATCATTATTACTATGGTTATAAGTATTTTTCTCATCCATAGTTATCCATATTAATAAGGTACCGAACTTATTGAACCTGATGATATCCATATTTCATTGGAATACCAACAGGACAATTGGACCTTCATAACAGTTTTTTTTTATTATCATCTATTCTCATCTATAGGCGTTCTAGTATTATCAGAAGGACAAGGACAAGGATTCTACATGATGCGACTTGAATCTGAAAAGGAAAAGGATTACTCCCTATAGAATCTATAGGTATTACCATCCATAGTTGGATCAATAGGTATAGGAACAGCCCAACATCTACCACCATCTTAGAAGGATCCTATAAATTTCTATAACTTTCTTCTTTTTTTGGTGGTTTCTAAAAGCATTTCCGGCCTTTTTTTGGCCTCTGAAAATGGCTGAGGCCTCAGCATTCTTGGGCATCTTCGAGGGTGCAGCCAGGCTGCTGACTGGCAGAGCTGTGCGGAAGAATTTCTTGAAGGACCAGTCCTTTGGCGATGCTGGGATGGGGATACTCCGTGGGGAAAATCTGAGGGACATGTCTGTATACCCTCTGGTAAACTAACATAGCTATTGAACATGACCATTTATAGTGAGTTTTCCCATTAAAAATTGTGATTTTCCATAGTTATGTAAACGTTTACCAGAGGGTAAGTGATCGAGTTTTGATGGTAAAATCCAGCCAGTTTCTGATGGTCCCTCAAACCAATCCAATGAATCAGGATGAGGGTTTTGCACAAGGTGGGTTCTGTGTGAACGGCGAGCATGAAAACAGAAGAACATGCATGACCCATCCCCCTAAATCTGAAAAGTTGGTTGTACTTTACTTGCCAGCTCTGTCGAACTCCAGAAGATGGAGAGAGAGAAAGAGAATGCCGCTTCGAAAAGTGGGTTATTTTTTGGTGGGTTGGCCATCCCCAATCGAAAACATCCCGACACCCTGCGGAGCGGCGCAAGGTCCAAGAAGTTGCAGAGCAGTTGTAAATTCTCGGACTTCTACGAGGTCTTCCCGAAGTGGTGGCCAGTCTCCAGTTGGATCAGTTGGCGTGGACCTTTCAGTGCTGGAAAGTCGGGACTGGTGGGCCATATTGAGGTTTGAACGCGGGACATGGACACAAGATACACAAGACTTATGTTGATCATTGTTGATCTTTACATGAATTTACATGTTTATTTTGCAGATGCAGATGTTCCGTGATGTTCCTACACATGGCACATGATCTCAACCAAGAACTTGGATACGCCAGATCACTCGGAAACGCCAGACATACGACCACTGCTAAGATGATGGCCACATTGTTCGAGGTTGTCCGAAGGGCTGAGTGCTCACAGCTTCCAAGACATGAAACCCATTCAACGCAAAGTCCTGCCCTTGGCCCTCGGGGGTCATGAGCCTTGGCAGTGGATCGTTGGTGAATGTGGAGAGGTATGGCCAGCGATTTTGGAAGCTTCAGATTCCAGATGATTCCAGATCCTTCAACATTATCCAACATATTTGTATGTAAATGGCCATATCAAGAGCTACATTGCAGCTACATCTATTCATCGACACCCCTCTCTCTCTCTCTCTCAAACTATATAAAAACGAGAGATATATCATAATGTATATGTATATGTATATGTATATATATATAATTATATATATAATTATATATATGTATATATATATATATGTAATGTATCTATACATATTCATGTCTCTCTCCCTCTCTCTTCTTTTCTTTCTTTCTGTCTGTTTGTATGTCTTTTGTTTCTTTCGTTCGTTCTCTCTCTCTCTCTCCATATATATATACACATATATGTGTGTTATATATATATATTATGATATATACAGATCATATACATTCCCTAAATATCTCTAAATCCATATCATTACACATCTTCATCACTTGCCAGTGAAACCATCCCCCATCCATGGCGACTCAGGACGTAGTGGCGACTGCGCCCACGGGCTCCGGGAAGACTCTGGCCTTCCTGGTCCCGGCCATGGCGCCTTAGCTGATGGAAGAGTAGGATAGACTGTAGGTTAGTGTAGGGATTTTCTGCAAAAGTGAGCACTGTTCTTTCTTTTTGTTTTTTTTGATTTTACTTGTTAGCGTCTTTTTTTTTGGGGGGTGACTATGGGATACTACAGACATATGGCGATCAGTAAAGCGTAGGAGGCTCTACATCTGTGCTTGGAATCCTGTTTCACTCCACATGGAGGCTTTGGACCCATTGCCTGCCAGTGAGCATATTGCAATCGAACAGTTAAAGAAACGTCAGTCTTGCCTGTCACAGTTGGAAATTAAACATGATCACATGATCCAACTGATTTAAAACATTTTAAAACTTTGTTTTGGTGCCCCATGGGCTCCTCAACTGCTTGACCCGCCACTTCAGGTGCATGCGTCAAGTCAATCGGCTCCTTCCGTGGCCGAAGGGCCCATCGTTTCTTGGCCACTTAGTGAGGAACCTGAACCTTGGGCAAGATAACCCGCGTGTCCCCAGCATTTGCACATCATTTCCCAGGAAAACCGTTGTTGTTTTCCATATTGTTACTGTCGACCAGCTGCCCCACTGGACGGTGTGAAAAAAGGTGCTGGTTCTGGCGCCCACGCGGGAGTTGGTGATCCAAATCCGTAGCGTCGCAGAGAAACTCACGAGCCGCGCCCGGGGGGCCCTCACTGTGGCAGCGGTCTACGGAGGCGGGGAGAATTGTTCGGCCACCTCGGGGCTTGTGAGATACAGATCATGATAGATTGAGGTCATGTTAGTAAATAATTCAGCCATATGGGTATGGATCAATACCTATTAATACAATTTTTAGGGGGATGAACATCCATTTACCAGCTATTTTGATGTTCACCAGGGGTACAAGGTTTTGACACACTGCCATATTTTCATTTTGCATACCACCCGCTTGTGGTGAAATTGGGGATGGTTTACTGTTGCTTCACTAACATCATGTTCACAGGACTTACCAGATGGTGTAATCTCATATGCATACCCTCTGGTAATTTAACATAGCTATTGAAAATCACCATGTTCAACAGGTAAACAATCTATAAATGAGTCATTTTCAATAGCTATTTTGACATAACCAGAGGGTAGATGTCATTACATTCCCAGCACTGGAGGGGACATTTTCCGGACCTGGCACGCCAGGTACCCGAAAGATGGATCAACTGGCTGCCCTGCGCCAGAATCGATCGCTACATTTGCTGGTGGCAACGGTGGGGAGGTTGATGGAGTCGCTTCCGCAGTTGGAGATATTTGATGTCAGAATGATGTCAGAATGATGGGTCATCCATGGTCATCCTGTCATTTTTTTGTGCAATGTTCAACCCTGGGGTGCGAAAAAAAGCCCGGCACTTGGTGAGTGAAGCATGTGCGAAAGAGATAGGGAAAAATCAGTGATCGGTGCCCCCGGTGCCCGCCTGTAAGGACTTCATGCGTGAGCACAGGGCCTTCCGTCTGAACCTTGGACTTAACATAGACCCCATGGTTCGCTTGTACCAATTTGTACCATTCATCACTGCAGTTGATTTTATAGTGGGGTGCATCTCTGCCCAAGGAGGAGGTGTTCCTTCCTGGTGCTGGACGAAGGGGACAAGATGTTGGATGATGGCTTCGAAGAGGAGGTGGTTCTCATCGGAGGGGAGGCGCTTCGCACAAAGACACAGACTCAGTACTGGGTCCTGCTTAAATCATTTTTTTTCCCGGGGCATCCGGCGATTTCCGTGGAGGTGCTTCGGAATTCTTGATTTTACTGAATGGAAGAAAGCACAGGGTTTAGCCCTACAATATTCCCAATGAAAACACGACATTTCATGGTTCAAACCCATGAATTTTCGATTTCCACTTTCCCTTCAATCAACCAAGCATCATATTGCCCCCGGAAAATCCGATGGTTTATGATCAATCATCTTCAAATATCTTAAACAATTTGGTGGCCCCTAAACTCTAGGTTTCCATCCCAAAAAACCTTTGATGCCATGTTTGGTTTTCAGCGTTTTTCAGCCATAGCCATCATCAAATTCCTGGTTCTCTGGGGTCTCCTGGGTCTCCGGTGTCTCCTGAGGCGCGGCGCGACAAACAGGTGCTCTTCTTCTCCGCCACGTGGCCTCCCTCCGTGGAACGCGCCGCGCTCCGCCTCTGCAGTCGAC
The DNA here is from genome assembly GCA_947184155.2 of Cladocopium goreaui. Taxonomy (NCBI): domain Eukaryota; class Dinophyceae; order Suessiales; family Symbiodiniaceae; genus Cladocopium; species Cladocopium goreaui. The sequence continues at coordinate 210,315 of CAMXCT020006607.1, read as the reverse complement.
CCGCAGCGGTGCTGCAGCGAGTGCGGCTGGAGCCCCAAGAGGTGGAATCCAAGGAGGGCAGGTCCTTGCCACCAGACGTCATTGAACAAGTGGTGGAGGTGGTGAAACGGGATGATCATGAAGCACGGCAGCAGGGAGAGATCATATTATCATATAGTTTTTGACTGTTTATGACTCTATGTTTGGGTATTTTGAGTTTTTTTTGGGAAATGTTGACTGGTGTTTTTGTTTTCTTGGTGGTCAGAAGGAGGAATTGCAGCCTGGATCTCTAGGTTAACTGCAGGAGTGGCTGATAATTTTTGTGTAGTACCAATCCATTTTGTTGGGTTGCATTCCATGCTTGATGGTTTTAGCATTGTTATATATTGTTATATTATGTTATATTGTTCAAACCATCCCGCATTTGTATTGCTCACCATGGCTCATCCCATCCTCAACCACCTTGGATAGCCCCAGTTCATCGAGTCCCCATTTGACTCGACGATTAAAACTGTGGATAGCCTTGACTGAGGAACACAAATTGCCAATTCTTCTTGACTACCTGGAGGAAGCGAAGCTATCGAACCTCAACTGGGAACAGTTAACGTCCTGAAGCGGATCTGAGTGGCATCGCATGGTGCATCTCGGGTGATGATGTGAATGTTTGTGAGTCACGATGCTGGTGATGACCATTATTTTATCATATTTTATCCTACTATTCCTATGATTCCTACTTATTATCATTATCAACTATGATCAACTATTATCAATCATTATCAATCATAATCAATCATCCTCAACCATGATCAATTATGATTCCCATTCATACCCATGGCATTTTTCCCTCCTCCCCGGGATCCCCCTTAACCCTTCAACCAGGGCCCGAAGTTCGCCCGGGGCCTACCCAGGACGCCGATGCACCAGGGCGGTGGCAAGGTCCTGATCTTCGTCCGCACGCGCAATGCGGCCGACGAACTGGCCACGCTGGTGACGCAGCGCTACGGGGGCAGGAGCGATGCCATCCACGGGCAGCGGAAACAGGAGCAGCGGGAGACGTCCTTGAGGCACGATGGGAGGATGGAATATCTGGGCATGGGGAGATGATGTTTGGATGATCTGTGGCTTGATGTGTTTTGGGGATGCTCTTGGGATGGTTTGGACCTTGATGGGTTTCAACTCAGCTACATAGACATGTATTAATACAATGTTATAGGTTGGGAAATGGGGCTGGATGAATCATGATAAACCTGCACGTTGAAACTGGCACTGGGATGGGTTTCAGGAGGTGCAAGGCCCCATGACCCAAGTCAGTCAACTTGGCCGCTAGTGGCACTGGTCACTCGTTGGATCCATGAATCTGAAACTTTCATTCTCACCTCGCATCAACTACAATGCAGTTTGTTTGTTTTTTTTGATCATGTTCAGCTGAGAGTCTCTGCATTTCGATTTCGTGGAAGATGTTTACCCTCTGGTAAACATACAAAAAACGATGGAACATCACCATTTTTCATGGGAAAACTCACTACGTGTCTAATAGGGGAGTATCCGCCATGGCCATTCTATGTTGGGATAATATGGGATAATGATGAATCAACGGGCAAAATGGGGATTTTCCGCTATAAATTACTAGCATTTCGTAATTGAACATAGCTATGGACAGCTCGTGACAGCTCCAATGGACCATCGCTTCGCAAAATGTGACATGTTGTAGCATCACATGTCCCGATACATCCCATTCAATCCCTATGGATCCCTATGGGTAACCATTTATTTCATTTACCCTCTGGTAAACATACAAAAAACGATGGAACATCACCATTTTTCATGGGTAAATCAACTATAAATGGACAATTTTCCATGGCTATGTTAAATAACCAGAGGATACATCCCATTCAATCCCTATGGATCCCTATGGGTAAACCATATAAATTTCATGTATTCTTAACCCACCATGGACCATTTCTGGAGGGTCACGTCGTGGTCCCCCGGGTGACGAGACGCCCTCGAGGCATTTTTGCAGCGGCAACACACGCGCCCTGATCACCACCGATGTCTTGGGCCGTGGGGTGGACATCCCAGACGTCTCTTGGTCTTGGTCGATGTCGGTATTTGGGTCCCTGGAAACGGGAGTTACCCTCTGGTAAACATACAAAAAACGATGGAAAATCACAATTTTTAATGGGTAAATCCACTATAAATGGTCATTTTCAATAGCTATGTTAAATTACCAGAGGGTAGAATAAGCAAAAAAAAAACGAATAATAAGACCCGGGGGAAATTCCGTGGGAATTATATCAGGAACAATCTGGGAAATCAATGGAAATCAAGCGATTTTAAGCCAAATGGGGCAAATTCACCAAGAAGAATCTCTACGTAATCTAGGTCTAGTTCATAAAATTTGGCTGGTTGGTAACCAAGTGATTTACCAGAGGAGAATTGACTTTATATACCCAGAAAAGATGCGGAAAAAAACTGGGATTGAAAATGGTCGACTCGGAGCCGAATCGCTATGCACATCACATGAACAGAATTGATAATCATTGATATCATGTGGTTAAAACAACCATAAGCTACCCCTTTGGGAATGGTTTATAGATGTTTATACCACCTATTTCTGGTGATTTGGGGGATGGTTTACTATTGTTTTAATCACATTATACCCGTATACATGGATTGGGATGGTTTCACACTACAAATTCGGCCAAGTTTTGACCAGGTGAGTTTGGTGTTCATCTACGACTTCCCGGATGATATTGAAACCTACATCCATCGTGTGGGACGCACGGGGCGAAACGGAAGGCCTGGAAGAGCGGTCTCCCTCTTCGTTCCGCAGTACTGGAACAGTTGCTCGCCACAGACGGATGAAATTCGTAGACATCCCCGGTGTAGAATCTGGTTCATCCATGTCAATTCCCATTGCCCAAGTTAGCAACCATTGAACCCGAAATGGTTCACCCATTTTCACCCCAAAACGACCGGATCGGGTTTATGGAGGGGTTTTGTAGGGGAAGGGGTGATTCAGGCAGATCTCTCTCTCTCTCTCTCCCCCTATGCCTGTATCTCGTCTGTGAGTGGTTTATAATCTTGGTATATTGCGGTGATTGTCCAGTTGCCAAGAGTACTCGGAACTCACAAGCAACACGAACTGATTCACTGATGGGTTGAGTTGGAGTTTGGAGCCGTGGCGCTATTTTTGAATACTATTACTGTGAAGATCAGCATCCATAAGCTTATATGTTTATTATAAAATATTATAAACATATTTGTTGACTGCATATGTAAAGTAACATAGATATTAGGAACATGAGTTTTTCGTGATCGTAGATCAGTAGGGAAAGCCATCGATGTCCGCTTCAAAAACATGCGTCGCAATGGCTCCAGGTTACATGGCCAAAGAGCTTCAGGAGTCTTCGCTGATTTGTGGGGGATGAAACATGATGAAACCACATATTTATTTGGGAACATCTAGTGGATCTAGCGGATCTAGCGGATCTAGGGCGGTGTCTATCAGATAGATAAGATAGTGTATCATCACTCACTGCGACGAATTGTGGCTTCGCTGACCTTGGGAAGCCAGCGCGGATTCCAACAAGGTGTGCTCAAACCACCTCCAAGTGGACTTACGCATCTTAGCGTCACCCGGATACGATTCAGATTACAATCAATCATACAATCATCATGCAATATCCATCAATATCCCCTGACTTTTCCACGAAGGTCTTCTCCCTTTTAAAGGGGTACCAGGCACTTGTTGACGCAGGATGTGCTGGAAAGGTGTCAACAAGGCGTTCCGGTGGCATTGCAAGAAGCAGCGACATCTTCAACCTGGAACAATGGCTGGAGTGGCTGGACGCAACCTGACGAGCTGTGATGCGGGGCGGCGGCAACCATGCGGCAACGGCGATGTTTGAGATGGCTGTGGATTATCTATCGCAACCCGAAGAAAATTACCCTCTGGTAATTTAACGTAGCTATGGAAAATCACCATTTTCAACGGGTAAATCCACTATAAATCACCATTTTCAATAGCTATGTTAAATTACCAGAGGGTAACAGTAACATCCTACTAACACAGTTGCACATCATGTTACTTCCATCTTTGGGGGCTACTATAAAGGTCTATAAACTTTCTATGATGGCGGTAAATCAGCCCGTGGTCAGCGTTGGTGGCGGTTTGTAGCCGCTGCATTTTTGATCGATTCTGCCTGTGCCTAGAGTTAGCCAAGACCAGAATCGAAATGTGCTTAGTCTTAGAGGAGCCTTTCAACCTGAGAGGTTCAAACCAGCAGGATCGAATTGCATCCTAGCTATTCCAACAACTGCTCCCACAACTGCCAGAAGAAAACAGGCTGCGCTGGAGTGTCGTGGAGCGGGTGGAAAGTAGCCTCAACAGCGGCGATACATTTCCATGACATGCAGTGCATGCAGACACATGAAAGAGTGCATCGAGAGGGGGTAGATAGATAAATAATAAATAGATAAATGAGACTCCAGACAAACTTGTGCAGATGGAAGAAACATGAACATAACTAAATTACTCGCACAATAAAAACACACACGCGCGCACACACACATGGCAAGTAGGTGACACTATCTGAACATTCTTCTTCTGCAACACAGCCTCTGCAGCGCTCCTTTCACTAATCCACCCATTTGCCGAAGCCTGCAGCTGGCAGGTGATATGCTTTGGTGGCAAGCCGCAGCTGGGACCCCAGTGCTGCATCCAACTCGGCATTCACCACCCGGTGGCTTCGTCTTAGCACACTGTGCTGGGCCAGGTCAATAGCAAGTTGTAGAAGGCAAATGAACCCCAGAAATTCGCTAGGAATTAGCCATCGGGCTTTCGACAGCTAAGGCTTTTCGCTCTTTGCATCTGTGCTTGACCCCAAGTGACCACTAGTTAAGCATGGGCCCCTTCGGCTTAGGCCGCTGCCCAAGTAGCTCAAGCTCAAGCTCAAGCTCAAGTGGCGCAAGTAGCACAGGCCGCACAAGCTGCACAGGCAGTACAAGAAGCGCAAGTGGTGCAGGCAGCACAGGCCGCGCAAGCTGCACAAGCGGCACAGGTCGCGCAAGGAGCAGCACAGGCCATTGCTGCGTCCCTTGACTGCAAGATGCTGCAAGCTGTCTGGGTAGTGACTGTTACATGACATATATGCAGATCATTCTGGTGGTGTGGGCTCTGCCTAGACGGTCTTCTCGCATGTTGGGCCTTTGTTAGCCACCACTCAAAACAACATGATCGTAAGCGTTTATAGATTACAACTTTGGATATTATAGTGACTCCAGGCAAATCCAGTGTTGTGTATCGGGTGCCGGGTATAATCCTGGAAATTTTAGGGACCCAAAAGAATTGAACACAAAAATTATGGATGTTTTCAGGTCTTCAAAGTGATAGGAAGTAATTTTCCCATTGATGTCTAATTGTCACGTTGCTGCCGGCTATGCGGCTATACCACCAAACATGCTTTGTTGTATACACCACAGCTTCCGACAAATGATGGAACAGCAGAATCCCATT
>CAMXCT020006607.1:169818-199818 GCA_947184155.2 Cladocopium goreaui | reverse complement strand
AGCGCCCACATCGTTGGACATGACAGCAGTTAACAACAAACAAAATTTTGGTGCACAAACGTGTCGCATAAAGTATTTGGGGATTTAAATGTGGTCTGCCATGGCAGCGAATGCGGAGGGAATCCGTGCAAGGGCGGATGTCTTTGATGAACAAATTCTACGACACGTTCTTTCATTTGTGCCTGGGAGCTCTGAATTGGCTCCAAAATATTCTTTGCAACCAGAAACCGGACACTATCTGGTAAAAGCTGGTTGGCCAGTTGTTTTGAAGAAAATGTGTCATTGGAAGGAGGCAGACACCACCATCTGTATTTGCTGCGGTGCCAACCAAGAACCCGGCGATCCAAACGAGTCAGACGATAGCTGGACATCTCAGCAAATCTCTGCTGGCTGGGCAAAGATCATGACCGTGACAATACCACACTTTCGTCATCATCATCTGAAATATATCAAAAAAACAGTCAGAAGCATAGAACATGTTTGGAGGACAATGGCAGCCGAGAGATGTTACATCTGCGGGCACTGCAACGACTGCGTTGTGAATCTCGAGTATGAGCATCCTGCTGACTGGCTGGAAGATCTTTCTGCGTTCACAGAGATGCTGGAACTTAGGTCGTGTCCGTGGAGGTGCCCAGATAAAGATCGACCGCAGTAGCCGGATTGCTGCAGTAGTAAAAGCGGCAAACATGCCACATCTGCAGCATCATGGTACCGACCTTTGCTTGGACGCAGCTTGTGGGAGCTGGAAGGCTTGCGTACCGAGTGGCACTGAGTGCAACTGGCGCAAATTAATCTGTAGCACTGTTCGTCTGGAGAGACTGTTCGTGACGAACATGCAAAACCAGTATGTTCGTCTGGAGAGACTGTTCGTGACGAACATGCAAAACCAGTAGCCAACTGTTGTTTGTCTGTAAAGTTTTTTTTTCCATCCTGTAGGGACATCGGAGAAATGCAGTGAAACAGGTGTTATCCTTGCCATCATGATATCGAACTTGCTATCATTCACAGCATTCTTGCACGGAGTTCTAGTTTCTTACGGAGCCTTTGTTTGTGTACTTTTGCATTTTGTAGCATTTTCATTGCGACTATGTTTGCCCACCTTTGTTTGCAACTAAGGTCATCCACGGCATCATGGTGCCGAGCTTCTTTTGTATCTCAAAGGTCTTTGTGTGGAAATGCGTCTGACCTCTCTCTCTCTCTCTTTATCTCTTCCCCCTCTTTCTCTCTGTGGTTGCAAGACACATGTCATCTGATGCCCTTTACCAAATCTTACTTTTTTACATCATGTCTTTCCATAGCTCATATAAAATTCACCAATAAAATTCACCAACTATTCACCGACTATCTTTTACGACTACCATACTCAGAGCTGCTTGAAACACATCTTTTTCGCTCTCGGGCCAACCGTCGTCTAGTTGTGGGTGGGTTGACACCACCTAAGGGACATGATGTGGGCGGGTGATGTTTTTTTTCCCGAAGTGAAAAGAATCACAAATTGGCAATTTTTGGTTCAAGCTCTTGAACATGCTGCAAACTTGCAGACACTGACCGATGGGGAGAAGACCTGCCAACAAGAAAGGGCCATTAGGATACTTTCCTGGAAGCGTTCCGACGATCCGACCATGAAGGCATTGAATTGAGCATCTTTGAACTTGGAACAGAGATCATGAACTTGCATGAACTTGCCATGTGCCTAGTGAAGTGCACCTACTCAGGAAACAAAGATGGGTTTGTCTGTAAATAGGGCACTCCCGAAGTCCCAAGGGTCTATCATCATGTTCCCCATCAAACTAGCAATTTGAGGGTATGCCCCATGTTCAGGCATCCCCAGAGAGTCAACCCCCATGCTTTGGACTCATAAAGGGTAAACCAGATACCCCTTGAAGGGCCTTGAAGCAATTGTGGGAAAGATGTGACAAGCACTTTGCAACTCGGGCGCTGGGTAGCCGGGTAGCCTGCCCCAAACACTCCAAGCCTCCAAAGAACCCAACCCCAAAACTCCAAAGGACTCAACTCCAAACAGAACCCCCCCCACCAAACCTTGACAGAAACTGAGACACCTCGGACACTGAAGGATTCCAACATATTCTGACGCCCTGATACCCATGCAGCCATGGATGCAGATCCTCCATGTGCTGTGGGGGGATGCACAGGGCATGGCACCAAATTGTGCCTTGGCAGCACCCCATGCTGATGCCGATGCTGCCGCTGCCAATGCTGCCCAGGTGCAGCAGATGTGGTCAAAAAGCCTACTGCTCGCCGGAATGTCAGCGCAAAGACTGGAAGGCTTGATCCGTCCGCATAACTTCTCTTGTCCTGAAATACCTTTGGTCAAGCCTTGGGCCAAAAGTGACGCGCCGTTGTTTTGGTGCTGTTGATGCGTCCATGTTGCAGGATTTTTACAGCAACCCGGGACTCGGGTATTTCAAAAGAGCGTTGATCAATTCTATGGACCCCCCAAATGTGGTCAGTTCCGAATTTCAGTTTCATGTCTTGTCAAAAAAAATCACGTCACCCCACATCAAGTCTCAGACCGGTCTTGGGGGTTGCCCTAACCAGGGCGGTTGGCCGAGAGCTTCCCTGGGTTTCGACGACGCGTGATGATCTCGAAGCATCTCTTTGGGTTAAGCCTAAATCATCCTAAATCTACAAGCAAATGCAGTAGATTATCCATGATTATCCCATATGATCCCGCATTTTCTTGAACCCAACATCTCCCAAAGCCCGTCAAAAGAGTGCGTTTTTTTTTTCCTCTCCATCAGGTGCACAAACTTACCTGCAAAAAGGCGGAGACGCCTGAGAACCGCACCTTGGGCCGAAGTTGACGATGGGATAGGTGACAAATGGTGACAACCTGGCAAAAAAGTAGCTAGCAACCATTTATATGACCTGTGTCTGCAGCTCACCCAACTGGCCTCTCTCTCTCTCTCTATATATAATACACATATTGTACATGATTATTTCTATAACTTCCATAACCTGGTACCCTCTCCTACGTAGTCTTGGAATTGCTGCTGCCCAGAGCCATGATAGTGGCGGGATGACCCACACCATCCAGGTGTTCTGAGATATCCAGGATCAAAAAAGCATCATACTGTAAGTTGGTTTATACACCGCATAAAAACATATAAAAACATATAAAAACTATATTTATAAGTACCATAAACCAGAGTTACACTCTGGTAATTTAACGTAGCTATTGAAAATGGCAATTTATAGTTGATTTTCCCATAAAAAATGGTGATTTTCCATAGCTATGTTAGTTTACCAGAGGGTATTGGAGTGATGTGGCCCCCAACGTTCAGTAAGTGATGAATCGGAATTGTGATCCAAGGCATTGGCGATTTGCTGCGCCAGGGGAGGTTGTTCTCTGCCCAGTGTGAGCTGGAGCAGCTTCAGCCACTGGGCAATGCGAGTGATCAACCAGTCGTTTGCGTTGAGATGCCTGAGATTTTCGTTGTTTTTTTTTGGCATTTGTTTCGGTATGGTGAAGGTTGGTGAAGGTTGGTGAAGGGTTTAACATGACTCAGGCTGCGGGATGGGCGACATCAAATCCAGAATTGACCATCAAAAATTGTTCCTTGTGATGTTTAAGACTCAGACAAGCAGGGGTTTCCATGCCTTCTCTTGTTTTGCAGCACACACTTGCTCAGAAACATCTTATCGAATTACTGATGTGGAATGCATCGTACGTGCAAAAAACACTCCAGTAAACCTGACAGGAGATGGTGAATGACCAGGCGTGAGAAACAGTGTAGAAGAATTCTGCCGCTGAAACTGCAACAACGTAGTGGACAGCGTGTTCAACAGTTAAAAACTATCTGCAGGTACACAACTGGGCGTCCCCAGTTGCTTCCCCTTCAGTGACATAGCTTCGTTGGGCAAGGTAGTCACTGAAGGCCTTGCCCCCCTGCTTTTGTTGGAAAATCAAATGAAAAAGCCAAAAAGGCAATGTCAAATTGGAAAACCATTGAAGCACATCATCAAGCAAGTTAGAAGTTTTACATCTTTTCAGATGGTCCACACACACACACACCCTCCCGCAGGAGGGTGGGACATTAAGGTCCCGACAATGAGATGAAAATGAAGAGGAATGGAAATGAAGATGAGGTGAAGATGACAATGAGATGAAAGTTACTTAACCAGGACGCAAAGAGGGGAACGCAAAAGAAGAGGGAACGAGCAAACACCAACACATGAAACCTAGCCCAGAACGGGCAACCCTGGAAAGGCAAGGGAAAAGAAAAGCGGAGGCCGACGGAAAACGGAACAAGACCAGCGGAGGAGGGGGAGGACAGAAGCGCCTGAACCAACCTGACACGGCGAAAACCTACAACAACCTCAGCACGCAACGGGCCAAACCTACCTGGAGAGAGGAGAACGCAAGAACACATGAAATAGGGACCCATGGGGAACTAGTTAATGACATGATGCATCCACAACGCATGCAAAATTCGTGATAAGGCTCAAAGGCCCTCGGCTTTCAAGTCACAACCCTCTGGACGGCTTACGTGTTCAACCCCTGAATTAGGTGCACAATTTCAACCTCACCGAGAAACCAAAAAAGGAAGTGGCCAAACCTGGAAAGCATGTCCTGTAGCCTTCACATGGTAACATGTCATGTGAAAATGTCGAGCTCCGTACTCTCTTGGGCATCATTGAAAAACGGATGTTGTCGCGGCTTCCAGCTATGCAGAACATGGTGAAAATGGAAAAGGCGATGCCCAGTACTGCGGCAAGCAGTTTCAACACTCACTCGACCGACAGAGTGAAACCTGAAAAGTGAACGGCTGTTTCACTTTACTTAGACGAATTACTAATTCAAAAGTGTAAATTCAGAGATCGTTTTACTGTCAATTGTTAGCCTAGAAAGGCTTTCCCCGAAGGGCTCATACCACCTTGTCGGAATTCGGCATGAGTGACACACTTGCTCAGAAACATCTTATCGAATTACTGATGTGGAATGCATCGTACGTGCAAAAAACACTCCAGTAAACCTGACAGGAAATGGTGAATGACCAGGCGTGAGAAACAGTGTAGAAGAATTCTGCCGCTGAAACTGTAACAACGTAGTGGACAGCGTGTTCAACAGTTAAAAACTATCTGCAGGTACACAACTGGGCGTCCCCAGTTGCTTCCCCTTCAGTGACATAGCTTCGTTGGGCAAGGTAGTCACTGAAGGCCTTGCCCCCCTGCTTTTGTTGGAAAATCAAATGAAAAAGCCAAAAAGGCAATGTCAAATTGGAAAACCATTGAAGCACATCATCAAGCAAGTTAGAAGTTTTACATCTTTTCAGATGGTCCACGCACACACACATGTATATATATATATGTATATATATATATATGTATATATATATGTATATATATATATATGTATATATATATATATGCATATAATATGTATATAAATATATATATATGTATATAATAACACATTATATATTATATATAACCTCCGCAAAGTTCTTTATAGCAGAACTACAAGCAAGCCAATAGAACAGTGGGAAACAATTTATTGGGTCGAACTGACATGGGGATATGAACTACAAATAAGATACCATCTGGTGATTTAACATAGCAATGGAAAATCCATTATAAATGGAGGTTTTAGAGAGATACCTAAGAGCATTTCGGTTAAAAACACCGGGCTGCTCAAGCAACAGCCAGTACATTTCTATGTACTATATACGTTCTTTGAGGATATAATTATTTTGCATATGCCCCCTCCTACTCACATTTCGATGTGAAGTGAATATGTATATAATGGTGGGTTGGTCCTATGTCGAATATATTGGGGTGGCGATATGTCAAAACAAAACGCGCTGATCTAGCCTGAATGTTCGCACGCATCCAGACGGTCGGAGAGGTGTGTCAAACATTGTTCACGAAGTAGGCATTACAAGGCATTGTTCAAGAAATAGGCATTACAAGATACGAACAACATTACATTCTTTAGCTAGTTTTGTAAGTCACCATGTTTCTTGGTAAATTCCCTCGATTTTTGATGGGAAACTCCCCATCATGACACCTTCAGAGAGGTTTGGCACCGTGGTGCTGCCTTGGTGCCGAAACGCCCTTCGCTTCAGGAAACCAAACCCCCGACTGGCTGCAGAGCTTGAAGAGAAGATGAAGTTCGGGACGCTCTCGGAGGCGGCCCTTTGGAAGGTTAAGGGGTGAAGGGGACCAGGGTATTTTGGGGGGTGAACCACGAACCTATTTGGATATTTTTCATATTCTTCAGTTCTTCAGTCAACCATCAGAGATGAAGAATAGGAAGGTAAACTCAACATATATAACTCAGCCAGCAGGGGTGGAGATGGGTCGAGTATTCAAAGCCACCAGGCCCAAAAATATGCAGGCAATATACTGGGGGGGTTGCCTTTGAGCAATTCAATCTGCCAAGGAGTCTCGCGACTTTTTCGCAATGATTTTCATCTGGGAAGTTGGGGATTTCCATTTGGTCGCCACCAACTGATGAAGAAGAAGAAGAAGATGATGATGATGATGAAGAAGAAGAAGAAGAAAAGAAAAACACTGAGAAATTATCATGCTTATTTATAATCATGAGGAGGACTCACCAATAGGACCACGATGATGACGACCATCATCAGGTGGTGGATGATGTCCTCCAGCTGCAGCCCATTGAGGGCTTCGGCTTGGGCTACGTGGCCGCCAAGGAGTGCAACTCTGTGGATGCCATGGGAAGCCATGGGTCGTTTGGGAAATCCCCCATTCATTGTGGGAAAATCATAAGATAATCATCGGACAACCATAGGAAACGATAGGAAAACAATGGAAAACATTGGGAACATGCCACTACAAATGGAATCTGTGAATGGGGCTAGCCAGGCTAGCCATGTGCCATTTCAACCCTGATTTGGCTCACCTGCTGGATACGATCCATTTATTGGTTCCCCTGCTTCATCCCGCGCCTGAATCTAGTTCCAATGGCAGGAGCTGCTACCAGGACAGCCGCTGCTCTTCGACACGGCCTTTTCTTCCGCCCCAATGGATGGTGGCCTGGATACGAATGGACTTTCCCCGCCATGATGGGGAACCCAGGTTCATAAGATTTCAATAGATTTCATAAGATTCAGTTTTCGAACCCTGAAGCATGTTCCACCGTGTTCCACCCCTCATGATATAAACCTCATTCTTGTGATAGTTCATTTCCGTCGCCCCTGACTTCCAGGTGACAAGGAATTTTATTGCACCATCGCAGAAAAGGCCATCCGTCCCTTGGCCAGCCGTGTTCCGGAGATTGGGAGATGATTTCAGTCCCCAATCGCCGAGGAAAGGGCCATGGCGACAGGAGAGTCAGTGCCCGTTCTTTGCCTGCAATGAAGACTGGCCGGTGATTTTCACGTCAGAGGTTGCTCCATATTCAGTTGGGAAGATGAGTGTATACTTGCATGTGCAGATCCAAAAACACATGCATCAATGCACAACAATGCATAACACGCCAATTCCATCCAATTCCTATTTATGTGTGGGGTGGGAAGGCCATGGAAGGCCTGCTCGAAGCTTTTATCCACCTAGGAAGTTGCAAGGGCAGAAGCAGGGAGTGGATTTACCCAAAATTGCCCAGATGATAATGGAGGCATCTTTCTCTAGGAAACTGCGGCTGGCAGTCTCGTGATGCCAGGGTCACTCACGTCATGCCCACTGGTGGAGTAGGCGGTCCATTCCTTTATGTGGCGAAGCCTATTCCTTTGTTCCGCAATGTTGCAGTGTGCATCCGGGTTTGTAAATGGTTAGTGAGGCTGTCGTGCATCGAGTCACTGATCAAAAAGCTAGAAGTGGGGTAAACATGGGGAAAACATACCATTGATAACTAGGTGAGCTGACCACAGCATGCCAGCCTTAGAGCATGTGACCGAGGTGCTGATGCTCAAGCGGATTTTTACTACGATTCCATTCTGAAGCTGGGCACAAAGGACTTGGCATCACATGGTGCCGAAGAGAGCTGGAAAAGGGCAGTTCAAGATCATACATTTTCATTACATGTTCAGCATTTTTAAGCGCCATGCCCGGTTCCATGATGATTTTGACAACTTTCGTGCGTTCCGACCACTTTCGCAGTGGCGCATGGTAGGAAGATATGAGAAGATTCACCCTGGCTGGGACCACCAAACAGAACGCTTGGGGAAACAGAACCAAGGATCAAGGGGCCGCATGACAATACAGAAGCAAACATTTAAAATCAACATCCTCACATGGTGTGGTGTTGAGCCATGTCCAGGACTCCCACGACCGGGCCACCCTGGAAGAGACCGACATGGACCCTGAGATGCGGGAACAGATCCTGGTGTGTGACGCGGCGGGCATGTCAACGGGGTAGAACGGGGTACAACAGGGTTATATAACCATATTAATTAGGTACTTTTGTTGTACAACCATATTATATAACCAGATAATCTATATATTAATAGGGTTATACAACCATATTAATTTTGCTTGTGATACTTGTGGCGGCTTTTGTGTTCAGCATTTAGGTTGATCATGGTTGATCACCAGTGATAGGGTAACCCGGGTATTACCTTTGGTGCGATCTGAATGCGAGGCCAAAGTCACAGATTTAATTTCAACCCGCCAATTGTTTACACTTTGTCAGGAAAAAGGCATGATATGAAATTTGGTTCACATGTCTCTGATTGTGTCATGGCTATTCAGCCAACGGGCCAACTCCAAAGGTGACTCCCCCCATGGTGAAGAAGCACCCCTATGATTGGTTGATATTGTTTGTGTATGGCAAACCTCTCATAAACAGTTCACTTACCCTCTGGTTATTTAACATAGCCATGGAAAATGACCCATTTATAGATGGTTTTCCCATTAAAAATGGTGATTTTCCATGGCTATGTTAAATAACCAGAGGGTAGTATTGGGGGGTCACCTGATTGGCTTGGCTGAATCTATGCAGAGGCTCCATCGCTGAAGCCAATTCCATGTACTGCACGGAGGACTTGCAGGGCCTCCGGGAGGGCAAGGGATGGCAACCTTCCGAGCCAGACGTTGGAACATATTTTTTCCACCGGTAAAAGTTCGGAAAACCACACACGCACACACACACATACATTACATTACATTACACTTACATTTGCATTTGCATTTACATTTACCATTGCATTACATTGCATTACATTGCATTACATTTGCATTTGCATGTGCATTTACATTTACCTTGCATTGCATTGCATTACATTGCATTACATTGCATTACATTGCATTACATTGCATTACATTGCATTGCATTGCATTACATTACACTTACATTACACTTACATTTGCATTTGCATTTACATTTACCATTGCATTACATTGCATTACATTGCATTACATTTGCATTTGCATGTGCATTTACATTTACCTTGCATTGCATTGCATTACATTGCATTACATTGCATTACATTGCATTACATTGCATTACATTGCATTGCATTGCATTACATTACACTTACATTACACTTACATTTGCATTTGCATTGCATTACATTGCATTTACATTTACCATTGCATTACATTGCATTAAATTGCATTACATTGCATTGCATTGCATTACATTGCATTACATTGAATTACATTGCATTACATTACATTACATTACACTTACATTACACTTACATTTGCATTTGCATTTACATTTGCCATTGCATTGCGTTACATTTCATTTCATTACATTGCATTGCATTGCATTGCACTTACATTACATTGACATTTGCATTTGCATTTACATTTACCATTGCATTACATTGCATTAAATTGCATTACATTGCATTACATTGAATTACATTGAATTACATTGCATTACATTACATTACACTTACATTACACTTACATTTGCATTTGCATTTACATTTACCATTGCATTACATTGCATTACATTGCATTACATTTGCATTTGCATGTGCATTTACATTTACCTTGCATTGCATTGCATCACATTGCATCACATTGCATCACATTGCATCACATTGCATCGCATTGCATCACATTGCATCGCATTGCATTACATTGCATTACATTGCATTACATTGCATTACGTTGCATTACGTTGCATTACGTTGCATTACATTGCATTACATTGCATTACACTTACATTACACTTACATTTGCATTTGCATTTGCATTTACATTTACATTTACCATTGCATTACATTTCATTACATTACATTGCATTGCATTGCATTACATTGAATTACATTGCATTACATTGCATTACACTTACATTACACTTACATTTGCATTTGCATTTACATTTGCATTTACCATTGCATTACATTGCATTACATTGCAGTACATTGCATTACATTTGCATTACATTTGCATTACATTGCATTACATTGCATTACATTGCATTACATTGCATTACATTGCATTACATTGCATTACATTGCATTACATTGCATTACATTGCATTACATTACATTACATTGCATTACATTGGATTACATTCGCATTTGCATGTACATTTACATTTACCTTGCATTGCATTACATTGCATTGCATTACATTGCATTGCATTGCATTACATTGCATTACATTGCATTACATTGCATTACATTGCATTACATTGCATTACATTGCATTACATTGCACTACATTGCATTACATTGCATTACATTGCATTACATTGCATTACATTGCATTACATTACACTTACATTTGCATTTGCATGTACATTTACATTTACCTTGCATTGCATTACATTGCATTACTTTGCATTACATTGCATTACATTGCATTACATTGCATTACGTTGCATTACGTTGCATTACATTGCATTACGTTGCATTACATTGCATTACATTGCATTAGATTTGCATTTGCATGTACATTTACATTTACCTTGCATTGCATTACATTGCATTGCATTACAATGCATTACATTGCATTACATTGCATGACATTGAATTACATTGCATTACATTGCATTACACTTACATTACACTTACATTTGCATTTGCATTTACATTTGCATTTACCATTGCATTACATTGCATTACGTTGCATTACATTGCATTACATTGCACAACATTGCATCACATTGAATCGCATTGCATGACATTGCATTGCATTGCATTACGTTGCATTACATTGCATTACGTTGCATTACATTACATTGCATTATATTGCATTACATTTGCATTACATTGCATTACATTGCATTACGTTGCATTACGTTGCATTACGTTGCATTAAGTTGCATTACATTGCATCACATTGCATCACATTGCATCACATTGCATCACATTGCATCGCATTGCATCACATTGCATCGCATTGCATTACGTTGCATTACGTTGCATTACGTTGCATTACGTTGCATTACGTTGCATTACATTGCATTACATTGCATTACACTTACATTACACTTACATTTGCATTTGCATTTGCATTTACATTTACATTTACCATTGCATTACATTTCATTACATTACATTGCATTGCATTGCATTGCACTTACATTACATTGACATTTGCATTTGCATTTATATACATTTACATTTGCCATTGCAGCTACATTACATTGCATTACATTGCATTACATTGCATTACATTGCAATAGATTGCATTACATTGCATAACATTGCATCACATTGCATCGCATTGCATGACATTGCATGACATTGCATTACATTGCATTACATTGCATTACATTGCATTACATTGCAATACATTGCATTACATTGCATAACATTGCATCACATTGCATCGCATTGCATGACATTGCATTACCTTGCATTACATTGCATTACATTGCATTACATTGCATTACATTGCATTACATTGCATTACATTGCATTACATTGCATTACATTGCATTACATTGCATTACATTGCGTTACCTTTACGTTGCATTACATTTACGTTACATTACGTTGCATTACATTGCATTACATTGCATTACATTGCATTACGTTGCATTACGTTGCATTATGTTGCATTAAGTTGCATTTCATTGCATCACATTGCATTACATTGCATTACATTGCAATACATTGCATTACATTGCATAACATTGCATCACATTGCATCGCATTGCATGACATTGCATAACATTGCATTACATTGCATTACATTGCATTACATTGCATTACATTGCATTACGTTGCATTACATTGCATTACATTGCATTACATTGCATTACGTTGCATTACATTGCATTACAATGCAGTACATTACATTACGCGCACAGATATATATATTTTTTTCTCGGCCCATTGTTGCGGTTCTCGCAGCGGCTCAACACGGGAATTCTGTGCACATCGACGCCTTAGCCGTCATGCCCTATGTGCGCTCCAAAGTCCTTGTCCTGCATTTTCTGTGCAAGTTGCAGGAAAGGCTCTGGGATAGAGATCTCATCTCCTGTGCAAACTGCAGAGAGATCCCTGTCAAATGCAACAGGTAGTGCTCGGCACATAGCTGGGGGGTACTCTTTGAGAGGGGCGGTTCTGTACTGGCCGCTAGAATCCCTCCCAACAGAGACTCCCTGTGGTAAATCCTCAGAAACTCTGCCAGCACCATCATGGTCGTGGGCTTGGGGCTGGGGGCGCCCAATAAGCCCTGTGCAAAAGTCACCAACCTCATACTTGGCGGCAGCAAGAGCAGCTGTACGATGGGAAGCCGCCATATTGATACCATGTGGGCTGGCTCTGGTTCTCGAATCGAGGATGTTCGAGAGCTCCGGCACCATCATAGAGAGCGAGTAACGTCATGCACTCCAGCGCGAACCCCAGGAGCAAATTTCCCATGAGGATTTGTTCCAACTCCGCCAGGCGTAGAGAGGCTAACCCCCATGGATCGTCCACGGCTCGGATGACTCTCGGGCCTCCATGCTGTTGAACGTGTCTCGCCCGGCTCCAGGTGTTGCATGGAGGGCCTCCAAGGAAGCCCAAGACCCATCGCTCTCTGATAGCGTGAAGCCACGTGGAACGAGTATATATATGTATACATTGAGCACGCAGGAGGCGCGTAATTTGATTTTGGAAATGGCAGCCACTTGCAGCCACTTGCAGCCACTTGCAGCCACTCGAGTGGCCGCAAGTGGCCGCAAATGGCCGCAAGTGGCCGCCAGCATTCTCTTGTCACCGGCAGCCACTTGCAGCCTCTTGCAGCCATATATATGTATACATACATAATACATTATTCCCAAGCTGGATGGCCTTAGTAACACATAAACAACATGATTGGTTTTCTGCAGAGAAGAGCTGGAAGAGCTTTCACCCCCATGGGGCGTCCAAGTGGGGATGGGGATAGGTTGACCGCAGCCATCCCCAGCCGCGAACTTCTTGCGCAGGGCACGGCTGGCGAAGCTGAAGCTATGTATATGCGCAACATCCCTTCTCTCTTCTAACTGGTAAGCAACACCCCAAGAAACTGCGACAGAACATGAGGAAACATGAGGAAACCCCAGTGTTTAAAATCCGTTGGCATTGTGTAAATAATTTACTCTATATATATATATATTATATTATATTATATTATATTATATTATATTATATTATATATTATATTATATTATATTATATATTATATTATATATTATATATTATATTATATTATATATTATATATTATATATTATATATTATTTATTATATATTATTTATTATATATTATTTATTATATATTATATATTATATATTATATATTATATATTAATTATTAGATATTATATATTATATATTCCATATTATGTATTATATATTATATATTATATATATACGCACCTTAATCTATTCCTTTTGTGGCCTCATTTGGGATGTGTGGCGACCAGGACCCGAGCCTGCTGGCACTGTTTGCTGCTGGCGCCCGCTTCAACCACTCCTGCGCTCCCAACGCCACGCTGGAGAGCTCCAAGAGTACCTTGTTGGTGCGGGCTGGTTGTGCCATCCCTATGGGAAGCGAGGCACGGTCATCCCAAAGATACCCGGCGATGTGGAATGCGATGGAATTCTGATAGAATATCTGAGCCAGTTGTGCAGAAATCCAACTGTGTTTGGTTTATTTTATTTTTATGTTTGGAATGGTAATTGGCCCAGATCATTTGTGGTTTCCAGCCCATGTTGAGATGATGATCCCACTTGACAACTAGCTGCGCAGGTGACCATCAGCTACTTGCCGCATCAATTGTTGTTGGAGGCACCCCTCCAGGGCGGCACCTGGCCACATCGTTGTTCCATGGGTTGATCCATAGGGCCAACCTTGGTTTTGCAGGTTCATTGAGACACACACACACTGTATATACTATACACTAGTATGTGTCTATGTACCTATGTATCTATGTATCTATGTATCCTATATGTATCTATGTATCCTATATGTATCTATGTATCCTATATGTATCTATGTATGTATCTATGTATGTATCTATGTATCTATCTACCTTATCTTATCTATCTATCCATTCCATATATCTAATCTTATCTAATTTTATCTAACCTTATCTAATCTTATCTAATCTTATCTAATCTTATCTATTCTGTCTATTCTATCTATTCTATCTATTCTATCTATGTGATTCTATCTATTCTATTCTATTTATTCTATCTATTCTATTCTATTCTATTTATTCTATCTATTCTATCTATCTATTCTATTCTATTTATTCTATTTATTCTATCTATTTTATCTATTCTATTCTTTCTATTCTTTCTATTCTATCTATTCTATCTATTCTATTATTCTATGTATTCTATCTATTCTATCTATTCTATCTATCTTTCTATCTATTCTCTCTAATCTATCTATCTACCTAATCTATCTAATCTATGAAATCTATCTAATCTATCTTATCTATCTAATCTATCTAATCTATCTAATCTATCTAATCTATCTAATCTATCTAATCTATCTAATCTATCTAATCTTATCAATCTTATCTATCTTATCTATCTTATCTATCTAATATATCTTATCTATCTTATCTATTATCTCTCTTATCTATCTTATCTATCTTATCTATCCAATCTATCCAATCTATCCAATCTATCCAATCTATCCAATCTATCCCATCTATCCCATCTATCCCATCTATCTCATCTATCTAATCTATCTAATCTATCTAATCTATCTTATCTATCTAATCTATCTAATCTATCTAATCTATCTAATCTATCTATCTATCTACCTATCTACCTATCTACCTATCTACCTATCTACCTATCTATCTACCTATCTATTTCTCAAGGGTATGTGTATATATATATATACATACATATGTAACATTATGACCACCTAAAGTGTCTACCAAATTTTACGAATCAGCCAAAAGGCTGGCGCCAAGCGCCGGGAGCGGCTGCTGAATGGGCGCGGCTTCCACTGCAGGTGCTTCGCATGTGCTCCGCATGCTCCTCCCTGGTGTTATACATCATTAAACAGGCAATAATGATAATTATTGATAAGGACAGTAATTAACCACCCATTAATGATGAATGGGTTCAATTAATTACAGATTGTTAATTAGTGATGAATGGGTCAAATTAACCTATAAGTAATGATAGTAATTCCTATTGGCATTACTCTAATGATGGTTAGTGACCCGATTAATATGAACGGATCATAGGAATTACTCTTGAATGATGATAATATTAATGGGCTATAATTATTAATGGGTCAGAATATTAATGTATTGATGTGTATAGCTACTCATGGATTAATTGGATCAATGATCATACTTATTCATATGATGATGTTGGTCATCAGTCCATTCATAGTGGTATACCCAATAGACAACATCATAATATTATATAAGGTTCCCTTTCTTTCCTCCTAAATTGTCCAACATATCCAACAATAGCAAGAGTCCATGAACATAAATTGGTATAGAGAAACGTGTTGGGATTTATATAATCGATTTGGTGAACCCAATGATAAGACCATCACCACTAGAGGTTTTCCAGTTGTGCCATATCTTCCCGGCTGGCAGTGCCGCAAGGTGGGTTAATATTGATGGTTGCTGGGACGGTAGCCCGAATGGGGATTGCACAAACCAGCACCTTGACTTGACTGACACTTTCTTGGGGTTTATTGTGAAAATATGAGGATATTTTCAGGCCTAAACACTCGTAATTTTGGCACATCATCAAAGAATTCATGCGCGATCATGGGAGGCAAATGAGCCAGAGAGCTAGCAAGGAACCATGGTAACCACACATTGGCTGATCATTTTGGGTACCCAGTAATGCGACTTTTTCAGGTATCCATGGCATCATGGTGTTTGGCAAATCTGGGCACTGGAAACTCGTCCGTTGAAACGCTGTTTCCATTGGTTTCCCCGCTGAAGGTGCCAGCGGTGCGAAAGTGAGCAAGATCAGTGAGAGCTGGACGTCTCCAGAGACCAACCCTGAAAAGATTGCTCTGATAATCGAGGCACAACTTGTGTCCATTTTTTTTTTCAAGGCAAAAAAAATACCAGAAAAAATGGACAATACGCTGAATTATATATATATATATATACTACATCGACATACATCGTCATACCGCAGGCCTACAATGGACCAAACACACACACAGATATATAATGATATATGTACGCACACACACACATATAACTCAACATTAATTACTATTCCTATTGGTATTTGTTTCTTCATGTGATGATTGCACCAGGACTCCCTCCCTCTCACCGTACGTGTCTGTGACTCTACAGCCAGCCTCCGCCACAGCTTTGCTTTGACGCGGGACAAAAGCGGGGCTGTGGGGGTGAACACAACTCATTCACGTTTGGTTGCCGTCTCCATTTCGTTTCTTCAAGATGTTCATTGTAATTATTTTCTCTTTTATGTCCGTATCCCGTGTGTTTGATCCAAAGTGAACAAAACCATCAGACTCAACAAGATTATACTCGTAGCAACTTCAAAACCTCCAGATTTTTTTTTTTTTAAACGTAATTTCCTGCTTAAATTGGCTTATCTATGCTTATCTAAGATCTATTTTTGCTGGGCTACAACCAAAATCAGCTCAGCGCATCATCTCCGAGGCCCCACGCCTTGGTGACCTTTGTAGCTGGGCGGATGGCTTTGAAGCCAGAAGATATGGATCGACATTGGGGTTTTCCTCAGCAAATATGGATAAACCATGGATAAAATATGGACAAAACATGGACAAAACAGGATGAACATGGGGATTTTTAGCACAGGAATGACATAGCATACCTTAGCATCGACAAGATTTGGGCCTCATTGAACAGTCCGAGGCGGAACAGTTCATAACCAATGCGGCGCCAGCTGCGGGGAAGATGCCTCAAGGTGCAATTTGTGTCAATTCTTAGAGGGAGAATGTCGTTTTGGACATCTTCAACTGCCCAGTGCCCAGATCCTGAAAAAGCCGCGTGATTTTTGGAGCCACTTTGGATTTTTACACCTTCCTGTCGACAGTTTGTTTTCCACACATGGCAGCTGCAACCCCAGGTATGAACCATTACGAAAAACAGCTAACACCGACCCATTGTACCTACAGGTTTTCACCATTCCCCCTGAAAGTGGACGAAACATCACAGATTTTGTGTGCCCTCGGCTTGGCTTTGTTTATCTTGTTTTTTTGGGGCAAAACCTCGCAGTTTTCCCCCCTACTTCCAGATCTTCCAGGCAAACCCGTGTCGCCGCCGGGACCGAAGCCGCAGCCTGGACCGAAGCCGCAGCATTTGCAGCGCCCGGTGTCGCCGGTGAAGGCGCCGTCCAAGCCGCCGGCGACGTTGGCCATGGCCAAGACGCCAGCGAAGACCCCGGCGAAGACGGCGCCGGAGAAGGGACAGAAGAGGCTCTGGGGTGGCTATGGATCAATACCTATTAATAGCATTTTTAGGGGGATGAACATCCATTTACCAGCTATTTTGATGTTCACCAGGGGTACAAGGTTTTGACACACTGCCTGGTGTGAGGACATGAAGTGCAGAAAGTTGAGATTTTGAGATCTTTGAATCGTTTTGGAGGTATTTGGTATCGTAATTGATGGGTTTCCTTTTCGGCGATCTTCAAGATCTTCACCTGCCAGCGGGATCAGGCCCCTCGAAACCAAGGAGCCAACAGGACGGTGTTATGCAGCTTTGGGGATACACACAGCAATGGAACCTGTCGGGATCACAGCATTTATGAATCATCTAATTGTGCACCACTGCAGGACGCCCTGCCAGGGCCTTCAAGCCAGGTGAGCAAGTGTCGGGCTCCCAAGACGGTTGTGTGTTTTTGAATGGGGTATCTGGATGTATTTGGAGGGTTGGAGGACCAGGTTGCAGCATGGCAAGCGTATCAAGATTGGCAGTTCTCATAGGGAAAATCGTGATTAACGATAATTCCATAAGCGTCAAAATTTGGAGGTACCTCATTTTCAGACACACCCACACAATCCCACACAATCACACACACAATGTTTTGTTCAACTTCCAATGGAAAGATATGGGTATGGATCAATACCTATTAATACCATTTTTAGGGGGATGAACATCAATTTACCAGCTATTTTGATGTTCACCAGGGGTACAAGGTTTTGACACACTGCCATATGGAAAGATCATGGCAGATTTGTTGGTTTCCCATGGTTTCCTTGTTTTTTTCGGGGCTGAGCTCGGCTCGCTGCGGAGTTGCCCGAGTTCACAGCTGTCAGGCTGTATTGGAGTGCATCAAAAGGCCGAAAAGTCCAGGGAGGTTCAGGGGATCCCTCGAACAGCAAAAGAAACCTGTGTGGATCAGTGTGGCAGATATATTTGCACAGTAATACAGATTTCACACCTGATATAAAGAAATAGATAAAGAAATCAACAAATACCATCTGGTTACTTAAAATAGCCATGGAAAATCACCATGTTTCATAGGTAAACCAGGTTATAAATGGGCCATTTTCCATGGCTATGTTAGATAACCAGAGGGTATTACAAAAATGTAACTATCAGTTTGTTAGTTACAAACCCATCAATGGATGTTAGAATGGGAATGAATGGGATACTATTGTTTTATACGTATTCCAAAGAACCGATGGTTTCTGGTGCGCCAGGTGGATGGATGAGGACCATGATCAAGGCGGTGCACATGGATGAAACTGGAAAAGTCCTCGCTTATGCACCTCGGCAATCCTCGGCATACGTGGCGGGGGGATGACGTATGCAAATTTCTGATCTGTTTTTTTAACATACTGGCAGTAGTTTAGAAGCCACATGAACCCACTGATTCACCTCATATGTACATATTACATATATATATATACCTGGTTGGTGGTTTGGAACATGGCTTTTATGTTCCATTTCATATATGGGATGTCATCCTTCCCATTGACTCATATTTTTCAAGATGGTTATTGCACCACCAAGCAGTGTACCATATATTCACCACTTGGGCGTTGCCAGCGCTGCGGCCTCGTCCCGGATTTTTCTGAGTCACTAAGGATTGCTCCGGGAAGCAAGGGGCTCCCGCCTCCAAGGCCCCTTACTGATGCATACCCTCGGGCAAACTAACATAGCTATTGAAAATGGCCATTTATTGTTGGTTTCCCCATTAAAAAGGGTGATTTCCCATAGTTATGTTAGTTTACCGGAGGGTATAACTATGGAACATCACCATTTATAGTGAATTTTCCCATGAAAAATATTGAAAAATGGTGATTTTCCAGAGGGTACCTGATGATCCTGCTAGGTGAGGCCGTTGAAGAGCGCACCAAAGGCAGCCCCGGCCGGAGCCGCTCCGGCCCAGGTTGAAGGCGGAGCAGTGGAACCAATGGGAAAAGTGGGGAGTTGATTAAAACCAAGAGATACCACGAGGACATAAGGGATTTGTCAATCATTATATTTATTGATGTATTTACATGTGTTTTTATAACACACACACACATATATATATATATAAAGACACAACATACATACATGTGCAGTGCATTGCATTGCATTGCATTGCATTGCATTGCATTGCATTGCATTGCATTGCATTGCATTCCATCCATCCATCCATCCTGCATGCGTGCATATATACACTATATATATATACACACTATATATATATATATACATACATACATAGTATATTATATGTGTATGTATATGTCCATTCCACGCACGGGTACCATTGTATCACAGCCACAAATGAGGAAGTACAGAACCAAGAAAAACTTAAACAATTGAAGACTTGGGATTCAAGAAGCCCAAAGCCAAATGATGAAAATTGAAACAAGCGAAATGCGAATACAGCAGGATAGAGGCAAAACCAGTAGGGATATAATACAACCCAAGTAAAACCGCTTTCAGGGTGCCCATAAGCTCAGATGAACCCCAAATCAGTCAGTGAATTTCTATCCTCATGCCGGATACCACGAGATATTGGGTATAGGTTTTTAACGGGACATGATCTAAAAAAACCAAAACCCATATTTTTTCTCGGAATTTTGGGTAAGATTGAGTATTTTCTTTCCATCATTGGATTTTTGAAGGTTTTTGACAGGTACCCTCTGGTAATTTAACGTAGCTATTGGAAAATGGCCATAGAAATAGTTACTAATAGTTGATTTACCTATTAAAAGTGGTGATTTTCTATGGCTATGTTCATTTCCCAGAGGGTAGTATACCCCGTCCCCAAGCCTACCAGGCCCACCTGCGCAAGCTGCGTCTGCACCTGGCGCCGCCGTCCCAAAGTCGGACGCAGCCAAGGCGGCCAAGGGGCCCAAGGCGACCAAGGCCAGAAACAGTGAACTGTGGACCTGAAACATGTTTTTTCCCCCTATCCATAGGGAAAAGATTGTAAAATATTGACATTTGAGAATTCTTCTGGCTATTTCATCTATTTACATATAGGTTGTTTCCTATCCATCCCTTATGGCTATTTCATCTATTTCATAGGGAACATATGATAAAATATGGGAAACTGATGGAAAATGGTGAGTCAGCAGCAAAATTTGGGGATGGGTCAACTTTTATTTGAGTGGTTAGAAGGGAGTGGTGAGCTGAGCCAAGCTGCTTGTATCATGATTGTCTCCATATTCAGTTATTCAATGGGGAGCAAGTTGGAGGAATTGAATTTTCCAAGCACATGATAGTCAAAGTATGGATAGGACTCGTGAAGGGTAGTCGGCCCAAAGATGGAATGGTAATGAATGGTACGACTATATAAGATTATATAAGTATATAGAATAGTAAAATAAACATACATTTGCATACCCATATAATTATATATACATATATATACATATATAATCATAATTATATATATATATACATACGTATACGTGATCGCCTAGTTTGGCATTTTGCCTTCATGATTTAATTCCTTAGATCTACAGTTTCTCGGGTGTACTGGTGCATTCCTTCATTTGATCGGGCTACCTGCTCGCCCTCAGCCTGACGCTGAACCTCAATGGCGATGTCGGCAATGGAGAGAGATATGGTATACGTATACAATCATATACATGTATGCGTGTGCATAATGTGTGCATATATGTATCATACATATATATATATACATATGTATATAAGTATGCGCACAATGCGCGGGGCTTTGAAGACAAATTGAGAGGTAGAGAGGAAATTGAACTAGCCATAGGCAGAATGATCAAAGAGACAAGGTGAAGGAATCAAGTCATGAAGAACTCATCGCAGATTTCTCTCAGGGAGTCGCTGTACCGACCAGCCAGCCCAACAATGTGATGAAGGGAATTGTTGAACTGTACGGGAATAGCTGATATTGGATAGGAAACGGCATTGGTTCCATGGTTTCCTGTATCAAAGCGACCCGTTGACAAGTCGGGATTACAATTATCATGTATAATTACATAAGGCTATGGATCAATACCTATTAATACCATTTTTAGTGGGATGAACATCCATAAATCCCAGCTATTTTGATGTGAACTACAGGGGTACAAGGTTTTGACACACTGCCATATTGTCAATTGCTGTGATTAATTGTGATTTATCTCCCTTTTACATATGGGCAGGTCACGGCAGGTCTGAAAAATGGATAAAAATGGTACCCCCACTCATGGCACTTTCAATAGGGAAAATGATGATTAACCCGTGGATCAACATGTCCCCCTATTTTCAGACAATATCACTATATTTATCACCACTGAGGCTTAGGGGCAATCGAATATGATGAACAAAACCGGACAAAACCACCATTGATTATTTTCTACCATCATGGTGATAAATTGCCATTGATTAATTTGAACATATCAAGCACCTATGACATTATATATATATAGGTATATAAATTATATTAGCCCTACATTTTCAGATTATTCCAATGATTAACACCTATTTATCACCATTGGAACCCGGGTCGTTTCTCTCCGTGCTCGTTTCAGGCGAGGATTTTCCAGGTGGGCGAACGCGTGCGCTACTGGACACCTGGCCCATATGAACAGTTCGACCCTGAAAATCACCAATTGTACTGATACCCTCTGGTAAACATACAAAAAACTATGGAAAATCACCATTTTTTATGGGAAAATACACTATATATAAATGGTCATTTTCAATAGCTATGTTAAATTACCAGAGGGTAACTAATCTTCCAAACCCGATGAATGGCAGGGTCTGAATTTTGGGGGAGGGTCAAGTTCAGGGTGAGATTTTCAGACGTTATTTTTCACCATGTTTGTTTTCTCTAAGTTTTTGTTGGCTGTTCATGTTTTTAACCAGATTTACCAGGTCCCTTGAAAAAAAGAGGCAAGGGTCATCACTGGCCGTAGGTTGGCTGGTTTTTCTTGCAACGTTCACGGCCTGAACCTATTTGGATGGTGTTGGACAGAACACCACTACTTGACTGTTATATGCCCTCTGGCCATTTAACGTAGCGATGGAAAATCACCATTTCTAGTACAGTGATAGGTAAATCAAGATAAATCACGCACAAATGGGCCATAGCCAGGTTGACATTGAGTTATAAGAGGTTAATCTTGAGCATTGTGAAAATGCACCATGATGGGGTACTTTATCTGGAGAATCGAGAAACGATTCCGGGCGCATAACGTCGCTCCGATTAGAACTCCTGGGGAGGCTTTGTGGGACATTTTCCATATGCCAAAACTTCAAACATCACACACACACACAATATATATATATATAGTTAGTCATACATATACAATCAGGCATACACACACACACATGCACACCCACACATAATCACACAAACATATATACATATGCACACTACATATATGTATATATATATATATATATGTACTCACAGAGAGATGGAGAGAGAGAGATATATATATATATATATGTACTCACAGAGAGAGAGAGATATATATATATATGTACTCACAGAGAGAGATATATATATATGTACTCACAGAGAGAGAGAGATATATATATGCACTCACAGAGAGAGAGAGATATATATATATATGTACTCAGAGAGAGAGAGATATATATATATGTACTCACAGAGAGAGAGATATATATATATATATGCACTCACAGAGAGAGAGAGATATATATATATATGTACTCACAGAGAGAGAGAGAGATATATATAAATGCACTCACAGAGAGAGAGAGAGAGATATATATATATATGCACTCACAGAGAGAGAGAAAGAGATATATATATATATATATATGCAGCGCATATATACAGATCACAACATCAGTTTCAAATCAATGAGTTTCTCACTTTCTCCTAGCTTTGGAGCCGACTCAGGAGCAGTGGCCCAAGGTCGGGGTGCGTGGAGAAGCCGGGGGAAGCACAGAGATCAGAGGTGTCAAATCGATCAGTAAACAACCACACCTTCAACATTTGTAGTGTAGTTCTCGGTGTTGTGAGAGGCCCTTGGAAGGTTGAAAACTTGCATCACCATTTTACTTGAAGCCATCTTCCCAGTTTCAACACGTGGGATATGTCAGTTTGTCTGAAATTAAATCGTGTACCAAAAACTTGACTGACGGTTCATCAATGTTGATCACTCATTTCCCCCCATTGACTAGACTGGCCATAGTTTTGACAAACCATGTTTCAACTGCGCCCAAGCCTGGGGTTGAGCAGGAAGTGGTTTGATACCAGCATCCAGGCCATTAACCTGGGACCTAAGGGTACCTTGACTGAAACAGCAGAATTGTCCGGGGTGTCGGAGCAGTCATGTGCCTTTTTGATTGATGGATGGGTATCCTATATATGCCATTGCTTGCCCACATTTCAATGCATGTATAAATAAGTAAGTGCATAAATAAAGATACATAAAGACATAAACAAATAAATAAACAAGTAAACAATTAGACAAATAAATAACACACACACACATATATATATATAATTAGCCTTTCTTGCCGGTTCTTCTGCTGTTTGGCCGGCTTTGCATCATGAGATATACCATTTCGGCCAACTCCCCATGTTCACCGCCACTTCAGCACGGGCCACGGCCACGACCCTAGGAGAGGTGGAGTCCTACGACCTACCGGGAAAGCCCAAGGCAGTGCCTTATAAGATCCGTGCGGCCAAGGACGCCAAGGACGCCAAGGACGCCAAGGACGCCAAGGACGCCAAGGCCGCCATGACAGGGGATGGTGGGTGGCCGGTGCCCCCTTGAGGTTCCGAAAATGGGAGATCACTTGAAGACATGGGACGAATGAGTCAGCAAATCTTAAAAGCCGGTAGACTTTCGGGGTGAAGCCGTGCATGATAGGACATGATACGACTATATCAGCAGCCTTTTGGCGGCTTTTCAATTCAATCTGGGCATCGAGGGCCTTGTACAAAGTTCCCCAAATCCCTTCCAAGATGCCGCTGAGTGCAAATGACAGGCCTTCCAATTTCGCTGGGCCCCCCAAACAGATTGAACATAAGCCCCTCCTTGAAAATCATGGGCCCACATTGGGTTGGGGGGTCGTCTGTGCACGTCAAAAGTGGGTCGTCTGTGCACGTCAGACGGTTGGTCGTCTGTGCACGTTTTTGTTGTGTGATTTTGTCATTGTAGCTCTGTAACATGATTCTTCTTCTAGCTTTTTTTAACATCATCACACAACTCATCAAGTTATGGTTTTTTTCCTCACATCTCTGTGTGGGGCTTTTGTTTTTATGTTTGTATTCCTTGCCTTCTCCTCCTTCTCCTCCTGAGTTGCTTCTTTCTCTCTCAACTTCACTCAAGTTGTCTCACACAATGCACACATTTCATCTCACACAACTCCTCTCATCTCACAAGTCACACAACTCATCTCACACAACTCATCTCACTCAACTCATCTCACACAACTCAACTCTCTCAAGAGCTGCTTTCGTGTGGCATTTGGTGGAGCTGCTTCGTGTTCTCTCACTGAACTTCACCCAAGTTCTTTCACACAACTCATCTCACAACTCACACAACTCATCTCACACTACTCCACTCATCTCACAACTCACACAACTCATCTCACGTATTTCCGCTCTGTGACGAACTTAACTGACTGAAGTAACTTAACCAAGCTAACGAACGTCAGTAGCTCAAGTAACTTAACGAAGTTAGCTAATTTAACTCAGTTAACTCATTTAACTAACACGTCTGTGACATGGTGCCCTGTTGCGTTCATTATGTGCAGGAAGCCTGGCCGAGTTGTGCCAAGACAAAATCACTGCGCTCACTGCGCTGCACTGCCGCAAGTTGGTGTTGCGAATAGCACCAGAGTGCCTAACAATAAATCTGTAGGAGATTTTCACACACCGTTCTCATGCAGTTCACATGTCAAGAGTCCGGTCCTTTTTATGCGAAGTTGTAACTGATCATGAAAGAGCAGTGCGTGTAAGTGCTCTACAGCAAGAAAGATGATGAGGTTGCTGTGCGTGTGCAGGCATAGGAACATGAACCTTATTAACTCACCCCACCCCACCGGTAACTGATCATGAAAGAGCTGTGCCTGTCTCTTCTCAACAGCAAGAAAGATGATGAGGTTGCTGTGCCTGTGTGTGCATAGGAACATGAACGTTATCATCCCACCCCACCCCACCCCAGAACACCAAACCCCACCCCACCCTTGCCACCCCACTGGAACATGAAGGAGAGAAATTTACAGGTAATCAGAGGTTTTTCGGCGCAAGTGATGTCGAAAATGTGTGGGGGTAATTTTCGGCGTAAGTGACCTTAAAAATTTTGGCGTAAGTGAACGTGGGACCTTTTAGGACCCCCCCACCCCCCCCAACCAAACCCGAAATGGCTGGTTCCCAGCATCAATGTGCGCGGATGACCGCTCTTTGTGCGCGGATGACGCGGTTTCTCTGTGCGCGGATGACTCGTTTGCAATGTGCGCAGATGACTCGCTTTCAATGTGCGCAGATGACGCGTTGACCACCCAACCCACATTGGGCCGCATCATCCATTTCCAGTTCAAGCGGAGGTTGTCATAAGATATTATAAGATCATGCCTTTTGCATCCTATTGAAGCTTATGAACATGTATGAGACTCCCCTCAACATTACATATACGTATGCATGCTTGTACATCATATATATATATACACATATTTCTAATATTTTTTCGCCGATATAACAGAGTGAGTGCAGAGCGCGTCCTGGAAAACGTTGTTGCTCCGATGCTCCGGTGCTTCGCTCCGATGCTTGGGTTGGATCCGATGGGATCCCACTTCCCTCTCCGGTTGGATCCCAACGTGCTCAGGCGTCGGTGGCGTCCGCAGCCCGTGCGGTGCAGCCGGCGCGCGCTGCGAACTCCACGGGCTTGGTCTTTGGTGTGGCCAAGCAGACAGAGACGAAGGCGATGGGGGAGGGGGTCTCCACGCGCCGGGTGAACCTTGGAGAAGGGTAAGATGTGAATACGCAAAAATGGATAAACAAATAGTATATAGATGGATCTATATATGGTGAAATATGGTGTCTGGTGTAGTAAGTAGTCAATAGTAAATACTATTCAATACTTTGATTTTCATTTTTTGGGGTGATATTTTTTTTGTGAAAGAAGTGGAGATAAATGGCGGTATGCAGATGTACACCCTGAGCGGTCAAGAATTTTGGCAATGGCAAGAATCCCATTGGAGGGGAGCAATGGGACATTTTTCATGACATTCAGACATTTCCAATACCCTCTGGTAAACTAACATAACTATGGAAAATCACAATTTTTAATGGGAAAACTCACTATAAATGGCAATTTTCAATAGCTATGTTAAATTACCAGAGGGTAATACCGGCAACAGCAACAATTCAGTGCAATGGGATGTCCCCAGTATATGAATTTTGATCTTAGGGGAATCATACTAGCGGGATTGATTTCTCATTCTCTTGCTTGCCTTTGAGATTCTTGAAGGGTACCTTGGTTGGTTGGTGGTTTCAAAGATCTCTCATCCCTCCCCAAGAAATCCAAGGGGAATAATCAGGATGAGCCCAAACAGGTATCTTCAAAGCAATATCAAGCGGATTCAATTGGAGATCAATTTGGGGGAAAGCATCCAACCAGACTGCTGAGAACAAAGACTTTCATGACACTGGACACTCTCTCTATATGTAGATAAGTTTCAAATACTTTCATGATTGGATGAATTATGACCCAAGACATCCCAAGACCTATTGGGATGATAGACATGTTTGGTAAGACAAAGTGGGGGGGGGTTGTAGCATGTTGTAGCCACCAGGTTGCTGAGGAGCAGGCTGATGGGAAACAGATGCAGACACCACCAGCCAAGTTCAAAGTTGGGCAAAACGCTACTTGGCAGCCGGAATTCGCATGGAGGAGATTCAAATCTGATGGCTTTCTGAGATGATACTGATCATAGACCATAGACCTGAACATTTGGCTTATCGCTGGCGCCGCATTTCCAGACTTGAGCCATGGTTCAAATCAAGAACTGGACAAATCACGCAAGCATAGCACTTGATGATGCAACAAGACAAGACCCACAGATATACTCAGATATACTCAGATAATAGTCACACCCCCCACCCATACCAGGTTACCAGCCGATACCCCATGCACTTACTGTACTTTTCTCTGTTCATTTTTCCTAAAGAAAGCGTGAGAAAAGCACTCCGGGCTGGGAAAATCTGGGAACAGCCCCAACACGACGAGCTATTTTGATCCGAAACATTGGTGCAATTTCCACAATCCATAATCTAACCTGTGAAACATCGACTATATGTGACCATTATCATTATCATTATATATTATATTATTATATTATATTATATTATATGATATTATGTTGTATTATATTATATTATATTATATTATATTATGTTGTATTATATTATATTATATTATATTATATTGTATTATATTATATTGTATTATATTATATTATATTATATTATGTTATATTATATAATATTATATTATATTATGTTGTATTATGTTATATTATACTATATTATATTATATTATATTATATTATGTTGTATTATATTATCTTACATTATGTTGTATTATGTTATATTATATTATATTATATTATGTTGTATTATGTTTTATTATATTATATTATATTTTATTATATTATATTACATTATGTTGTATTATGTTATATTATATTATGATATATTATGTTGTATTATGTTATATTATATTATATTATATTATATTACATTATGTTGTATTATGTTATATTATATTATATTATATTATGTTGTATTATATTATATTATATTATATTATATTATATTATATTTTGTTATTTGTATTATATTATATTATATTATATTTTGTTATATTGTATTATATTATATTATATTTTGTTATATTGTATTATATTATATTATATTATGTTGTATTATGTTGTATTATATTATATTATGTTGTATTATATTATATTATATTATGTTGTATTATATTATATTATATTGAATATATCCAGGTGTGGACAATTCGTCCCCTAAGAACAGAGAAATTAATTCAATATTTTCCACCCCAAAATCCGGAGCCGGTTGAGGTGTTGTACTTCAGTGAGCAGCTGCAGAAGCATTTGCCTACCAAAGTGATTCGTAGCATACACAGCCGTAGCGGAGTCCCTCGGTTTTTCCAGCGCTAGGAAGGTGGGTCAAAAATCATGGGGACCCGACTCTAGACACATAGGATCCAACATATGCCATATTATACCAGCCATCAATGAATTTTGAACATTAAGTTACATATGTCATCGTATTTCATCATATTTTATCCCAGTTTTCATGATATTAAGGGGATTTAAGGGGGATATAAATATAACATATATCTTGATACACTATGGGGCCACCCTCATAGGTGCTTCGTTGGTCAAAACAACCCAGGGATCGAACACTGGTGGGGAGGGGGAAGGGAGGGTGATTGAAGATTGCCACTTGGAGGTTGGCGCATGAGTCTTGTCTTGTGGATACATTTGGTCTTGTGGACCGACCATCAGCTGGAATGAGCGAATGTGCGTGCCTGACATTGCCTGACATTGCCTATTGCCTGACATGATCGGTCTTGATGAAGAAAATGCAAGCAACTTCACTATGGCCCAGTTCCAAGACTAAGACAACTCAAGTCCAGTCATGATTTCACTTCGCCTTTCTTGCAATTTTTCTACCGAACTCAGTAGATGTGTTTTCACTCCACTGTTTTGCTTTGGAAAACGCAATGTTTCCGTGGCGTGCCCAGAAACGTTACTATGACCTCTCCATCAAGAAGTTCGTCCTGGAAGCAAGGCCTTCGCTCCTTGCATAGACTGTGAAATGGATTGAAATTGTAGATTCCACCCAAGCTTCGGCTTGGCTCATATCCTCCATTTTTCCTTGTCAAGCTATTGCCAAAGATCCATTCTTGGTGGTGGCCCTGCAGATTTGTTGATGAAATGCTTCAGTTTGCTGATCGCAAGCATTCTTTCAATTGGTTCAATCCTCACTGTAGATTCTTCATTCAGTTTCTTTGTTTTTCTAGGGACTTAATCATCTTACTGGTGCTTAGCAGGGAATGAGGGAATGATCCACAATAACTATCAATAATCATCCCATTCCCCCATTCCCATCCATTCCCTACGAAGCACCAGTAAGTCATCATTTTCCCCATATTTTCCCTATGTTCATGGCCATTTCAATGGTGATGTCAGCGGCATTCAGCGCAGGATTCGCCCGGGAAAGGAGAC
>CAMXCT020006607.1:149818-167318 GCA_947184155.2 Cladocopium goreaui | reverse complement strand
TGGTTGGTGGTTTGGAACCATGGAATTTTATGACTTTCCATTCATTTGGGAATGTCATCCCAACTGACGGACGCCATCATTTTTCAGAGGGGTAGGGTAGGTATACCACCAACCAGATAGTGAATGATAGTAATTCTAATGTCGGGATACCTATTAGCAATATATAAAATAACATCTTTCGATAATATAGTGATTTGAATATATAGTCCATAAATGGTGACATATCCATTATATGATGGCACATTATATAATATATATATGTTTAATAGGTGATTTGAATGAACTAATGGGATAGGTGTTTTAATAAATATATAGATAGATACGGTGAATTGTTTTGATGTACATACATAGACACACACACACATATATATACACAAATTTACCATATATATATATATTATATGTATATACGCATATAGCAGCGATGGAACTTGAGGCTGTTTTTTTTCGCAAGCTCATGAAAAGTGCGAATTTAGCGCCGGTGGATGGTCCAACATGCTGAAGAGTGGTATTTTCCAACTGCTGCTGCGATTGTGCATCTTCTCTCCGCCATCCAGAAACCGTTTCTTGCAGGCCCAGCTTCCAGCGGAGAAAAGGCGTGGGGGCAGAGGATGTGGATTCCTTAATGACCATGGCATATATGGGCTCTGACACGCTTTGAACAGATTATACACACATATATATATATATGTATGTGTATACATATGTATATACTTATATTATCACACATGCACACAGAGATATACATATATATATATTATATGAGTTACTGTCAAAATCGTTGAAGACCACTCTAGTATTGCAGAAACACTTTTGTCAGAGATGTGCACGAAACACTGTGAAGCGATAGTGCCCCCTCCAAAAGCGATAATGGCACAAAATACTGGAAAACGATATGGCCACCCAACAAGCGATAACCGAAAATAGATGAAAATAGTAACTACTGAGATGTAACGGATTTTGACGGGAACTCAATATATTTAGAATATATATATATATATATGTGTGTGTGTCAGCTTGTATCAGTTCATGTCAGCTCAAGATATTGTAGCGAGTTGACTTCGCGCCATGTTTTCGCCCCTTCAGGGGATAAACTTTGTCAAGCATCAGCTCATTGGACCGGACCAATGTTCCCCATGTGACCACTCATCCCCATGGTCTGATCTTTACCTTCATATGTTTTCAAGAAATGGGAAACAATAAGAAACCCTACGTCATCTGAGGAGAAAAATGGATCATATCTCTCCATCTTCTTTCGTCAATTTGATTACCCTCTGGTAATTTAACATAGCTATGCTATTGAAAATGGCCATGTATAGTGAGTTTTCCCGTAGGAGATGGTGATTTTCCATAGTTATGTTAGTTTACCAGAGGGTACACGCCCCATGGGGGTTCCAGTCTCTGCGATGCTCGAGTGGCCAGGCGCAATCTACGACGCGTGCCGCCACCGCCCGCTGATGAGCAGGTGGCTGAGGCCGGACAGGAGAGGACAGGATGGAATGAATAGATGAGATAGGATGAATAGAATAGGCCACATATGACATAATAATATACGAGAATATAGTAGAGTAGGATATGTATATATATATATATATTTGGCACCAGCACACATGCCCGTACAGCAGATATATTTAAGTTTTTTTCCTCTGGGGACCTGTTCTGCCTGTGTCAGGGCGAGAACCCTCCAGGGCCACCCACTCCGTGAGTGTCGAACCTCAGCGGCGCAAAAAGTCGCAGGGCAGCGTTGGGGAACTACCACAGTTTCATGGTAAGTTCGTTCCTTTTCGCAGTGGTAACCGGTCATTTGTTCCATAAAACATCCATAAATATGTATGACAATGCATGATGATATATCGTACACAAGCATGATGGCATGAGCAGGTACAACTACCATAAGTGTCACGATTGGTTTAAGGGAAAATCTACGGGATCTCTGGGACACCCATTCGCAAAACCCAT
Organism: Cladocopium goreaui; assembly: GCA_947184155.2. Classification (NCBI taxonomy): domain Eukaryota; class Dinophyceae; order Suessiales; family Symbiodiniaceae; genus Cladocopium; species Cladocopium goreaui. The sequence goes on along the minus strand of CAMXCT020006607.1, from coordinate 165,359 downwards.
GGGTTTCTGATCAGCCGCACCTTGGGGGATCATATTTACGAAGCATCCGATGATGGCAATGCGGCAGTTAAAAAGGTAACTCATTGAGCATTGGGCATGGTGACTTTTTTTTTGGATTTTTCACATTGATTTTAGACACATTGTCTTAGAAGGCGCCTTGGGTTTCAGCGGTTTGGATGCCTGTTGGCAAGGTTTCGCAGGCATGTTACTTTGCGCCAGGTCTTCTTCTCTGGAGAAAGAGGTAGCATCGCTGCGGAAGCAAATAGAGGACACTCTGAGAAGTCGGAACCGTCGAGAGTGGCCAAGGTAGGCCAGTCGAAAGCAGCCTGGACTGCTCCTGAAATTGTGCCACTGTGCCAGGTGAAACTCCCAGCACCCAAGTTTCCGTTCCGCTCATACAGCCAAATCTCAGAAACCATTGTTGTAGTGACTGATTTGTTCATTTTGGGTCCCATGTGGAAGGTTGTTATTCTTTCAGGGATAGATTTGTGCACCGCAGCTTTTATCCTTGACAGGAGATGGTGTCGGAGCAAGCTATGAGCGAAGAACTGTGACCTTAGCAAGTCTTGTCCATCCAGTTGGTAAGGAATCATCCTGAAACATCCTGAAATTGGTTTATCTGCAGGCATGCCAATTCTATCCACTTCCTATAATGTGACCGGGCGGGTATCCTTTGAGCAAGAAATATGAGAACGTGGATTTCACATGCCTATTTTGATCCCATTTTCACCCTGTATCCCATTCACATATTTTTAGGTTTCACCCTCCACATGCTTTGTCGATCTTCAAACGAAGCAGAGACACGCCCAGATTTATGAAACTATGATGGACCGGCAACGGTGACATCGTGACCCTCTCCAAGATTCGAATCGGTTGATGAGCTCATGTCCCAGGGGGAGACATCCCACTGGCTTTTGGGGCACCTGGCAGGTTGGGCACGGACACGGTTGAAGAGTTGAAGGCCGCGGCGCAGAGCGGGTGATCGTGTGGGATTCAACATTAAAAACAATGACTTGACATGACTTGCCGAATAAATGGCTAACATGTTGTGACACACATCCCGGTGGCTTCAAAAAATGGGGCTTACCACGGCTTACCTTTCTTGTTTTGATCTTCCTATGGCACGCGTCTTGAAGACGGCGACGGACTCTGAGAGACACTGCAAACGTGGCTTCGGTGCGGGTGAAATGAAACCCAAAGAAGATCGTTACAATTACAGTACTTATTATTCACCACTGTATGTGAGTGCAACCAAAGAGAATAGAATCCAAAAACTACATGAAACTACTATAAACTACTAGGTTTTGGAAATGGCTGCTTTCCTTTGAAGCATCAAAGTCGGCACACCAAGGAGGGGCTTCCACAGGTTAAGGAAGGTTGGAAAATGATGTGGTGATTCAATGAGGGCATTTGCATCATGACATCATAGGAGGTTGGCCCTTGCTCTTCCGCAGCCAGGCTGACATAGTGCAGGGCTCAGAGGGTAGGGTGTGGGATCTCACGGGATCTCATGTGGCGGTCCTGACACATGGCTGACACATGCTGTGATAGGTGCTGACCAAAGGCAAATGGGCAAACATAGATTGTCATGTTCGTTGGGAAAACATGGGAAAACCTAATCTTTACCCTCCATAAAGGATGGTTGGCGGCTTGATTGTCGCTACTTTTTCAGTGCCCAAAAATGGGCCACAACATGCCCAAAGGGACCCATATTTTTAGTTTGAGACTTGTTTCATGTTGTTTCAATAGTCCCAATCAGTTCTGGGTAAGGCCACATAAACCCAGCATTTTGCTCGGCTTCCCCCCATGGTTTGCGGCTAAAAAGGTGAAGCTGACGGAGGAGCAGGGCCGTTTGGAAGCTGAGCCGGGGCCTCGTGGCGAAGCGTCATGGGCAAAGCTCAGATGAGTTTAGACATGTTACCGATGTATTTGGTAGCTGATGTTGGATTCTTCACACACACCCAATATATATATAATATAATATAATATAATATCATATAATATAATATAATGCAATATAATGTAATATAATATAATATAAAATGAAATAATATAATATAATATCATACAATATAATATAATATAATGTAATATAATATAATATAAAATAAAATAATATAATATAATATCATACAATATAATATATTATAATACAATGTAATACAATATAATACAATATAAGATAAAAACATATATATAATATAATATAATATAATACAATATAATACAATGTAATATAATATAAAATAATATAATTTAATATAGTACATAATATACAATTATATGTTCTATAATATATGAAATATAATCTATGATATATAATATATAATGTATAATATATAATATATAATATAAAATATATAATATATACTATATAGAATACATAATATACAACATATAATATATGATATTTAATATATAATATACAATATATAATATATAATATATAATATATAATATATAATATATAATACATTATATATAATATATAATATATATAATATATATAATATATATAATATATATAATATATATAATAGATATATAATATATATAATATATAAATATATATAATATATATAATATATATAGTATATATAAAATATAATATATAATATCATAGATTATATAGAATTTAATATAACATAATATAATATAACATTATATTATAATTGATTATATGCAACCATATATATATATATATATGAATATGAATATGTCTTATGTGTAACTGTATATGTATATGTAAACATGTACACACATATGCAGCTTTTATATCTTATATGCATATACACATTGTACAACATGGCGGCCAGGTGCGAGCGCCGCAACGCGCAGAAAGAAGAGTTGGTGCTCCAGTTGGAGGACGTCGACCGCCAAACGAACGAAATGAACTGGGGGAAAGCGTAGGAAACGTATCGAGTATAGTAACAATTAGTACTAATAGTAATTAAAAATCTATTGTCTATAGTTACTAGTATAGTAATAATCATTAATCATCTATTATAGTAATAGTAATTAAAAAATAGTGATAGGAAAAGTAATAGAGTATTATAGTAATAGAGTATTATAGTAATATAGTAAAAATAGTAGTAACAAATAGTAGTAACAAATAGTAGTAACAAATTGTAGTAACAAATAGTAGTAACAAATAGTAGTAACAAATAGTAGCAACAATAGCAGAAATACTATTATTGCTATTGTCATCAATACTTTTATTGCTAATGTAGTAGTGTAGTAGATGCAATGATTAGTAATACAGCAATTTAACCATCAGTAGTAGATGTTTAACCAACAGATTCTGGGGAATTATTGGGGATATTGTCAACCAAAATGAATAGGTATATACTCTGAAAACTGTCGCATATATAATTATCGATTGGTTTAGTGATAAGACAAAATCGGAAATTTTCGTATAACCATAGTCAAACCATCCCCAATGAGGGGTTATGATAGGCAAAACCCAAACATATTTGGGATTGGAAAAAATCACCAACTAACAAATTCTTTTAGTATCAGGGTTAGTTTGTTATTGTGGATCCTGCATAAGATTCGGAAGGGCACATAATGTTCAGCATCACTGCAGGCTGCTGCAATTGCTATTTCCCGCAAGCAACAACCAAATTTCATTCTGTACAAGCATAGCACCACCCCAAGAGAAGATAGACACACTATGAAACAATCATTTGCCATTGATTTTAGCAGCATTTTTATAGGATGTTGATGGACTTTCATCATTTCTATCTATATTTGGTGGTTGGCAGACAGCCCAAAAGAAAAGACCTGCCACTGCCTGAGGAGTCCTTGAGGGCAGAAACTCGGAAGACAGAAGAGTGCCGTGCTCGGTTGTTTTTCCCGTGTGGTTTCCAATCTAGAGAAAGTAGTGTAAGAACTGGGATTTATTGGTGCTTCTAGTACTTATATGGTAGTTATATATATTATATATATATTATATATATATATTATATATATTATATATATATTATATATATAATATATATATATATTATATATATTATATATATAATATATATATATATTATATATATAATATATATATATATATTATATATATATTATATATATATTATATATATATGGTATTTATATGGTCCAATGTCCAGTTTTGGTGGGATCATATGTCTTTCGTGTTGCCATAAAAATGGGGATTCAAACGGGGTTTAGGGTAGCCAGTTGAACTATAGGAGGTGGGTGCGAAAAAAAGGGGTACCTGGCGATTCTTGGAAATGGTGCCATATTTTCAAACAAACCCATATGGGGATGGGTCAAAACCCTGGTACCTAGTGAACCCCAAAATAGCTGGTAAATGGATGTTCATCCCACTAAAAATGTATCTATAGGTATTGACCCATACCCATATGTTGGAGATATGTAATACATTGCAATACGTTCAAAAACTTACTGGTGCTTAGTAGGGAATGAGGGAATGGGATGATTGTCAGAGAATTCAGGGGATACCTGGTAATTTAACACATAGCTATGGCAGCTATGGAATGGAACCATGGCCTATTCAAATTGAGTTCGATGATTTACCCTACTGTTTCCATGGTGATATTTGATGATTAGGTTAAATTACTAGAGGGTATGCCCTCTTGAGTTTGTGGGTCACCAAGACGGAGGTGCAGCAGGCCGCTAGCGCCAGGTTGAAGGAAATGCAGCAGAAGCTACGGGGAGCTGAGGCTTAGACTCTGAAAACGGAGCACTCTTGTTTTTTCCAAAACAGAACAAAGAAGAACACCATAATTTTCCAGGATAGCAGAATTTTCCAAGGTTTAAGATGTTTAAGCAAGCGGGGGGAAAACCGCGCCAGTAGACGTGCACGGTTTTGAAAACACTCGTTTTTGAAGGGGTCCGGGAGGGGGGGGTAATAACGTTCATGTTAACTTGCGTCACGTGCACATGCTACGTCACGTCACTGGGTTGGGCCTCCAAAAATGGAGGCAAGCTGTCAGTGATCAAAAGAATTGCCAAAGCCGTTGTGCACTCACTGTGGTCGGCGTGGACATAATGCATCATAATGCTTCCTCGTGTGAAAGTCTAGGACAGAAGCTGTTGCCATTCTTGCGGAAAAAAACATTCTGCGGCTCAGTTACAAGACTTTTGGAGGATGAACTCCAAAACCAAAAGCCTTTGGAGGTCACTGGTCGCTCCTTGAAGAACCGCATGGCGATGTGAGAGGGAAAAAAGCACCGCGCACCTTTTCAAGAGAACTTCCCTGTAAATTACAGGTCATCATCAAAAAAGCATTTCAAACGCCCGGGGAATTTTAAGCCTATTTTGGAGAATGAACCAGTAGTTTCGCTATGCGAAAGCGATTTTTTTCAAAACGCTCACAACCGCTGGCGCGGTTTTCCACCCGACGGGATGTTTAAGTTATTTTCAGTTTAAGGTATCTTTTGGTTTACAGCACCAAAACGTCGATCATTTCACAAGCACTGCCGCCAGGAAGCCAAAGAGGAAGTCGATGGGAAGTCGGGATCGCAGGAATCATGTTGCAATGATACCATGGTCCCGGAACTTATTTATACTTGTTTTAGTTTTGAATTTTATTTTTCGATCTTTTTGGGGGTTACTATAGATTACTATTCAAAAAAAAAACGCCATAAATTGCCAACTACCATCATTTTTCTTCTTTTTCCTTCTTTGCCCAGTCAGTTTCTTTCCGCTACAGGGCGGCCAGTTTGCGTCAACAGCTTCAATGCTCGCAGGCGGCGGGGAACGCCAGGTGGGTCATGGGAATTTCGCCCAATGAGACAAACCCTTTGGTCATAAGTATGACCTTCATGTGATGTTGAACAGGGCTTGGAGCCTACAGAGGCATCTTCTCTGGTGTTTGGTGCCACAAAAAACACCCCGGTTTGCACAAAATCTCCGACAGTTTTAACATGTTTTAAAGATACTGAGAGTGAGAGGGGACGGTTTTGACACATGGCAAGATTGGCAAGCTGCAAGATCTGCAAGTTGCCGTGCCGCCCAAAAAGGTCACTTCCGAAAAGTATGGATTTTGGATGCCACACACACACACACGGTATATAATTGTATGTAATTTTTATATACGTGTATATATGTATATAATTGTGTATGTATATGTATATATATATATATCATGATTTCAGTCCGAAAATATAGGAAACTCATCTACACACATCGCACACTATCAACGGGTATTAAATGTTGGATTTCCGTTGGTAGGTTAGGTTACCCACAACCGAGGGTGAGGCCCTTTGCCGTGACCTGTGCGGCTTGAGGCGGAGGGAGACATGCTGAGCAATGAGTGGCTTGGAGAAAGGACGGATGCCCTTTGGGAGAAAAACCTGCTGAAAATGGGAATTTTGAATTGGAAAAACATGCAAATCTGATATGTTAAGATATATATTAAGCAGTTGGGTATATACGTGGAATTTTGTATATTTGTAAATGCATTGCATTCTGAGGGATTTTTCATGGAGTCCCAAGCGCGCCAGCATTGATGGGCGGAGGATACCCAGTGGCAATGTTTTGGTAGGTGCTGATTGGCATGGTTTGTGTGGGAAAGACAGCGGGTGGATGCCGGTTGGCATGGAGAAAATGCGTCAGTCATATTTTGCGAGAGACACTGGCTGCTTTCCTTCTGATCTTCGGCCTTGGCTTGCGATCATGAATCAGAACCGCTGAGTCTGCCCTGCAGTTTCTAAGGCTGCAAAAGCTGGGACAACAGCTTCAAGATGCGCAGGTCATTTGGCCACAAACAATGGCTGTTGCGGAAGTGAACTCCACAAACCTGGAAGCCGGGGAAAAGTCACAGTTTCTTGGAGGGCACTGGGGGCACATCATCTGCATCCAAGATTTGACCTGTGAAAAGACACTCGTTCCAGGCCAATGCGGTGAGTCTGCAGGACGAGTGGGGGGCCCGGAGTTGTGTCACGCTGTCGGTTGTGTGTACCATTGTGTACCGCAGCCTTTCGGCTCAGGCCTCAGGGCCTAGTAACAAGGCTTGAGAGGTGTTTGGATTTCTTCCATGTTCCTGATGTTTTGTGTTGAAGTTCCACATTTCCAGATGTTTGGGTTAAAGTCGGAGTCCCTGGGCCTCATCTAGAATCATCTAGAGGATCAGCTCTGGGAAACTGGAAAAAAGAACAACAATTCTGGGGGAAATCTGGATTTTGTCAAAGCTTTGCTGTTTTTGTTTTTAACGGTTTTCTGGCGGGGAAGGACTCATTTTGTAGTATCTGGAGGGCAGGCCTTATCTTCTATTTTCTGGAGGAGGAATGCCTTAATTTGTATTTTTTCAAAGGATCAGAGAATATACCGTTGCAGTTTCGATGTTTCGGAAGTTGCCAGTCGTTGATTTTTTTCAGCCTCATCACGATCTGCAAAGAATGATCCAAAGATTTCTCAAAAGTATCGCAAAACATCAGATGATATCTCCCGCACATGAGTCGGACACATAAAAACTTGTATCCGGCCAACATGTTCCAAAAGGGTGGTCTCACCACTGGCGATTTTTGGATCTGTGAGTTTGGACCCTATGGCTGGAGGCGACTTGGCAGTACAGTACTTGGAAGGAACTGTGGCCATGACCAGTGCCCAAGAACCCCTCATTGCGTGGAGAACTTCGATGTTTCCTTGCGTGGTTGACTGCAACTATAGGTTGGTACCCCGAAAGTGATCGAATATATCATCAGCTTACTATCGAACATAGTACCCTTCGCAAATTCAGAAGCATCTACAATAAGTCAACATTGAAGTCACCAGCAGGTTTACTATGGTTTACTGTATTAATCATTATTGATCCAATTTTTACATTCCCAGTTCCCCGCACCTGACGATGATCGAACCCGCGACTGGAGCAATTTTGGCTGCGCAACCCTCCTGGTAGGTCTTGCCATGTTCCTGCTTGGCAGAGGACCCAACATCATTTCAAGGGGTTCTTGTATGATCCTATGATTATCCTATGATTATGTTGCACCCCTTTCAAAACAGGTCAGATCAATCAATTATTTCATGAATTCCAATGCTCGTCGCAGGATTCGCTACCCTATGTCTTGAGGTATATATTATATATAATCATGTATAATCCATATATTGAGACCATGTTTGGCATTAAGCACATTTAAGCACCACTCAGCCAGTGTGCCTTCGCACCCGCCGTTGCGACATGCCAAACGCCGAGCTGTCGGATCGGCAGTGCGACCATTGTGGAGTGCTTGGGGCGCTGTTTCTCAACGGCAGCAACTGGAGGGTCAAAACCGGAGTACCAACGTTACCAACGGCCCCGGAAATTTGAGCATTTTGATATATTTTGACCCCCCAAATGATGCTGTTATGTTCGAGCACAGCGAGAAATGGATCTGTTTTTTACGCTGCGTAAACATTGCGCTTCAAACTTCAAATTGCCAAAATGGGGTTTTAAGTCACAGAAATGGGTGCAGTGTCTGGAGGATTCCAGAAGCGATAATTCTGGGTAATTTAAACTGATTGCCAGTTCACCACTGTATGACTGGTATGACCCAACTTTGCAAAGAAAAACTCGAAGGGCACCGTTGTTTCCAACCAGTTTCTGATATGGTCACGAATTTTTTGAATGCTTGAGTGTTGGGTCCCGCAACACTGGCTTGAGCCATAAGGTTGCAATGTGGCAGCTGCAAGCAGGCCCATAGAAGAAACATTATGGGAAGGGAAAGGAGAAAATAAAAGGAGGAACCCTGTCCCCAAGGTACCAATGAAGTCCGTGTTTCCGGAGTTTTGTGGCTGACAAATTATATGTGGGCAAATCGGGCTTGGTGGGATTGACGCATGCATATCAGTTGCTCGCACATCCCATGGTGAACTTATGAACAAGATGATTTGCGACCCCAAGAAGAATTCCAAGAATCAAGTCCCAACCCTGGCTTAAAAAGAAACAATCCAACAACCACCAAGAAACCATGTCCCTGTGTGCCCTGTTGCCACGCAAACTTAGCCTTTAGAGGTGGCCTACTGCAATTTCAAGTGCCAGAGGGTTGCTTGGAAGGACCATGCAGCCTTGGACCTGAGAGACTGGCACTTTGTCACAATGACAAGATTGATGTTGTCACTGATGTTATCAGCACTAAAAACTGCTCCAAAATCTTTCAGAGACTGATCCCATGATACCCTCTGGTAAACTAACAAATAGCTATTGAACATGGCCCAGTCGAAATAGTGAGTTTTCCATAGTTTTCCCATGAAAAATGGTGATTTTCCATCGTTTTTTGTATGTTTAGAGGGTAATTTGAAGCGCAGGAGCACAAACGTCGCTGCGGCCTACCAGCTCCCCCAGCGCCGGCACCGGTGCCCAGCTGGGCGGAGCACCAGGCCGCCGGAGCGCGCGGGCAGCTGCCGCGGCCGAAGATGGGAATCCAAGGTGCCCAACCAGCCAAGATCGAGGCGATGACAAACCGAAAGCCATGGGAAAGCTGGGAAAATCATGGGAGGCGACCATGACTTTTTGATAAAAAATGATATTGAAAAAAGGAGGATGATGCCATGAATAGAGTGACTTTTTGATACTTTTTGAGGATTCATGATATTGAAAAAGGAGGATGATGCCATTTAGAGACAAAAAGTGATTTTGTTTTTTGGTTGGATGATGCCATTCATAGAGTCCCATTGAACATGACTGAACTGGTTCATGGGGAAAGCGTGGGTAGTACAACTCTTTTGCCATAAATGAGGATAGATGTTTTTTTCATGTTTTTCATGTGTTTTTCCAGCTGAAAGAAAAAATGCGGGGTGCCTGAGACTGGCGGTGGAAATGGGACTGGGATATCACTACATACTTGTTTTATCTTGTTTTGGAATGATAGGTGGGAAAAGACTTTAACATTGAGGAGTTGAGAAAGGCAGAACCGGAAAAGTCTGAATTTTCTGATCATGTTTGACACAAAGTGTTGGAGTCTCGACCTGGGTTGTTGTTCTTTTACATTTTTGACATTTTTTTTGAAATTGTCTGAGATGATCAATCCCTGAAACCTCAGCCCATCAGCCACTGGATCTTGGGTGTGGAACTGCCAGTGCCTCTGGGGGGCTGATGGCCCTGTGAGGATTTCTTTGATCGAGATGATTTGGACTGCGGTTTGGCCCCTCTTCGGGACAAAAAGACCGAGACCACCAGCAGTCGGCGCCCGTCAGGGCGCGAAGATCGGTGGCGCGGTTGGCCTTAGAACATGTAAATTGCTTGCCTTTTCACGAGCATATCACAAATTTATGGCACACACACACACATATATATATGTATATATATGCCCTCCGGTAAACATACAAAAAACTATGGAAAATCACAATTTTTAATGGGAAAACTCACTATTTCTATCGCCATTTTCAATAGCTATGTTAGTTTACCAGAGGGTATATATATATATACATAATTATATATATACATATATGGCATGGGATTGATTGATATGGATCTGGATTCGTGTCAAGCTATTTCCCTTACAATGCTGGAAGAGCAAGGGAACTAGCATTGGAAAGGGAAATCGCTCCTGTTTCCACCTCAAAGCCATTTCCATGATGGATGATACTTTTCCTGTTACTGCACCCTCCAAATTGATTCCACTAGTGGGATCCTCCGAGTGTTTTTGATGTAGAAATCATTTTGGTGTCAAACATCTCATTCTGGTGAAAAAGGCGATGCCAATGCTTTTAGAGGAGCCACCAGGAAATCGCAAAACAACTTTTCCCAATCTTTCCAACTTTCCTGGGGAAACTCTGGGCGGGAGGGACAAATGCAAGACTATGTCTATTTGTATATATATATATGAGATTATTATTATACAATATTAAAAATATCTAGTGCAGACCAATGCTAACAGCCAAGAATTTTAATTATTCTTGCAGGCCATCTGGCATCATTTGGCCAAACAAAAATCTCCTTAAGATGTTTTTTTTTCCAGATCTTATATCTAAGTTTCTCCATTTTTTCATCCAAAAGACATCTCATAGAACTGGATGATGGGAAAATTTACAGGAAACCACTATATTTGACGGTAAAAACCATGGTTTCCTGTAGATTTTCCCTTAAACCAATCCATTGAACCTCAGGTTGAACTACAGCAAGTGGGACAACCTGGCAGACAGCGACGAGGACTCCAAGGACTCCAAGCTCCGCAGGGCGCCGAAGCCTGGGACAACCCCGGCGCAGTCCGCGGCTTCGGCGAAGCCGCCCTTGTTCGGGCAAGCCATGGGGATGGCGCCTGCGCGTCAGGCTGGGATGATAGACCGAAGATGGACCAGTTTGAAAACAATTTGGAAAAAAATAGCAAAAAAAATTGAAGTCTGATTAAATCTGATTAAATCCGATTAAATCTGACTAAATCACTAGTTTTGGTATGTTTTTCTTTTTTTAAACGTATCGGTGGCTTTTCCGATGTTCACCTTTCTGGCCCCGCCAGGCCACCAAACCCGACACCCGAACGGCGGCCGAGAAGCGCGAGGAAGCGGAGAAATTGCTGCATCAGGTGGCCGGTACCCCGGCGTTTTCACAGGATGGTGTCTCCCAGTCGATAGCGTTCAGTTGCCTAAGTGGCTGAATTCTATGGTTTATGGTACCCTCTGGTAAACATACAAAAAAGCTATTGAAGCCATGGCCCAGTCGAAATAGTGAGTTTTCCCATGAAAAATGAATAAAATGATGATTTTCCATAGTTTTCTGTATGTTTACCAGAGGGTAGATAGAACTGATATAGCTATAGTTAATGGATGTCTCCATTTTCACCGTGACATGATATGGCCATGATGAAAATCACCATGGAGTCACCATGTTTCAATGTTTCCAGCGCCATAAACCACTCATATGGATTGATGGTTTATATGGATAATGCATGATAATATATGGTTTATTATTGCTTTACCAACATTATCATACATTATCCATATTCCCTATTGAATCGAGCGCCAATTGATAAATTTAATGGAGCCACAAGTGGCTACGAATTGAGTTTCCCAACCAATTGATAGTTATGAAGCGGGAATTGACTAGATGATGGTTTTTGAAGTTGCTGAAATGCACATCCAACACATTTTTTTCCCAAAAGCATCTTCGATGCTTGGGTTCTCGTTTAGTTGTTTAACCGCGTGGGGGAGCGACCTGGCTCGAACGGTGGTGTGCGGACGGCGTGGGTGCAAGGGAAAGGAAAGGAAAGGAAAGGAAAGGAAGGGAAAGGAAAGGAAAGGAAGGGAAAGGAAGGGAAAGGAAGGGAAAGGAAGGGAAAGGAAGGGAAAGGAAGGGACAGGAAGGGAAAGGAAGGGACAGGAAGGGAAAGGAAGGGAAAGGAAGGGAAACGAAGGGAAACGAAAAAGGAAGGGAAAGGAAGGAAAAAGGAAGGAAGGGAAAGGAAGGGAAAGGAAGGGAAAGGAAGGGAAAGGAAGGGAAAGGAAGGGAAAGGAAGGGAAAGGAAGGGAAAGGAAGGGAAAGGAAGGGAAAGGATGGGAAAGGAAGGGACAGGAAGGGAAAGGAAGGGACAGGAAGGGAAAGGAAGGGAAAGGATGGGAAAGGAAGGAAAAGGGAAGGGAAAGGAAGGGAAAGGAAGGGAAAGGAAGGGAAAGGAAGGGAAAGGATGGGAAAGGAACGGAAAAGGATGGGAAAGGAAGGGAAAGGAAGGGAAAGGATGGGAAAGGAACGGAAAAGGATGGGAAAGGAAGGGAAAGGAATGGAGCGGACGGCTGCCGGCAAATGGGTGCGGAGAACTGCGTGGACGGCTGCGGACGGCGTGGATGCAACGGAGTGGCTGGAAATGGGTGGGGAGAAGAAGCCGCTGGTGATGAGCGACCTTGGCTGCGCGGACGGCTGCGGACGGCAAATGGGTGCGGAGAACTGCGCGGACGGCTGCGGACGGCGTGGGTGCAACGGAGTGGCTGGAAATGGGTGGGGAGGAGAAGCCGCTGGTGATGAGCGACCTTGGCTGCGCGGACGGCTGCGGACGGCAAATGGGTGTGGAGAACTGCGTGGACGGCTGCGGACGGCGTGGATGCAACGGAGTGGCTGGAAATGGGTGGGGAGAAGAAGCCGCTGGTGATGAGCGACCTTGGCTGCGCGGACGGCTGCGGACGGCAAATGGGTGCGGCGAACTGCGCGGACGGCTGCGGACGGCGTGGGTGCAAGGGGGTGGCTGGAAATGGGTGGGGAGAAGAAGCCGCTGGTGATGAGCGACCTTGGCTGCGCGGACGGCTGCGGACGGCAAATGGGTGCGGAGAACTGCGCGGACGGCTGCGGACGGCGTGGGTGCAAGGGGGTGGCTGGAAATGGGTGGGGGAGAAGCCGCTGGTGATGAGCGACCGTGGCTGCGCGGACGGCTGCGGACGGCAAATGGGTGCGGAGAACTGCGCGGATGGCTGCGGACGGCGCGGGTGCAACGGAGTGGCTGGAAATGGATGGGGAGAAGAAGCCGCTGGTGATGAGCGAGCGTGGCTGCGCGGACGGCTGCGGACGGCAAATGGGTTCGGAGAATTGCGTGGACGGCTGCGGACGGCGTGGGTGCAACGGAGTGGCTGGAAATGGGTGGGGAGAAGAAGCCGCTGGTGATGATGAGCGGACCTTGGCCTGCGCGGACCGGCTGCGGAACGGGCAAATGGGTGAGGAACTGCGCGGCACGGCCTGCGGACGGCGTGGGTGCAGTGGTTGACAAGGGGGTGGCTGGAAAGGAAATGGGTGGGGAGAAGAAGCCGCTGGTGATGAGCGACCTTGGCGGCGCGGACGGCTGCGGACGGCAAATGGGTGCGGAGAACTGCGCGGACGGCTGCGGACGGCGTGGGTGCAAGGGGGTGGCTGGAAATGGGTGGAGAGAAGAAGCCGCTGGTGATGATCGACCTTGGCTGCGCGGACGGCTGCGGACGGCAAATGGGTGCGGAGAACTGCGTGGACGGCTGCGGACGGCGTGGGTGCAACGGAGTGGCTGGAAATGGGTGGGGGGAAGAAGCCGCTGGTGATGAGCGACCTTGGCTGCGCGGACGGCTGCGGACGGCAAATGGGGTTGAGGAGAACTGCGCGGACGGCTGCGGACGGCGTGGGTGCAAAGGGGTGGCTGGAAATGGGTGGGGAGAAGAAGCCGCTGGTGATGAGCGACCGTGGCTGCGCGGACGGCTGCGGACGGCAAATGGGTGCGGAGAACTGCGTGGACGGCTGCGGACGGCGTGGGTGCAACGGAGTGGCTGGAAATGGGTGGGGAGAAGAAGCCGCTGGTGATGAGCGCCCTTGGCTGCGCGGACGGCTGCGGACGGCAAATGGGTGCGGAGAACTGCGCGGACGGCTGCGGACGGCGTGGGTGCAAGGGGGTGGCTAGAAATGGGTGGAGAGAAGAAGCCGCTGGTGATGAGCGACCTTGGCTGCGCGGACGGCTGCGGACGGCAAATGGGTGCGGAGAACTGCGTGGACGGCTGCGGACGGCGAGGGTGCAACGGAGTGGCTGGAAATGGGTGGGGAGAAGAAGCCGCTGGTGATGAGCGACCTTGGCTGCGCGGACGGCTGCAGACAGCAAATGAGGTCGGGGACAGCAAATGGGTGCGGAGAACTGCGTGGACGGCTGCGGACGGCGTGGGTGCAACGGAGTGGCTGGAAATGGGTGGGGAGAAGAAGCCGCTGGTGATGAGCGACCTTGGCTTCGCGGACGGCTGCGGACGGCAAATGGGTGCGGAGAACTGCGCGGAGGGGAGAAGAAGTCGCTGGTGATGAGCGACCGTGGCTGCGCGGACGGCTGCGGACGGCAAATGGGTGCGGAGAACTGCGCGGATGGCTGCGGACGGCATGGGTGCAACGGAGTGGCTGGAAATGGGTGGGGAGAAGGGAAAGGAAGGGAAAGGATGGGAAAGGAAGGGACAGGAAGGGAAAGGAAGGGAAAGGATGGGAAAGGAAGGAAAAGGGAAGGGAAAGGAAGGGAAAGGAAGGGAAAGGAAGGGAAAGGAAGGGAAAGCAAGGGAAAGCAAGGGAAAGGATGGGAAAGGAAGGGAAAGGAAGGGAAAGGATGGGAAAGGAACGAAAAAGGATGGGAAAGGAAGGGAAAGGAATGGAGCGGACGGCTGCAGACGGCCTGGGTGCAAGGGAGTGGCTGGAAATGGGTGGGGAGAAGAAGCCGCTGGTGATGAGCGAGCTTGGCTGCGCGGACGGCTGCGGACGGGGAATGGGTGCGGAGAACTGCGCGGACGGCTGCGGACGGCGTGGGTGCAAGGGGGTGGCTGGAAATGGGTGGGGAGAAGAAGCCGCTGGTGATGGGCGACCTTGGCTGCGCGGACGGCTGCGGACGGGAAATGGGTGCGGAGAACTGCGCGGACGGCTGCGGACGGCGTGGGTGCAACGGAGTGGCTGGAAATGGGTGGGGAGAAGGGAAAGGAAGGGAAAGGAAGGGAAAGGATGGGAAAGGATGGGAAAGGATGGGAAAGGAAGGGACAGGAAGGGAAAGGAAGGGACAGGAAGGGAAAGGAAGGGAAAGGATGGGAAGGGAAGGAAGAGGGAAGGGAAAGGAAGGGAAAGGAAGGGAAAGGAAGGGAAAGGAAGGGAAAGGAAGGGAAAGGAAGGGAAAGGATGGGA
>CAMXCT020006607.1:59391-149718 GCA_947184155.2 Cladocopium goreaui | reverse complement strand
GAAGAAGCCGCTGGTGATGAGCGACCTTGGCTGTGCGGACGGCTGCGGACTGCAAATGGGTGCGGAGAACTGCGCGAACGGCTGCGGACGGCGTGGGTGCAAGGGGGTGGCTGGAAATGGGTGGAGAGAAGAAGCCGCTGGTGATGAGCGACCTTGGCTGCGCGGACGGCTGCGGACGGGGAATGGGTGCGGAGAACTGCGTGGACGGCTGCGGACGGAGTGGGTGCAAGGGGGTGGCTGGAAATGGGTGGGGAGAAGAAGCCGCTGGTGATGAGCGACCTTGGCTGCGCGGACGGCTGCGGACAACAAATGGGTGCGGAGAACTGGGCGGACGGCTGCGGACGGCGTGGGTGCAAGGGGGTGGCTGGAAATGGGTGAGGAGAAGAAGCCGCTGGTGATGAGCGACCTTGGCTGCGCGGACGGCTGCGGACGGCAAATGGGTGCGGAGAACTGCGCGGAGGGGAGAAGAAGCCGCTGGTGATGAGCGACCGTGGCTGCGCGGACGGCTGCGGACGGCAAATGGGTGCGGAGAACTGCGCGGATGGCTGCGGACGGCGTGGGTGCAACGGAGTGGCTGGAAATGGGTGGGGAGAAGGAAGGGAAAGGATGGGAAAGGAAGGGACAGGAAGGGAAAGGAAGGGAAAGGATGGGAAAGGAAGGAAAAGGGAAGGGAAAGGAAGGGAAAGGAAGGGAAAGGAAGGGAAAGGAAGGGAAAGGATGGGAAAGGAAGGGAAAGGAAGGGAAAGGAAGGGAAAGGAAGGGAAAGGAAGGGAAAGGATGGGAAAGGAAGGAAAAGGGAAGGGAAAGGAAGGGAAAGGAAGGGAAAGGAAGGGAAAGGAAGGGAAAGCAAGGGAAAGGAAGGGAAAGGATGGGAAAGGAAGGGAAAGGAAGGGAAAGGATGGGAAAGGAACGAAAAAGGATGGGAAAGGAAGGGAAAGGAATGGAGCGGACGGCTGCAGACGGCCTGGGTGCAAGGGAGTGGCTGGAAATGGGTGGGGAGAAGAAGCCGCTGGTGATGAGCGAGCTTGGCTGCGCGGACGGCTGCGGACGGGGAATGGGTGCGGAGAACTGCGCGGACGGCTGCGGACGGCGTGGGTGCAAGGGGGTGGCTGGAAATGGGTAGGGAGAAGAAGCCGCTGGTGATGAACGACCTTGGCTGCGCGGACGGCTGCGGACGGGAAATGGGTGCGGAGAACTGCGCGGACGGCTGCGGACGGCGTGGGTGCAACGGAGTGGCTGGAAATGGGTGGGGAGAAGGGAAAGGAATGGGAAAGGAAGGGACAGGAAGGGAAAGGAAGGGACAGGAAGGGAAAGGAAGGGAAAGGATGGGAAGGGAAGGAAGAGGGAAGGGAAAGGAAGGGAAAGGAAGGGAAAGGAAGGGAAAGGAAGGGAAAGGAAGGGAAAGGAAGGGAAAGGATTGGAAAGGAAGGGACAGGAAGGGAAAGGAAGGGACAGGAAGGGAAAGGAAGGGAAAGGATGGGAAAGGAAGGAAAAGGGAAGGGAAAGGAAGGGAAAGGAACGGAAAAGGAAGGGAAAGGAAGGGAAAGGAAGGGAAAGGATGGGAAAGGAACGGAAAAGGATGGGAAAGGAAGGGAAATGAATGGAGCGGACGGCTGCCGGCAAATGGGTGCGGAGAACTGCGTGGACGGCTGCGGACGGCGTGGGTGCAACGGAGTGGCTGGAAATGGGTGGGGAGAAGAAGCCGCTGGTGATGAGCGACCTTGGCTGCGCGGACGGCTGCGGACGGCAAATGGGTGCGGAGAACTACGTGGACGACTGCGGACGGCGTGGGTGCAACGGAGTGGCTGGAAATGGGTGGGGAGAAGAAGCCGCTGGTGATGAGCGACCTTGGCTGCGCGGACGGCTGCGGACGGCAAATGGGTGCGGAGAACTGCGTGGACGGCTGCAGACGGCGTGTGCAACGGAGTGGCTGGAAATGGGTGGGGAGAAGAAGCCGCTGGTGATGAGCGACCTTGGCTGCGCGGACGGCTGCGGACGGCAAATGGGTTCGGAGAACTGCGCGGACGGCTGCCGACGGCGTGGGTGCAACGGGGAGAAGAAGCCGCTGGTGATGAGCGAGCTTGGCTGCGGACGGGAAATGGGTGCGGAGAGCTGCGCGGACGGCTGCGGACGGCGTGGGTGCAAGGGGGTGGCTGGAAATGGGTGGGGAGAAGAAGCCGCTGGTGATGAGCGAGCTTGGCTGCGCGGACGGCTGCGGACGGCAAATGGGTGGGGAGAATAGCGCGGACGGCTGCGGACGGCGTGGGTGCCAAGGAGTGGCTGGAAATGAGTGGGGAGAAGAAGCCGCTGGAGATCAGCGAGCTTGGCTGCGCGGAAGGCTGCGGACGGGAAATGGGTGCGGAGAATTGCGTGGACGGCTGCGGACGGCGTGGGTGCAAGGGAGTGGCTGGAAATGGGTGGGGAGAAGAAGCCGCTGGAGATCAGCGAGCTTGGCTGCACGGACGGCTGCGGACGGGAAATGGGTGCGGAGAACTGTGCGGACGGCTGCAGACGGCGCGGGTGCAACGGAGTGGCTGGAAATGGGTGGGGAGAAGAAGCCGCTGGTGATCAGCGAGCTTGGCTGCACGGACGGCTGTGGACGGCCAATGGGTGGGGAGAATTGCGCGGACGGCTGCGGACGGCGTGGGTGCCAGGGAGTGGCTGGAAATGGGTGGGGAGAAGAAGCCGCTGGAGATCAGCGAGCTTGGCTGCGCGGACGGCTGCGGACGGGAAATGGGTGCGGAGAATTGCGCGGACAGCTGCGGATGGCCTGGGTGCAAAAGAGTGGCTGGACATGGGTGGGGAGTATCAGAAGCGAGCTTGGCTGCGCGGACGGCTGCGGACGGGAAATGGGTGCGGAGAATTGCGTGGACGGCTGCGGAAGGCGTGGGTGCCAGGGAGTGGCTGGAAATGGGTGGGGAGAAGAAGCCGCGGCACATGAGCGAGCTTGGCTGCGCGGACGGTTGCGGAAGGGAAATGGGTGCGGAGAATTGCGCGGACGGCTGCGGACGGCGAGGGTGCGAGGGAGTGGCTGGAAATGGGTGGGGAGAAGAAGGCGGACGGCAAATGGGTGCGGAGAATTGCGCGGACGGCTAAGATGCAGCCCACGAACCCGAATGCTCACACGTATGTTAATGGATATGCAGTCACTCAGAACAATTTTCTGCAATAGTTTATTTGAACACTTGCCCTGTTACCAGTCTGCAGTGTGGAGTGGACAGTGTAGAGTGTGGAGTGTAGAGTGTAAGTGTAGAGTGCGGAGTGTGGAGTGTAAAGTCTGGAGTGTAAAGTGTAGAGTGTGGAGTGTAAAGTCGGAAGTGTGGAGTGTAAAGTGTGGAGTGAGGAGTGTGGAGTGTAGAGTGTGGAGTGTGCAGTGGGTAAAGTGTGGAGTGTAGAGTGTGGAGTGTAAAGTGTAGACTGTGGAGTGTGGAGCATAAAAGTGTGGAGTGTAAAGTGTGGAGTGTGAAGCGTGGAGAGGAAAGCGTGGAGTGTAAAGTGTGGAGTGTGGAGTGTAGAGTGTAAAGTGTAGAGTGTAAAGTGTAGAGTGTGGAGTGTAAAGTGTGAAGTGAGGAGTGTAAAGTGCAAACTGTAAAGTGTGGAGTGTAAAGTATATAGTGTGGAGTGAGGAGTGAGGAGTGTGGAGTGTAAAGTGTAGAGTGTAGAGTGTGGAGTGGAAACTGTAGAGTGTGGAGTGTGGAGTGTAAAGTGAGGAGTGTGGAGTGTAAAGTGTTGAGTGTAAAGTGTAGAGTGTGGAGTGTAAAGTGGGAAGTGTGGAGTGTGGAGTGTAAAGCATGGAGTGAGGAGTGTAAAATGTAAAGTGTGGAGTGAAAAATGTAAAGTGTAGAGTATGGAGTGTAAAGTGTGAAGTGTGGAGTGGAAAGTGCAGAGTGTGAAGTGTGGAGTGGAAAGTGTAGAGTGTGGAGTGTGGAGTGTAAAGTGTGGAGTGAGGAGTGTAAAATGTAAAAATGTAAAGTGTGGAGTGAGGAGTCAAAAATGTAAAGTGTGGAGTGTAGAGTGTAAAGTGTACAGCGTAAAGTGTAGAGTGCGGAGTGTGGAGGGTAAAGTGTGGAGTGTAAAGTGTGGAGTGAGGAGTGCAAAGTGTAGAGTGTGGAGTGAGGAGTGTAAAGTGTAAATTGTGGAATGAGGAGTGTGGAGTGTAAAGTGTGGAGTGTGGAGTGTGGAGTGGAAAGTGTAGTTTGTGGAGTGTGGAGTGTAAAGTGTGGAGTGTGGTGGAGTGTGGTGGAGTGTGGGGTGTAGAGTGTGGAGTGTGGTGGAGTGTGGGGTGTAGAGTGTGGAGTGTGTAGGAGTGTAAAGTGTGGAGTGCAAAGTTTAAAGTGTGGCGTCCAAAGTGTAAATTGTGGAGTGTAGAATGTAAAGTGTAGAGTGTGAAGGGGGAGTGGAAAGTGCAAAGTGTAAAGTGTAGAGTGTGGAGTGAGGAGTGTAAATTGTAAATTGTGGAGTGAGGAGTGTGGAGTGTAAAGTGTGGAGTGTAGAGTGTGGAGTGGAAAGTGTCGAGTGTGGAGTGTGGCGTGTAGAGTGTAAAGTGTGGAGTGAGGAGTGTGCAAAGTGTAGAGTGTGGTGGAGTGTAGAGTGTGCAGTGTGGAGTGTAGAGTGCGGAGTGTAGAGTGTAAAGTGCCACCCCTGCCACGCAAAACGACATGACAACCTGCTTGGAAACCTTTGAAAAGGAGAGATTTTGCAGCTTCCCCCATAGACACGGCGACGCCGCAGGAAAACCAGAGACTTGAGACGAGAGATGTGGGAGCATCAAAACGAGCCTTTCGTGCGAGACTTCCTCCAATTTTCATACTTTGTAGCTTCAAAACCGACGTTTTCCTACGAGTTTTCGTACGAGCCTTTAAATTTGCTACCTCAAAATCGATGTTTCGTGGGAGGCTTCCGTCAATTTTCAGCACATCTCACAAAATGCCACGTCTGCCACGGAATTTGCACCTTGTCTCCACTTGACGCGGCCCTGCCAATGCGATTCGTAAAAAACACGCAACACGACGCGTCTAAAGTGCTGCGCCTGCCACGCAAAATGACGATGGACACGTCCAAAGTGCTGCGCCTGCCACGAAAACTGCAACGCATTTTCTGAAAACGTCGCAAAAGTATTGCGCATGCCACATAAAATGACTTTCGACACGTTACAAAACACGTCTGAATGTCACGAAGTGCCACGCCTGCCACGCGAAACGCACAAATTACCCCTTCTGGAGAACTTACCAGAGGCACGGCCATATAGCAATCGCGCGGACGGTTGCGAGTGGTTGCGGACGGTTGGGCAACGGGAACCCTTGCTACGCATTCGGGAAAGAAAGGGAAAGGAAGGGAACGGAAGGGACAGGAAGGGAAAGGAATGGAAAGGACGGGAAAGGAACGGAAAGAAAGGGAAAGGAAGGGAAAGAAAGGGAAAGAAAGGCAAAGGAAGGGAAAGGACGGAAAAGGAAGGGAAAGGAAGGGAAAGGACGGGAAAGGAAGGGAAGGAAGGGAAAGGAAAGAAGAGGTTGATTTGGAAATCAGCCGCCGTCGCATGACACCGTGCTCAGAAAACGAAGATTTTGCCCCAGAACGAAGATTCGGCGGGTCCGGCTTCAGAGGAAAAAAGGTGAGGACCAACCAACCTGACCATGGAAAAAAATTATGGAAAAACATTATTTTTAATGGGGCCCTCACTATTTCTATGGCCATGGAAACCATGGCTATGTTAAATAACCAGATGTATAGATGCGGCAGTGGCTTGGCAATTTTGTAGGATACGATACCCGTTTTTTCCCAAAAGTATCTCCGATGCTTGGGTTCTCGTTTAGTTTCTCGTTTGCAGCGGGGGAGCGATACGTAGTGTTGGACGGAGATGGGAAGGAAGGAAAGAAGGAAGGAAGGAAGGAAGAAAGGAAGGAAGGGAGGAAGAGGAAGAGAAGGAAGGGAGGAAGGAAGGAAGGGAGGAAGGAAGGAAGGAAGGGAGGAAGGAAGGAAGGGAGGAAGGGGAAGAGAAGGAAGGAAGGGAGGAAGAAAGGGAGGGAGGAAGGAAGGGGAGGTGCAAATAGCTTGCGGACAGCTTCGCCGGGAGGGAGCGAGACAGCATGCTGGACGGAGGGGAAACCGTGGAAATAGCTTGGGGAGAGCTTCGCTGGGAGGGAGCGAGACAGCATGCTGGACTCAGAGGCTTTGACACAGAGAAGTCGTTTGCACAAAACAAAACCTTGCTTCTGTGTAAAACGTCCTCTGTGTGTAAAAGTCTCTGTAGAGCTGAAAAAATGAATTTTGCAGTGAATGCGCCCATAATATTCATCTTCCAAAAAGGTGCTGGCAAGAGGCGAAAGGGAAATAAACCAGTTATTACTCGAATTTGTTTGCTGTCGTTTTGCTTTTGGGTTCTCAGGCCCCCCCTTGTTTCGGATATTCAATGCAAAACCCCAGAAACTGCGGTTAGTGCCGGATTTATAGGTGATTTAACATATCAATGTATATAACATATTTTAAAGTGGAGGCGGGGTGATTAATAATCATGCTTAAACAGTTTCAAGTTTGGAATGGGGTACACACAAAAAAAAAACTATATTCACACAGGTTTCCCTGTGAAATTCCACTGATGATTAGTGGAATATGTGCGCAAAAGTCGCAGTAGGTTGAAGCGATCACTTTGTTTTGATACTGCTTTGTGCGGAAAAGCTTGCAGAGGAGAGCATGTGTCAGACACACAAGGTTCACTCAGATAACATATGCGCAATTTCCTGCAGACCTCTGTCAATAGAAATCAGTTAAGATAGGTTGATGTCTATGCTAGCTATATTTGATATTTGCATTCCGCCAGTATTTTAGAGCATGTTTGATTTCTGTTGAAGTCGCATATCGCCAAGTCGCCACCGCTCAACCAAGGAGAAGTCCTCTACCAGGCAGGCTTCATGGGCCACGGGAGTGTATGGGAGCTCGGCCCGGCGGCCGAGAAGGTTGCGCGGAAGTGTTTAAGGCTACTGGATTCGAAGCTTGGCAGAGCACAGAAAGATAGACATTTAATGACATTTATATAGAAGTATGTCATTTATAATCATATATACAATCATATGTACAATCATATATAGGTAGTTAGTCAACATGATATGTATGATGCGCATGTATGCACATACGAGATGAATTTGACTCAGAAAGAGACAAGAAACCAGGCGCCGCCTTCGAAAGGAACTATTTTTGTGGTGCTGGAGTTGGCTCTTCCTTCCCCTAATATTAAACAGCGGCCAAAAAATGTTCAGTATTGGACCCCAAAATCAAGATGCCTCAAGGAAAGTGCTTCCGGTGCTTCCGAACGACCAACTCGCCAAGTTCCTCCACGGCTCTGCGAACTTCTTTCTGAGGCAGGGAGGATCAGCACCAGCTCAGGATTGGGAAGCAGTATTGATACCCTGGTAAACTAACATAACTATGGAAAATCACCATTTTTAATGGGAAAATCCACTATAAATGGTCATTTTCAATAGCTATGTTAAATTACCAGAGGGTAATCGGCCTGGCTGGGAAAGCCATGGAACAACCCATGGGTTTTTCCTAGGGCTTTCCCTGCTGAGTCGAGGCGCACCATGAGCTGCTCAGATGCCGAGAAGCACAGCTTTGCTGCCGAGGCCAAGGCCCTGCTGCTGGAAGTCTACAGTGCCTCGGCGGATGGTGGGGATGGTTGAATATGATGTACCCTCTGGTAAACTATATAACATAACTATGGAAAATACCACATTTATAGTGAATTTCCCCATTGAAAATGGTGATTTTCCATAGTTATGTTAGTTTACCAGAGGGTAGTTGTGGCCACTGATTGCTGGGTGGGGATGGTAATATATGGATTATATATGGTAATATGATGCTGGTATGGCTACAAACAATAATTTTCATTCATTTTCATTGTTAGTTGACAACTATGATTTTTGGCGATAATTCATTGGTCATATCATTGTCAACCATGATTTTTGAATATGTTTCTTCGAGTTAGTTGACCATGTTGACAGAAAAGCAGTTGCTCAGAGTGGCTTTCAGGAGATCATGAGCTCAGTGAGGACGGGCTGGTCATTGGCTGGTCATGGCTTTGGCGTTTCAGAATTGGATCCATTTGGTAACCAAAGATGGCTTTTTTGGAACATCCCCCGATAAAATCCTATGGATTGCAACTAACTGGGCATTGGTTGGCCAACGGATCGCCTTGGATGCCTTTTTTGGCTAAACTCTCGGAGATGGCGATGGAGAGAGAGAGAGAGAGAATTAATGGAGGTTTTAATAGGACAATCAACTATAAATGGAGGATTTTCCCTTGCCATGTTTGATTACAAGAGGGTAACCACCCTTTTGAGAGCACCCCTCCCTAGCTCATTCTGGCAGTTTGATTGGATGGGATGACACCAGCTAATCCCTAGTCACGGCCTAGTCCCCCTTCTTGGGTTCATGCACGCATGGTGAGGAGTATCGTGAGAATGCCTGTGACTTTTTGGCTGCCCTCTTGCATGAGGAGGGCAAGCCGCAGCAGGCTGAAGATGCCGCTTGGAATCAGACTGGAAGTGAATCTGTCGATGTGAAATGATCCCCTTGATAAGAAACACTCCAAGAATATTCATGAATTATATACCCCCTGATAATTTAACATAGCTATTGAACATGGCCCATTTATAGTTGATTTATCTATTAAAGATGGTGTTTTTCCAATGCTATGTTAGTTTACCAGAGGGTATCTAATGTCATCTAATGAATTGGGAGGATGGGGTTACATTCATTTCTCCCTCCAACGACCCTCCGGTAATCTCATCTGGCAATGGGACGTTCCGCATGTATATCCATGGACGGAAGGTGGTGGCTTTCCAGCCAGGATACTTGTGACATATTTCAATAACATATATATATATATATATAACACACACACACATATATATATATAAATACAATATATATATATGCATACTGTGCACACACACATATATATACATACATATATATATATACATACATATATATATATACATATATATATACATATATATATATATATACATATATATATATATACATATTTTTGCATAGAGAGGGAGATGATTTAGCCAGGGGCATCATTCTAAGAATGCCCATTTCCACTTTAGGAATTCATGCCAGAGAAAAAAACATGCAATACTGGACAAATTCATTTTGGGTCCCTTATTGGAGGATATCGGAGGTATTTATATAAATTTATTGTTTAATATTACAATATGGTTATATCATGTTATATCCCCCAATTTCATGATGATTGAACCACATAAAACGCACATATTTTTATCTAGTGGTTGAGCACCCTTAGGGTTCAAACATGATTTGCCTGTCAAATTGCCAAAATCCCCGGAGCTTCGAGGTCTTGAAGGGCCTGAACCTCAACTCCAAGGAGAACGTCCCCGTCACCGATGCGGTCAGCGGCGTCTCGAACGGGTCCGGCCCCAACGGCGCCCAGAAGTACAAGGAGCCTCTGAGGCCTTCTTCCTCCAACGGTTTCTGGGTTGCAATGCAGGTAGTTATGGTAGTACTTTCATGTGCTTTCTACACATCATGTTTTTTTTTCGAAACTCACGGTTTGTTGATGATTATATTATACACGACCCCGTTCAATACATTGGGGCTTATCCGAGTCTATCATGAGAATCCCGAACCCCCATCCACCGAGCAATATATTGCTCACATTTCTTGAAGTAATTACATTCACTACAGAATAACAAATAACTCCAGATAGATCACACTACACTTGGAGGGCCCGAAAAAATTTCGGGGCGCCTGGCTGGGATTGAAAGGCATCGGGCATGGGGATGCATGTGGTTCAAACTTCGTCAATTTTTCGCAATTTTTATTTCGAGAGGCAACTGTGTGAGTACCCTCTGGTAATGACTAACATAGCTATTGAAAATGACCATAGAAATAGTGGATTTTCCCATTAAAAATGGTGATTTTCCATAGTTATGTAAACGTTTACCAGAGGGTATCTAATGTCATCTAATGTCCTTGATGCCTGGAGTTTTTCTGCAATTTTCAGGGCGATTCAATGATCCGATGAGATTGACATCCATTCGAGTACACATAGCCAAAAAAACATCCATCAAGGTAGCATGCCTCATTTTTTTGGGGACATACTTAAAGACTCATTTGTTGTATCTCCAAAGTCAGGGATTTGTGACGTGGTTTCTGGTCGAATTCCCTATGCCATCCTAGACATCCACCAGAGGCCATGACGTCTGCCCTGGAAACACGGGCGAGACCAAGTGCAGCGACAATGGGAAATCCAACGACAAGGCCACGGGGGCTGAGGTTTTTTCAGCACTTGGGGTGAAAGTTTTTTGGAAAATTCATGGAACCATAGAGCTTTAGGCATTTTCTTTTTTTTGTTGCCACGATTTTTTGACTCATACCCATTTGGTGCCTTGATTCCTGTGATGTGTTTTTCATTGGTATGGTGAATGAAGGAATCCAAACGAAAAAAGAAGTTGGAATGGGATGAAATAACCCCATAAGCTCGGGTTGAAAGTTGAACGGGTCTTCCTTTTTCTTGGGGGAGGAGATGAGGGGGAATTCTTTGGTGATGTCTCGTGAGAGCTCAGCGACACAAGGTGATATTTGTAATATGTAGACGTCGAAGAATCATAACCAGCCATGTAATCTTGAACATCTTCGCATCGCTGTATGTTTGCAATTGCTTGCATGTTTCTCACGTTTAGATCAACATATGGTTTTTGTCTGAAATACAGTTCCGGTATGCATGCACCCTATTTTCAGAGAAACCCATATCACTCATATTGGTTGGCCAATATGTATATATATAATTATATATATATGATATGTATATACAGTATATACACATATATGCACCTATGGATACATATGGATACATGATCCAGTTTGCCATATTTTAGATATATGTGTGCTAATACAGTATATACGCATATCTGTGCGTGTATCACCATAGTTGGTTATCCCATTCTCCATGACCATGTCCCCGCAGTGCCCCTTGCGTTCGAGGGTATCCAGGGCTTCTCTGGCACCACTCGGCCTGCGACTGGATCATGGGCCTGGCGCCGGGGCCGCGATGCACCGCTTCCCGCGCCAGAGCTGAAGACGGAAGTGAAACCGCCGGAAGTGAAGCCGGCGAAGGGGGAGGAGAAAGTGTACATACCTTCCATTGATGACATTTTGGCCAGATTAGATCAAGAAGATGAAGAGGAGCAGGCAATGCGCTGAAAAAGAGAGCGAATACTTGAAGATGACAACCATCTTTTTTGGGTCGGGGTGCGAAGCTGCGAGGTGCAGCTGGGGTGGAGGGGGTTGTGGGTTGAGGGGTTGCGAGGGCTAGGGGCCACTGCCCACTTCAGCTCCCCTAGCATTGAATGTCCCTTTGCCTTTTGGATCATGGTACTTAAAGGTGTCAGAGGCACAATGTGTTCCAACTGAACATGTTCCTAAATGTCCAGCTGGTGATTTTTAGCCAGGGGAATACCAACCCGATTGGTGCAATTGGATCTTGTTGGCACTTGCAGATCAAAATAAAGCGTCAACTGCAGCACGAACCCGCGCTCAACGCTGAGGCAAGCCCCTGATGTTTCACTTAACTGCTCATCGTTTGCGCAGCAGTTCTGGGAAAAAAGTGGTCGTGCATTTGGGCTAAAGGAGATCAGAGCATGACGACAAGTGTGATAATGCACACATGGGTATGGCACCCTAGCCACAGATTTTCTTTCCAGATGGTACTTATCCACGATTAGCCACTATATGTCACTATGAACAACCACTACTGTAGCCATTCTGTAGACCGTCATTCACCCAGCTCGGAGCCACGGCGCGGGCCCAGGTATGATCTATTGCGTAGGGGCGCCAGGGGGTGGAATTGGTGGAATTTGTCTAGTTTACTAATTGGGGGGTTACCATTCATAAAGGGAAATAGCATCATTTTGGGAACCCTCCATCTTTATTGGCGCCGGGCTTTCTCTTTCCGGGGTTAACATTACTTGTGGCCATCTATCATAAGTACAGTACTGTATCATATTATACATTATATATATATTATGTAATTTATATACATTGCCCAATGGGCACCCCCAAACTTCGAGAAATAGACGGAAATAGCAGCCCCGCGGCCGGTCCCTTTGTCGTTCCCTTCGTCATTTTTTCAAAACTCATACCTATCTTAGAAAACAAACACTTAGTGACCCATGGTTTCTGATTTAAACTCCACATCGATGGAACTCCAATTAATCTTCAGGTGGCCGCTATGAGACTTTGGAAGCAGACCACACGGTGCCAAGCCATGTTTGATTACCGGAAGATAATGGGACACAGTGCTGGTTGGTGGTTTAATGATGGTGTCTGTTCTTAATGTATATAGTGTAATACATACACATACGTATCCGATGCATGATGATTTACTGGCATATTCAATGATTCGGGGTATGTGTATGGCACACATTGATACAAAAAACATTAGATTTCCACATAGTGCATGGAATATAAGATCAAACATGAAGAGAACATGATCACGAAGAAATAAATCAATATATAGGTGATGGAGAGATAGATATATACGTTATTATACATTATATACACCAACAATCATTGTGTACGTTTGTGTATATATATATACATAGTCATTGAGGCAGTAGATAGAATCTGAAATTTTAAAGAACATCAAGACACATAAAAACCATCTAAAATTTTACAGAATCTTGCAGTAGGTAGTATATTGTACAATTTGCAATGAAATTTGATGAAATTTGAAGACTTTTGAGGTCCATGTTACCTGACTGGGCAGGACCTAGGCCTTCGGGCCGAAGAGGCCCTAGCAGGACACCAGGCCATTGTGGGAAAGATATGAAACGAAGATACAGGAAGGATAGAGTTAGAAGAGTTAGAGCGAAACCAGGGGATATATGATGGATACATGCGTTTTTGAGGATTTATGATGTTTATATATGTTTGTGATGATCCCAAAATGATCCTCGGAGAATATTAGAAAGTATCGGGTAGTATTTGCCAGTATTCGATCCCCCAATTTCATGCAGTATCATTTCTGATGAACGTTTTCTTGAAATTTCAGCATCCGTTGGTGCTTCCGTTTTGAACCATCCCTATCTGGTTGGTGGTTTGGAAGATTTTTTATTTTCCACAATATATGGAATAATCACACATCCCAACTGACGAACTCCATCATTTTTCAAGATGGTTAAAGCATGTTAAACCCACCACATATATGGATATATATGGGATAATCCTTCCCATTGACTTTCATATTTTTCAAGATGGTTAAACCACCAACCAGCTACCCTCTGGTAATTTAACATAGCTATTGAAAATGGCCATAGAAATAGTGGATTTTCCCATGAAAAATGGTGATTTTCCATCGTTTTTTGTATGTTTACCAGAGGGTATAATTCTTCTCAGACTGAGCCCCAGCTCAACCAGGCATTGACTGCTGAGCATCAGCGTGTGGTTGACCAGGTTCGGGCAGGGTCGGACGGAGCTTCGCAAGAAAACAATGCACTGCTTGGCTACACTGGCCTGTTTGATGTATCTAAATCCACATCCACATGTATACCAATGTATACCAATGTATACCTATGTATGAATATGTATAATTATGTATAAATATGTATAAACTATAAATATGTATACATATGTATATGCATATACGTATACATGTATATATTATACGCATGTAAATATGTATGCATTTGTATTTGTGTATGTGTATATATATAATATACATGTGTATATATGTGTATATATGTATATGTGTATCGTGTGCAGGTGTACATGTGTGTACATATGTGTACATATGTATATATATATATATGTATGTGTATATATTGTATATATGTGTATATATGCGTATATATGTGTATTTATGTGTATCTATGTGTATATATGTGTATATATGTGTATATGTGTATATGTGTATGTATGTGTATGTGCGTGTATATGATGCACGTTTGTACTACCAAAATTTAAGCCTGTAGGTTTTCTGGAAAAAGAACATAAACCAAACAAACGGATTAAATCTGCACATGTTACAGGTTTATTACATGGATAAAAGATTGAAATATAGATAGTAATATGTGCCCGTGGTATTGATTTTATTTTTGGATCTTGGCCACATGGCCCCAATAGATTTGAAGAGGGGGAAAGGTTAGGGGACAGGATCAAAAGTTGGGCGCGGATTCGACACAGTGCGCTTGTTTTGGAGGGGGGTTAGGGGACAGGATGAAACATTTTTTTGATGTTGGATAAATAATGACCAAAGTTCATAAGCTGGGAGATACTTAAAAAAAACATTTTGATGTAGTATTGGATGTTATAGCTAAAAATCTCCAAGATTTAACATCATTGTTTTTCTATGTTGATAGGCTGGAGCCCTGGGAGTGGACCTCCCTGGGTCCAGCCGAAATTATTGTTCAATCCCACTTTGGGAACGTCTCGACTAGTCTGAAATATGGTTTCCAATTGGAGGAACATGTTGTTCAAGCATGTTCAAACGGTTTTTCCCCATAATGCATGGTGTATTCCATGAATTCCCATTTCACCAACATTCTTCACCGATTTTTTGCTGCTTCGATCAAAATTTGACCAGCTGCCCGAGCGTCAGCCTGTGTCTCAGGCCAAACATTTGCAGCAACGCCACAGCACTGAAGATGAGGCCCACAGAGGGTCCTGTGTTTCTTGGGATGCCCACCTCGGGTCATGCCAGCCCTTTTTGGGAGGTTTTAGCATCAACAATGGCTGGAAGGCTGGAACATCCCAACAAAATGGATGGGAAAACATGGGTCAAGCATCTATAAATATCTATAAATGAGTTGATGTATATAACATGGGTCAACCATCATGTTTCACCATGACACATCAAAGACAGGCTTTGGGGATGGGTCAAAACCAACGATGCTATATGTTTTTTTTTTTGGGAAAATCATCAAACATGTGAGGATTGAGCTGATTTAACCATCCATAACCATCCACAATAATTTATCCATAACCCATATCCATAACCATCCAAAATAGGATTTGGATGGGTCGAAACTCAGCTCATGCCTTCAAAACCACGTGTTTTTCACGATGTTCACCAGGCATGGATTTGCTGGATTGTTTGGGGTGCATCTGTTTGAAAAAATGGCACATGGACACAGAAAGAAGATGTCTCCTATGTTTGGAACCGCTGCATTTCAGGGGCTCCGACAATCGCTTGAGACTCAGGAGGAGGAGGGAAGGACATGAGGACGTGGCCCGACAAATCCGGTGGAAGAACAAGAACCTGGTGCCTGGAAATAAGATGAAACAGGTATTGCATGATGCATTCCAGTACACTTTTGTAGAATGTTGGCAACGGTGTTCAGTTGTGGTCAAACTGTAGGTGTGATTGAATTCGTCACTGTATGTGTCCTCACATTGTGAGGGGTCCTGGTGGTGCAAGCTGGTGGGAAGGAACCTCTTTTTTGGGCGGAGAACTTTTAGGAACACTTTGTTCATTTCTGCATGCAAAATTCCCAGGCATCAGCTTTTGTCGGCCGAGATCATTCAAGTGAAGGCACACCCTGGCTCTAGTGATCAGAGCGATCTTATTGATGCTTGCAAGAATCATTATATGGCTTTAGCAAAGGGTGGACGTTGCCTCGCCCAAGCATACTGGGCGGCCTTCGAAGCTGCCGCAGGGCTGGCTCAAGACTAAAGAATAGCCATGGACCCAGCAATTTTCTCCAAATTTGATATCATGATTTGATCACAACAAAGTCTTCAACCAGGTTTCCATCCAAACTGGGAAGGTCAAAGGATTTCGAGCCCTAACAATCCCTAATTGATCATCACATACCGCACATCCCATTACAAAATCTTCGATGTTCCAGGATGCCCCCCAAAAAAAGCCAGGCTGAGCGCGACATGCTGCAGAAGCAGGCTCCAAGTTGCAGCCAAGTGGGATTTTGAACATCAATATCTCACAATTCCCCACCGGATTCCCCAGGAAAGTTGACGATTTCTTGGATTTGCTGAAGATGTTTTGGTGAGAACATTTTCCCCATGGAAAATCCACCTTTCTGGAATCTCTGGGGATCGATTTTTTGGGGTAGGAGATCAACAATCGGCCAAGCCCAAGCTGCCAGGTGAAGCAACAGGAGGCATACACCGAATCCAGGTCCGGCGTCATTTTCCGAGAACACTGGAAGGTAACCTTTGGAAACCTTTGGTAATTTAACATGGCTATGGAATCCTGTGGATTTAGATGGCCCATTTGGATTGATTTGGTTTGATGATTTACCAGACCAAAAACTGGTGATGTTCCAATATGTTCCATAGTTATGTTAAATTACTGGAAGGATGTGCATTCTGGGTAGTCTTTTTGGAGAAGACTTAGATATCCTGTAGCTGTAGGCAGGCGAACTTGATGGCCGATGCGGATCGATTGCGTGCTGGGGCATCTCAGCAATTCGAATCAGCCATAGCAACCCCCCATGTAAACCCCCAAGAAGTTGGAAAAGTGATTGATCACCATTTTAGTAGGAGTTCACCTTCCTATTCATTTGGGGATTGCTGATCTTAAATTTATGAAATACGATTCAACCAGGATTTTTTCCCATCCGGGAATCCGTTGGTCGAGCTCTGAGGATGAGACTTTGGCCCGCGCGGAGGAGTGGAAAAGCATGGTGTTGGGATCTCAGGATATCTCGGGCCGTCGCCGCACGTCGCCGCTGGCCAGCTGGGCAGTGCCAAAACTGAGGGCTGAACTGTCGGGATTGCGCAACAGCTGGGGCCCCCGGGGCTCCGAGTTGAGATGGCAGTGATGGCAGTCGTGATGGTCAAGATGAATGGGGCGGTGATGGACCCATGGTGATTTTAGAATGGCACACATGGGGATCTTATAGATTCATGTAAGCATCAAATGATCAAATGCAGGGGTTTCAGATCCACTTGTGTGGGTAAATTATGACATCCTCACAACCTCGTACAACCTCGTACAACCTCACGGCAGCAGCAGCAGCAGCAACAACAACAACAACAACAACAACGACAACATAAAGGATGGCTTGTAAATGGAACCGCCTGGTGAATAATAAGCACTCTGCCCAAATCTGCAATTTTTGAAAGTGAACTTCTTGCATGGAACGCCAATGAGAGAGTCCTGCGCTTAGCCTGGTAGCCTCGAGGTACCAGATGTGCCAAGGTCATTTTTGGGGTACATCATAAGTAGATAGCACTATTAGCACTTCAACTTTTCTTGCCCCCCTCTCTCTCTGTCTACCATCCTATTTTCATCTATTTTCCTGTTTCTATCCATTTGACGGAGATGGGCTGGAGGTCGAACTGCGTTGGAGACCAGATGCAACAGCCTGATGGACAAGGTGTGGAGAGCAAAAGCCCTCGCAAAACCACCAGAGCAACCGGATTTTAGGGGTATTTGTTCGCCAGCTTTGATGGTGTATGTTGTGCGTAAATTCGCGCATTCTTGAGATCAATTTCACAAAAACATAGAAAACCCCTAATGTGCCCTTTAAACAGGTGTGTGATGTTCGATGGGTTTCAGATTATTCATGTGAAGTTCCGTTGGAGTTCCCAGATTCATTGAAGATTCCGACCCTATGGGCTGCACAAAACGCCACCCTTGCGGAGGCACAGGAGGCAGAGGAGGAGTGTCAGAAGCACAAGGGGCGAGGAGCCCTGGAGCCCTGCAGCCCTGGAGCCCTTAGGATTCCCATAAAAAGCTAGAAAAAAACATGGAAAAAAACATGAACAGTTATGAACATACATAGTTTAGTAGGATTCTGCTAATTAGTTCATACTACTTCTATTTTTCTATCTTTTTGGGGACTGCTGTAATGTCCACCCAGGATTATATAGAAAACTAATGTGAAACGTCATGAAACGTCACTTTTCTATTGCTTTTTTCATATGGGCTTGGGCCAACGGGTATGTCCAGGGGAACCTGTTTAGCTCGATATCATTTTCATAGTGATTTTCCAAACTGTGAAATTTCTAAAGGGATGCAAAGAAATAGATCACGTTAACCCGAGGATTGATAAACCACCACTTTACCAATAGGGGGTATCAGTTCTTGGCAAACCATTTAATTCCCCGAGGAATCAACGGACTTGATTGTAGAATCCTGTACCGAGGTTGACATGAGATAGATAATGATGGATACATGGTGGTAAATCATGAAATGCAACAAGCACGTAATTCTATGTAATTCTATGTAATTCTCTCGTTGACTTTAAAACTCTTTGACCCACCAAAAAATGGTATTTTAGCACCTGCATATTGCGGTTGACGCAGGTTGGCAGCGATCTTGGTGACTCCCTAGGAAGTCCTTGAACTGATATGCACCCCTTGGCAAGGCTTGGTATTGTTGGCCTGGGCCGCTTGAAGGTTTGGTCGCTGGGTTGTCAAGACGGGCCCCAAGCCAAGGATTGCTGAAAGCAGCAGAGCTGAGTCCAAAGCTCAGCGAATCTCAAATGCTCCACAGATGGTTTCGAGCCACAGATGGAGGGTTAAATATTGGCTCAAGCCATCTCGGCTTCAGCAGGTCTTCCAAGTCACTTCCGACTCGGGGAATTCCAAGTGGTCAGGCAATCTATCCATATTGGGCCGCGGCTCTGTCACGCCGGGGAGCTTTGTTTGTTGAGCAACTCTGAGCTGCTGGTTGTGGGTAGATTGTATTTGCAGTAATTATATGGACGCAGTGGTCCTGCGGGTAGGGCAGACCAAAGTGCACGCGGTGCGTCGGGACGGTTTCCTGCTGATACCCCTGGAAACCGTGGGCAGTCTCGGCGTACTGGAAGAAGCCCCACAGCCATCCAGCCCTGCCTCCCCGCCCCAAGCCGGTACCCCCCCTCCTGCGGCCCCACCCCAGACCACAGAAGCACCTGACTCCAGCTCTTGCAGCTACAGCGAGTCAGAGCAAGTGGCGGACGTGGCATCCCCTTCCCCCCACCCCGCTGCAGTCCTGACACCCGCCCCCAAGCAAGAACGTCCAACAGCCTCGCGTGCTACCGCCGGGCACCCAGCTGCAGACGCATTTGAGTCAGACAGCAGTCAACTGGACGACAGCTGGCGCTGGCGTCGCCACCGCACTCCCAGCCCGCGCCGGAGCCGCACCCCACCCCGGCCCAGCCCCCCCCCCCCCCCCCCCCCCCCCCCCCCCCCCCGCCACCAGACCGGCCAGACCCGCCAGCCCCACCAGCCTCGCCACCACCGCCGCCCCCGCGGCACCAGCCAGACAAGCCAACTAGCACAGCTGCGCCCGACCCGTCGCCGCCAACGGGGAGGGTTGAAGGTGCGAGCACGCCAAGAGCGAGCCCGCCAAGTCCGTGACCTGCGCGCGCCCCTCAGCGCACCAGTGCACCGGGACACCCTTGCGCACAGCCGCCAGAACTTCACCCTCCCAGCCGCAGCCCTGGCCGTCCGACCCCGAATCCCTTTGACCCAGCCCATCCCCCATCGGCTTCCCCCTTGGCTCCCTGCCCAGCGCCGAGGCCGAAACTAGAAGTTGCCACTTCTTTGACAGCAGTGACCCCAGGCGCTCGAGCACCCGCCGGAGCCCCACCTTTTGAAGCCTTTTGCTTTTCTGGGCGCCGCCCAATTCCTGCACCGCCCCGTACCCCGTGTGCGCCAACCTTTTTCAAATTTCAAGCAGGCAGACACCGGGGAAGAGTCCAGGCGGCGGTCGAATTCACGCCGCACGGAGGAAGGTGTGACACATAGGAACGAAGCACACCAAACAAAAAAAAAAACAGACAAAAAAAAAACGGAATCGGAATAACACACACACACACACACCTTCCTTTCAAACTTCTGCGTTTGTGTGCGCCGCCTTTGAAGCCCCATTGCACGGCAGCACCACTCGCCTGTACATTTTGCAGCCTCCGGCTTCGTTTTTCATTTACTATCCCAACAAGTCCCTCACAGTTGTCGCTCCCCAGAAGAAACAAAAAGGGGGGAGGACCAGGAAGCGACACAGAGCGACAGGACTCAGTACAGGCGGCGCGCCCAGGCCCAGTTTGTACAGCCTGGCAGAGGACCAGCAACCGGAGTTGAGAGCAGCCAAAACAGTCGATCGGGCCCGGGTGGGATCCGGTAGTCACCCTTGCCGGGCTCCGCCCGCCACTGCCACCCCTTCCGGGCACCGCCCGTGCTCACCCGACCCCTCCCCTTGCTGGGCTTCGCCCCACCCGGCCCCAGCCCCGTCCCTTCACACCCCCTTGGCCCGCCCCCCCCCCCCCGCCCCACGACTGCCCCATGAGCAGCCCGCCCGCCGCTTCCGACGCGCCGCCCGTTTGTCCTACGTGCCTGGACCCAATCACCCACGCTACATCACCCCGATACGCCCTCGCGCTATGGCCCGGCTGCCGCCACCCTTACCACCTCGCCTGTTTAGCGCGGAGCAGAGCCCGAATCCCCAACCCAGTCTGCGCGCTCTGCCGAACCCCGTGGCCTGTGCACGAGGACGACAACCTTTCCCACGCCTGCAACACCGCCGCCATCAACCCATTCCAGGACTCCGAGCCCGAGCCCGCCACTGCACGCGGTCCTGCCCCCGCGCCCGCACCGGTCGCTCCCCGGATGAGCGCCCCCACCTGGCGCACCCGACCCCCACCCACCGGCCCCATCCGAACTCCGGCCAACTCGTGGCTTTATGTGCCCCTCCTTTTAGCCGCGGCCCAAGAGCTCCACCCAGCTGCGATGGAACAATGGCAAGCCGCCTGTGGCAGCTGGTGGGATCAGGCCCGGCGCGCGCTCGCCGCCGCACCCCCCGTGCCCCCTGACCAGCTTATCGCTGCCCTGGACATCACCACCGCAGCCGGTACCGACGGGCTCTGTGAACGCCTCCGCACAGCCAGCAGGCCACTGCCCCCGCAAGCACAGGTCCATTGCGGCTGGGCCGTCCGTACCTTGCAAGACACGGAGGGATACATTCCTGCAGTGGGGCAAGAAGCTTGCCTCCAAGTCTTTGGGGGCCTTGAGCTTGCGGCGGCCTTGGATCGACACTCGGATGAGTTCCGCACCTTCCCCCATGCCACCAACCCGGACGAACTTCCCCTCCTCCCTCACCCGCCCGCCCCCTCGACCCCGCTTGCTAGTACCCCTCCTCACCCCGCACCACCCACCCCCACACCTGCGCGCCGCGTCCTTGCGGCCCGCACCCAGGCCCGCCGCGGCGGCCACCTTCCCAACCTGCTTCTCCACCCCCACCACCCCCTCTTCCTGCTACGGCATCCCCCTTCAGCGCTTTCGACCAAATCGTCCTCGCGACAATTTTGCGGCACCGAGTGCTCACATTGCAGGCCGTGCCACGCCGTATCGCACCTTCCGTGACCCACGGCTATCGCCAAGCTTTGGAGCTCCTGGCGGCCCCCTCAACCCTCGACGACCGCGTGCGCGCATGGAAGCATGCTCCTCCACCGCGCGCCGGGAACGACCCACATCCCTGCCGAGGAGCTCGACCGCCGCGCCGCACAGTTCCACACCGGACAATGGCAAGCACTGCTCGAGGATGCCCAGCCCACAACTGCCCATAGTGCGCCCCGCCCACAACCCCGCCGGCCCAACACCCAGACCCGCGCCGACCGCGCTGCCGCCCTTGCGCACCTGGGCGAACTATCGGCGGCCGCACGCGCCCTCACAGCCGAACCCCTGGCACCCGGCACGCCCGCCACCTTGGCACAGCTCCGCGACCCCGCGCGCCGCCCGCCCGAGCCAGCCCGCCCCCTCCCGCCCGCACTCCTCACGCAGGCGCCCCC
This sequence comes from Cladocopium goreaui, assembly GCA_947184155.2. NCBI lineage: Eukaryota > Dinophyceae > Suessiales > Symbiodiniaceae > Cladocopium > Cladocopium goreaui. Next base: position 127,960 of record CAMXCT020006607.1, on the reverse strand, counting down.
CGAACTGATTCTATCGGAAGAGAAATTTCTCGCCAACCTGCGCCAAGCCCGGCGCGGCGCAGCGGCGGGACCATCAGGGGCCACGGCAGAACATTTGCGCAGCCTCCTGGACTCGGACGCCGATGCCCGCCTCCTCTTCCTTGCAGCACAGCAGCTTGCCCGCGCCCAGCTCCCAGACAGCATCCAGGCAGCCGTGCGGCTCGGACGACTGGTTGCCCTCCGAAAGCCGGACGGAGGGGTGCGGGGCCTCGTCATGAGTGACGTGTTCCGGAGACTGTTGTCACGCACCTTGGCTCAACAGTTCGCGCCCGCGTTCGAGGCCGCGTGCATGCCCCACCAACACGCCCTCAGCACCAAAGCGGGCGCCGAAGCCTTAGTCCGACACCTCCGCGCAGCAACGGAGTTAGACCCTCGCGCAACGATCTTGAGCGTCGATGGCGTGGGAGCGTATGATCATGTCTCCCGCCATGCCATGCTGGCGGCGATTGCAGCCAACCCAGACACAGCCCCCCTCCTGCCCATGCTACGCGGCTTGTATGGCACCCCCTCCACGTACCTCTGGTACGACCAGCATTCCAACCCCCACACAGTCCTGCAAGGCGATGGAGGCGAACAAGGTGACCCCCTGATGCCAGCTATGTTCAGCCTCGCCCTCCACACCGCCCTCACCTCCATTTCCCCCCACCTCCAACCAGGGGAAACCCTCTTGGCTTACCTCGATGACTTATATGTCGTCTCCACCCCACACCGCACCGTCCCCATATTCAACCTGCTTCAAGCCAACCTTGACGCGCACGCTGGCATCAGCCTCCACCTAGGCAAGACCAGAGTGTGGAACGCTGCCGGGGAGGAACCCACGGACATCCACCTCCTACAACCAACCCCGCCCGCAGCCCCCATTTGGACCGGCAACTGGGCTTTGCCAACCAACGCGCAAGGACTCCAAATCCTCGGCACCCCCCTCGGACACCCTCACTATGTGGCCGCGGCCTTGCACGACAAACACGTCGCACAAGCTCAGCTCCTGACCGCGATCCCTACTGTTGAAGACACGCAGGTCGCATTCCTCTTGCTCCTCTTTTGCGGCGCGCCCAGAGCAAATTATTTGCTCCGCACCCTGCCCCCTTCTCGCACCGCCACGTACGCCGCAGACCATGACGCGGCCGTGGGCCAGTGCCTGGCACACCTCATCAATGCTGGGGAACCCCTCCTATCACTTGCGCGCATGCGCGCGCAGCTGCCCCTCACCCACGGCGGGCTGGGACTCCGCTCCGCCTTCAGCACCCGACATACCGCGTACTGGGCGTCGTGGGCCGACACCCTCCCAGCCCTCCACCGCCGATCCCCTGGCGTCACCAGCCGGATCCTGCACCTCCTGCAAGGCGAAGCCCGCTCCCGTCCCCCCAGCATCTTGGAAGCGAACCAAGCCGCGCACATCCTCCGCGACGCTGGATTCGCCGTGCCGGCCTGGGACACCCTCCCCACATCCGGCCCACCCAACCCCCACGCCAGGGAAGCAGGAGAATACCAACGAGGGTGGCAACGCCTCGCAAGCTCAGCAGCCGACAGCAATGCGTCCGCCGCGCTTCTTTCTGACCTTGACCCCCCGTCGCGCGCACTTTTGCTGTCCCAAGCCGGGCCCTACGCGAGCCGAGCCTTCACCGTATGCCCTACAAGCCCTGAGGTCACCCTCTCCAGTGAACACTTCCGCGTGAACGGCTTGCCCCTGTGGCATGGAGCCCAGGTGGCAGTGGACGCGACCCTGGTCAGCCCGGTCGGAAGAGATGGACTGCCCCGCCGGCGGGCCGACACCCACCCCGGCGCCACCGTCCAAGAAGCCGCGCGACGCAAACGCACCCAGACCTACCCGGAATTCTACAACTCCCCGAGGTGCCGCTTTGCCGTCTTTGGCCTTGAAATCGGTGGCCGGTGGTCCACCGAGGCGGTCACCTTGATTCGCCAGCTGGCCCTCGCCAAGGCCCGAAACACCCCCCGCTGGGCGCGCCAACAGGCGGCACGAGCCTGGAGCTCGCGCTGGGCCAGCCTTGCGGCCGTCGCAGCTGCCCGCGCTCACGCCGCCAGCCTCCTGGAGTTAACCCTCCACGGAGAAGAGGCGATGGACGGCCCCCCTCCTCCCCACCCTACTTGCTGACGCGCGCTGGGAAGACCCCCCTGTCCCCAGCCAGCTGCCGCCTTAACCCACAAACACTGACGCGCAGCAAAAAGGAGTTTGGGGAAAAAAAAATTTAAAAATTATCCAAAATCGAGATCCCAAAGATTACAACACATTACAACATCCTTTCCACATTTTGAATCATTTTGATGCCTTCCCAGCATTGGATGACGGGCACTGCATTTCAGGAGAGAAAGGAGGAGAAAGGATGGTTTCCTGTTTCTTTGTTTTTCCCATCAAACCAATCCATGGACAGCTTTGTCGGAATTCTAGATCTCCAAGGTTGCAGATATAGATTCTGATAGTTCCATTGGAATTCAACACTGATCGATGTTTTTTTAGCTCTGATGAGTGGCTGTTGGTGGCTCCGAACTGGTGAAAACGCGTGTTTTCACCATTGCGGAACCCCAAGTCAGGACGTGTTCACCAGTGTTCTCTACCACTGCCCGCAGTGTTTTGTAAGGGGGGTGAGGGGGGGTGGGGGGGCGGGTGTATTAACGTTCTTGGCCTTTGCGTTCTTGCACACATGCGGGATGTTACGCTAGCAGTTCTTCTCTTGCACTTGGGCACATGCGGGATGTTACGCTAGGAGATCTTCTCTTGCACTTCCACACATGCGGGATGTTACGCTAGGAGATCTTCCCTTGCACTTGCAGAGAGCACCTGCAACAGCACCTATAGATGCTATCTATGCACGCTTGTTTTTGTTTAGTTCAGCACTGGCGCTCACTCAAAATCGAGCAAACCAACTTGGATATGATCCGGCAACATACCTGGATATCACGAAGGACCGTGAGTGGCTGTGGGCCTGAGGAAAACATGTTACTGCATTGCAAGCTTCGCCGTGCGTTTTCATCAGAGCGGAGCGCTGTTGGTTATAATCGCACTATATATATATATATATATATATATGGTGATCGATCTAAAGGTCCTTGTAAGGAGTTTTAATTGCGAAAGCCGTGCATGTTATGTTGGAAACCCTCGCGAAAGTTTTTTTTCGAGTTCGCGGAAGTAAAATTTTATTTCGCGAAAGTTTCGCGAAAGTTGGGTATTATAATCATTATATGTAAAGGGCTGCCACCCACTGCCGCCCGGGGTCCGGCAGGAGAAGGGCACCAGAGAATGCGAGTAGCAGTAGCCAAGTTTCCAAAAGTGAGGCTTTGCGAGAGCCAAACACCAAGGCCCCTGGTCTTCGCTTTTCCTTCAGTGCACCCCCTGCTGATGGCCGGGGTCTGTGAATAGGGATATTTTCGCGAAAGTTCCGCGAAAGTTATGCGAAAGAGCGGGCGAAAGTCAAAGTGCATGTTGAAGGGGGTGGGCCAGTAAACTTTGAAAAACAAATTCTGTCCTGAGAAGGGATTCCGTGATGCTAGCTGCATGTTTAAAAGGCTACCAAGAAGTGATCCGTGATTCTCTGGCGTAATTTGGCAGGTGGTGTACGAATCTTCATAAGAGGTGTTGTTGGCCAACATGGGCCCCGCGAAAGATAAACATGGAGTTGGAGAAAGTTTCGCGAAAGTAAAATTTTTATTCGCGAAGGATGGCCGTTCCGGGATAAAGGAATTTTGATCAACAACCATATATATTATATATATATATATGATGTATGTGTATCTTATCGTATATAGGCATATTTAAGCACATATAAGCATATACATAGATAAATAAACAAATAAACAAATAAACAAATAAATGAATATATATATATAAATTATATAAGCACAATAAGCCCTGAATAAATCAAATATTTCCATTTTTGTGTCCAACCTGACTGACCCGGACCTTCCTTTTGTGGTTAAAGATGGGCCTTGTGGCCCAGGTCCGAAGCGTTGAAGTCAGAGCTGCAGCAGCTGCAAAAAAGTGTCAGTGAGACCCAGGGCATTTTTTGTTTTGAGTGTGTTGGTGCTATTAATATCAATGATACTGTTATTATTGTTTTTTTAACTATGATGAGGATGATGATGATGATGATGATTGTTATTAGATATTATTAGATTATTAAATATTGTTAGTCTTCTTGTTCTTCTTCTTCTCAACATCGGAAATTATTATTACTACTATGATTAAGTTATTATTTGGTTGGTGGTTTGGAACATTTTCTATTTTTCTACATGTTGGGAATGTCATAATCCCAACTGACTTTCATATTTTTCAGTGGGGTACAACCAGTTCTGATTATTAGTTATCATGTAGTAATAATAATTATATTACTATTACTATTGCTATTACTATTACTATTGCTATTGCTATTACTATTACTATATATTAGTAGTTATTACTACTTACGATCATCTTGAATCATCACCAGGCCCTGGACGCTGCCAGCAAGCAGCAAGTGACGGCAGAGGAGGTCCCGCGCCGTGGTCATTCGGTCGCCTGGGAAACAAAGGTGCTGCTATATTTTAAAAGGTAAATCCATGGTAAATCCATGGTAAATTCATGGTAAATTCATGGTAAATCAATTAATTAAATCCATGGTAAATTTAAAATGTTCGGTTTTCCGTAGCGCAGTTGGTTTACTGGAGGGTAGTAAGGTTTAGCCTCTGGTGTCATAAAACGTAGCTGCCAAATCCACGAACTAAATGCAGGATAGCTGGGAAAATCATTGAACTAACGGGAACTTACTAGAGGGTACTTACAAACAATAGAGCACCCATGAAAATAAAAACATTGTTTTTTGTTTTTTTATTTTTATGAGAACATACCGGATAATTAATGATAACTACTTAATAGTAATTGAACATTTTTCAAGTTCTAATAGGAAAATTATCGGATAATCATCTATAAATTAGTGTTACATTGCTGGAGGGCTCTAATTTACCATAATTTACCATCCTATACAAAACTACCGTAAAAGATGGAACGAAAAACACGGTGTCGATAATCTTGATGATAGCAAAATTAGAAATGGCCAGTATTCGTTTTCATCAGTTTTCAATTCTGTTATATAGGTTTCGCCATGGATTGCTTTTCATTTAGCGGGTTTCTCCTAATCATGGTAGATTTCTTGTCCGCCGCCATTTGTTGATAGGTTCATTTCCAGAGCGTATTTTGCATGCTTCCCACTATCGTAGCGCTGGAGATAGACGTGCTGTGCGACGGGAACCATGATGAGTCATGGCAATTCGCAGCTTTTCTGGCCCCGCAGATCACGAAATTCGAAATGTATCGAATACTTCAAAGGTGAAGGGGCTGCTTCCAAGGTTACGCAAGGTCAACTGAAATTGCGACTTGGATGACTTGGCTGCCCCAACAAGACATGCTGCAATCCTCCAGATATGTCACTGCCCGGTAGCTATGCCCAGTTGACTAACCTCATCCTTTCACACCCTTCGCGCCATTGGATCGCCATGCAGCGGGCCATCCCCACCACCATCATGAGAGGCACCGAAATCGGGCCCTGGGGGAACTTTGTTTCATGGCTGCCATGGCTTCGTTCCATATTTGTTTCGAAATGGATTGAAATAGATCCTTACAGCAAGAGGAAATGGGGTAATATGATGCCCAGCTAGACTTCTAGACATTCCTAGACCTTAACTTGTACGTTCTTGTATGCGCGTCTAAGATTTGCCATGAACATAAAGATCAGTCCAGGGCCAGATCAAGCCCTTCCTTGACCTTCGCTACGGACCTGAGTTGGCAGGTGGCACCTCGAAAGGAATTTTCCTGGCTGCATCAGATTTGCCGGTGCCTGGCGCGTGACGTGGCCGCAGCAGTTGGAGCTGCTCCTCCATGGCTTGTGTGGCTTGTGTGGCTGGTGTCTGGACATGACCCTCATTATGTCATTGCCTTTCTTGGACCATGACCATGGAGATTTGTGAGATCTTGTGACAAAGCGAGCCTCGTAAGAGAGGGTCTCTTTCAACATTTTCAACCAGTTGCGGAGGTTACGAGATGCTGTGATACTTCGAATCTTTGGTTCCCCCGATCCTCGACAGCCGCTCCACCGCAAGCTTGGAGGGAACGGTGGCAGGGGACCTGCAAGTGTTGATCAGTTTTCTTCAATCTCAAGGTGCTCCATGGCTCGACTCATTTCAAGATCCATTTTTTTATATAAACATATATTTTTTGGATTTTTTTGTTTTTTTTTTTTGTTTTTAAACATGTATTTTTTGTTTGTTTTTGGGTTTGAGACATGCTGAAACCACTTGTTTTGGAGGGTTGATGACTGACGGCCGATGACTGTGGGGCAGATCCTGACAGGATTGACGGCCTGGGTGGAGCCGATACGCTCACCAGCAAGCTGGCCAGCTGGGAGGGTCTCAGGGATCGTAACTGGTTAAAGTTATGTTAAAGTATATAGTAACCATATGTAACCATAGTCATACTGTCATACTCTTACAAGCTACGCAATTGGTTAGTAACCATTGTTATAATAAACGTTTATATCCGTTTATTGTAACTGCAAGTGGGATATGCCACGAATCGGGAACAAATCCCATCACCTGGGTTATCGATTCGTGGGATGAGCCTCCCAAGAATCCGGCACTGAAACAGCCAGGGTCAGTGGGACTACAGCTATTCCCTCAGAGGCACAACATTACACCTAGGACTTACTATATAGGTAGTAGATGGTAGTAGGCTGAACCACCAAGTAGAACCAGTCACAGCACATCGCGTGTTTTTTCGATATGGCCGTGACAATGGACAGAAAGATTTGCTGGGTACCTCTTACCCTTGCATACCCTGGTCCAATGTTGGAATTGGTTTAAACATGTTTAAAATGCATTGGTGATTTCCGACTTTTTTTCTCCGATGGCAATTGATCACACACACAAATATATCTATATATATACCCATTATGTATACATATACCCATCGTTTCTGGTTGTGTATCCCCTATGGCGGTGGCGATGCTTCGCAGCCCCCGTCAAACCTGTTCAGGCCATCATTGGGCCGCCCTCCGTGCCCTCCGCTGCTGCTCGGACGGAGATGTTTCTCACTGTTGACTAACATGATTTTCAATAAGTATCACATGACTATGAAATGATTATTATGATGATTATAAAATGATTATAGTGATTGAATATGATTGAGACCTTCCATGGACTTTGACATGACACAGGGGATCAAGACACATATTCTATCATAGTTTGCCGTTTCCATCCCCAAAAATGAGACGATGATCCCTGGCTTCCCTATTTTTTGGCGGGATAGGGTGGCTCAGCAGCGAGCAAGATCGGTGGGAATGGATCAATCATGATCAACCGTCAGGAATTTTCCGAAGACGACCCAAAGATGGGTCATGTTGAGTCCAAGAAACCATGGTTAAAATATGTTAAAATGGGTCATTGAACCAGCCAATTTGATCAAAGGTTAAGGTCAAAACGACCAGGCATTTGACCAGCCGTCAGGATGTGGATTACACCTTTGGCCAAGTGTCCTTCGTCGAAGCCAAGGCTGGCGGAATGGAGATCTTGGCTCGCTGAGGTGCCATGGCTTAGTGCACCAAAATATATCCATAATGATAAGTTTAATGACAATGATGCGACTAGTAATGATACTGGTAACTAATGGTAACCATGATAATGATGAAGAAGAAGATGATGATGACGACGATGACGACGATGATGACGACGACGATGATGATAATGATGATAATGAATGATACCGATAGTAAGAACAATGGCAATAGTACAACTCAGCATCATCGTTCATCATCCTGGGAAAACCTTGCGAAATCTGTGAAAAGGACCCCCTACGCTTTCCTACAATGATAGCTGGGAGTGGCTTTTTGATGCTTTTTGGGTTCACGAAACGGTGGCTTCCAGGTGGACTATGGTGGAAATTGTGGTGCCTGGGCTGCAGTGCCTGGTGTGGGAATGGGGTGGTTTTTATCGAAGATTCAGGTTGCAACTGTAGCGCACCTTGCGGCCAAAGTGATACAGCACTTTGATATCTATTTTGCATCCTGTTGCGGCCAAAAATAATGTCTGCAGTTGTTTTAGGTGTTCATGGAGACCAAGCAGCCAATCCTTTGGCGATGGAAGTGTCATACGGTCATACGGGTCATATGGGTCACATGCCCCTTATCGCCCTTATTTCCAGCTGCGCAGGGAATATCTCGTCAGCCGTGGGACCCTATGCGAGTCTCCGCTACGATGGTGCACGCTGATCTCGTTGTAACATTGCGTTTTTTTGGGTGGGGACCATCCGCTCGAAATTCAATTCGGCCACCAACAAAGTAACTTCCTAGTGCATGCATGTGATTTTTTAAAAGCTATCATTCTATCTATCTATTTCTCTTTCTATATAGTTGAATAGTATCCATACGTATATACACATATATACACTGTATAGATATGTGCATACAACAATACAAAACACTACAATTTTGGGGCCTGGGGATGGGTTCCCAAGAACCGATGATGGATTTGGCACAAAAAACGCCGGTTGTGCCATTTGGTTTTAGCCAAGGATCGACAAAGGCTTTGTTCCGGTTGATGCCAGTGAGCCCCTCGTCCGATCGCAGTTTGAGCTGTATCTTGGATCCACGGTGTGGTAGTCTGACATCATCTACCTGCATAGGTTTTGCAGCTTTCCACTGCTTCAAAAATCCCCCTCAATTTCAATCCCATCCCTCTAATACTAAACACACCAGAAACCATGGTATCGTAGGAGATAAACACATATAATTGGGACCATTTAGGGGATGTTTAATATTAGGATATAATACTTATGTCATCTTATATCCAATATCTATCATGTTTGGATTGGATTATTGGATATATATGGTGTAAGATGATATAAGTCTTACCCGTGTGACACACACACACACATGCTACGCAATGTTGAGAGAATTGCCCGAGGACGCAGCGAGTGGTCCGCGTCCACAACACCAACACTGGCGCCCTCTTGCAGTGCACTGTGCAGCTGTCAGCCGCTCGGCTGTTGATCTTAAGGCACCCATTGGGTGTATCTCGTCTTTTCAATTTTGGTGAAGTTGGAGAAGATTCAGGAGAGTAGTCACAACTCGCACCTATATGACCTATATGTGCCAATGTGGTAAAGGCAACAATAAACCTTCCCCCATCATGTTGATGTGTTGATGGGTGGTTTTTCTGGTGGTATAAACCATCCCCAAATAGCAAAGCCTACCCACTGAGCTGTTTGCTAAGGAGGGTAGGGCAGCGGTAGATGGAGAAGTCGAAATTGCTGGAGCACCTTGGCGATGAAGCCCAGACTGGATTAGGACTGATCTCTCCACTGGGGATTTAATCCAAAAAATGATTTTCTCACATGCCAATCCAGCATCTTTTGTACATCCTTTACACATTATCAAGTTTTTATGCTATGATTTTGACTTTTAAAGGGCATGGCGGCATGACAGTCGGTATGCCCGCAGAGGGAACCAAATCTGGTGCTTGGGAGAGAGCCGTTTGGAACGCTATCCAGAATTCCGAAGCAATGGAGAGCCCAGGAGCTAAGAGTTTACCAAGCACATGATAGTAGGATGATAGTAGGATGATAGTAGGTTTTTCAGATTTTTCAGGCAGTTGTTGACAATGATTCCCCAGTCAATATTTAGTTCACCCAAGGCCATGAGTTGACAAACCCTTAGATTTGCTGGTTAAAACCTCTGGTTTCCTGTAGTTTTCTGACCAATATCATAAATCGCCTTAAATCAATCCATTGACAAATTTCGGTTGCTTTGGTTGTATCTGTCCCTCTCCGTCTCCATACCTCTCCCTCTCTCTCTCTATACAACGCTGTCATATACATTACACACACACACACTTACATCTATATAACATATATACAAACGGTAGATACACACACACATATATATATATATACACATATGATCATATATGATTATATTCATTATATACATACATATGCACAGATAGCTAGATACATAGATACCTAGAACCATCGATACATCTACACATTGATCCCTAGACAGACTCCATGTGTCCATTGAACCAGATCCCACTGATTCCCCCGGAGTCCCGTAGGACTCCGTAGGACTCCGGGTACCAAGGTGCCGGGCACGGCAGCGCCGGTGGACTTGGACTTCTCGGACACCGGGATGGCAGAGAGATCGATTTTGGAGATGTTTGGGAACATCTTTAGCGGAAAGCGTGGTTTACCATGGGTTTACCATGGGTTTACCATGGTTTACCATGGGTTTACCATGGTGTTTACCATGGTTCATTGGGTTGGTTGAAGGGAGAATTTACAGGACACCTTCATTGGATGATTGGATGGTAATCTTAGCCCATGGTGTTTGCAGATTTCGAGATTGGACCATCCCCGTTCAACAAAAACCTATCAAAGCAAAACCACGTTGCCATGACATACAGCTGTTTAGATATATATTCATATATATATATGGGAAAAAAACAAAAACATTTGCAACCATGCGCACATATTTGCAGGTACGCACGAATATAAACAAGTAATATGCGTGTGTGTATATATATGCATGTACTGTAATGTAAACATGGTAGTGGTAATCGTAATGTGATTCAATGTATGTATGTATTAGTACACATGTGACGCACAAGACGAGATAGACCAGATTAGATCAGAAATGACCGGAATAGATTAGGTCAACTTAGAGAGAGTGTGGAGTAGGGAAGAGTAGAGTAGAGCAAGTCCAGTAGAATGAATAGAGCAGAGTAGGCGAGATTAGATATATAAATCTGTGCATATATATAAAATACAATACATACAATATAATATAATATAGTATAGCATAATAGAATATAAGATATAATATATATGATAACATATATATATATATATTTGATTATATACATATGATATAATATATATGATATAACAAAATATGATATAATATAATACGTTATAATTACGTTTTAATATAGTATAGTATAGTATACTTTAATATACAATATAATACACTATAATATAATATAATATAATATCATATAATATAACATGTAAAATAATATAATATAATATAATAAAATGTAATATAATACAATTTAATAATATAACATATTTGATTTAATCTAATTTAATATAGTAATAATATAATATAATATATATATATTAATATAATATAATATAATATAATATGATATCATATGGTATGATATAATATAATATACATTATATCATATTATTGTATATGTTATTTTATTATATTAAATTAAATTAACTTATTATATTGTGTTATATCATGTTATATTATATTATGTTATGTTATGCTATGTTATATTATATTTGTGATTAAGACACTATTAAAAAAAAAACTGACAGGTAACCCGCTTAGTGATGTTTCTGAGGCCACTCGAGGTAGCGTCACAGGGAAGCTGCTTCCATCAGGACAGTTTCCCGGTGAGAGCGAAGAATGGGATGGCCCTTGTACTGCTCAGATGGTTGTATCATATTTCCTCAAAAGATTGGCGGGCAGGCATACTGTATGTAGATGTGATATTTTTTTTTGGCTACATATACGTATGTATAGATGGGCGAGCAGATGTGTTAAGGTTAAGATAGAAACGTCTTTTGGAGGCCCAAGTGGTGTGAAGAAGCAAGCTGACCTTTCTGGTATGTTGCTTGATGTCTTTCGAGTGATGAGTATAGAACTGATGTTTGGGAGAACTTCGCCGTTGGCCCAAGTATTGTGTAGACTGAAGTGGGCTCATGATGCGTCAGTTGTACCAATTTATTCCAGGGGAAAAAAGTGTCTTACCCTCCGGTAGTCAAACACGGCAATGGAAAATCCCCACCAGTTCTAGATGATTTTCCCATTAAAACATCAATTTATAGATATTTTTAGTGGATTTTCAATCATGGCATCAGTTGATGTTATTTTTCCCATGTCACTGCCCATTTAGTTCGTGGATTTGCAACGTTAATCCGAGGCTGAAGGAACGTCTACAAGTCCCTGGTGATGGCCCTGAAAGCATGGCGGAGGAGGTGGACGTCACACTGTTGGATGCAGGTGCTGAAAACCATGGGAGGATGGGAAAGTGATAGAAACGCAGACCCTGATTTTGTTGGTTTCTGGCCGATGTTTCCCCTTCTTTATATTCTTTGCCCTATGACTATTCTATGACTTGGAAAACAATTGGCATTTGCCATGCAAGATGAGTCGTGACGGTCGTGGTCCCGGTGTTGAAGATCTGTATCGCCTTATTGCCAGGCCAACCCATGGTCTTCATGCGCGCCACGGATCTCTTTAAACTTCAGCCGGAGGTGCCATCCTGGGATGGACCTGGTGGGTAGATCTTGAGGCAACTGTGCCAGACTGGAAAAGTCGTAAACAGTCAAATGTATTCAAATGCAATATTACCATATATTACCCATCAGATTAAGATCCATACATTTGTGCCTTTGATGTTTGAATATGTTTCTACCACTTCCCGTTGGCCGTGCGAAGCGGCAGGGAAGGGATGTGATGGATGAACAGGTGAACTGCCATGGCTGGATAACCCGGAACATAAAAACCAGTTCCAGGTGGTTTTCAGGATGAACCGATGGAGTTCCCAAATCATCATCCGTGACTTTGCCTTCGCCCCCCATTTCCGTTGCATAAAACCTTGATGAAGCTTGTTTTCATTTGTTCTTTTTGTTTCCTAGCTTTGGCTTAGGGGGATTTTCTCCCACGAAAGCCCTCTTATTTGGCTGAAAATTACCCTCTGGTAATTTAACATAGCTATGGAAAATCACCATTTTTAATGGGAAAATCCACTATAAATGGCCATTTTCAATGGCCTTGGGGTCCCTGCCGGACCTGGGGCAATCCTGGGGCAAGTTAGCCACCGGCTCAAGGTGGCTGGTGCTGGGCCCAAAGCACAGGCGGAGGTCCGCCTGGGGCACAAAAATCGTATGAAGCCCCGATTTTTTTCGCAAAGGTGGCACAGGCAGACACAGAAAACCATATACCCTCTGGTAAACATACAAAAAACTATGGAAAATCACCAGTTTCAATGGGTAAATCCACTATAAATGGTGATTTTCAATAGCTATGTTAAATTACCGGAGGGTAGATTTGTGTGAATAAAAGTCTTCACCAACAGATGTGAGAGGATTCCCTTAAGCTCACCGACTGTGAGCTGAAGTAAAGAATTTTGCAGTTTTTCCGGTAGACATGTTTGGGAAATTCGAATTTCAGAGGGTTCGTGGACTTTCCAAGGGCACAATTATTAGCATGTGGCAACATATCTTGACGTGGGCGTGGGTCGCAATTGAGTACCTCAACAATAGGACTACCCATTCAGAAAGTGGTATACCACTGATCAATTGGTATGATTATATTATTGTATACCACTGATGTATACCACTGGACAAATCTGATAATTGTACCACTGATGTTCTCTGCGATTGTCTATAATTCAGTGGTATTCACAGATTTCACAGCAGCATCCCTTCCCAGGCATTGAAGAACGATGCCGCGCTACTTCGCAGGGTGGAACGTAGCTTGGTTGGCCATGGATGTTGCAGAAGCTGAGGGATATTCTTTGGATGAATGTTGACCGAGAGTTGCTTGAGCTACGTATAACTTTAACCATCTATGTCTAATATTGTTTATTTATATTTACATTTCATAGTGTTAACTAATATATATATATATAGTATTTGCTTTGATGATATGCAATTTTAGTAACAGATGAGATTCAATAAGAGACTTCTTTAGGAAGTTCCAGTTGGAGAAGGTTGCCTCTATGTTTTGAAGGGTCCAAGACACTTGTTGGGTCTAGCAGCTGCAAAATTAATCGCTGGGACCAACTTCAGTTTTTGTTAAGTTGAAAGGCTTCCCAACATGGTTAAACTTGGACAGTCCTTCCAGTAAGAAAGTAAGAATAATAATATGAGCGAACCCCCAAAAAGGGACTTCAATATGAATTAATCCCATACCTTACTGGGTACACCACGATTTTTCGTTTGCGGGGTACATATATCCATTATAACAAGTACCTCTACACACACAGAGACAAAAACAGGGAGAGGTATATATTAATATATATATAATAATAATGATTTATAATTATATATGTGAGCTGGTCTGAAGGCGATGGGGAGAGAGAGAGAGAGACACATGCATATATATATTTACATATTATATATATATATACATACATGTGTGATTAACTATATGATATATGTATATTAAGACTGCATATTACTAAGTTAATTTCTGGAATTGGTTGACACTATGATGCCCATACATGGGGAAGCTTCGAACAACCTGAACGCTACCCAGGCATCCGCGGTGTGGCAGCCGTCCGCATGGGCATCGTTGAGTCGCTTGGTGCTCGTGGAGTTGCGGTGGATAGGTTGCACCCCCTTAGAAACCACGGGTTTAGTAGGGAAATTCCAGTTACCCTCTGGTAATTTAAAAGTTATAGCTATTGAAAATGAACAAACAAAATAGCTAAATAATCTATAAATGGGCCATTTTCAATAGCTATGTTAAATTACAAGAGGGTAATTGGGACAATGGAATGGGGGTGTTTTATATTAGGGGAATGGGATTATTCAAATGCTCCTTAGATGATTTATTCACGTTGATTGGTAAAATTTGCAGTATCATGTTCTGGATCAGTGGGTACTGTGGTCACAATTTCCCATGATTTTCCTGGTTGGTGGTTTGGAACATTTTTTATTTTTCCATATATTGGGAATGTCATAATCCCAACTGACTTTCATATTTTTTAGACGGGTAGGCTCAACCACCAACCAGTTATGATTATTACTACTATTATTATTATTATTAAGTTTTTATGATCATTATCATTACTATTACTATTAGTAGTTATTACTATTTCCCATGATTTTCTGTTTGCTTTTAAAGGTGACTTTTCTGTCTGCCAGGCACTGGCACTTGGCGGAGAAGGAGTCGCCCTACACGCCCTTCGTGGCGGCGATTTCGCCGCCGGCATCGGAGGCTTTGGCGGAGATGATCCATGATGATCCGCGAGGGCAATACGGACATAGCTATCCCCAAAGAGATACCCTCTGGTAAACTAACATAACTATGGAAAATAACCATTTTTAATGGGAAAATCCACTATAAATGACAATTTTCAATAGCTATGTTAGTTTACCAGAGGGTAAACTGAAATGGATATTGTGAAGTAATAATAGAACATTAGTAATATTAGAACAGAATCTATAGAACTAATAGGTTGGGTATTATAGATATTTCTATTTATCCCCAAATAGAACATTCACTTTTCTATTTTTTTTTTATCTGAGGTTACTGACTAGGAATAGTCTGTTATTACATGTGACTTTGTGTGATACATTTGATTCTAAATATGTTTATATATATATATGTATATTGGGATGCTAGGGATTATAGTGTGGATTGTGGTTGTGTATCCAGTGTACCACAGTAAGCAAACATGGCATTCATGGTATGTTTATGTTACAATTACTGTAAGTTGTACTTGTTGCCAGCAAGTGGTAGCCATGAAATAGCCATAGCCACGGCATGATACAATTCAACACATGTGAGTCAACACATATGGGGCTACTGTATCGGAACTGGGGAGTGAACCTCTAGCTGTACCTGCTATCATATATCCCATGGTGTGAAACCAGGGTGTCAGGGTGAGCTGGCACATGCCCATTGATAACTTGGGAAGCCATGCGTAGCTGTGAAGATCATGAGATCTAAGGATGCCATGACACCATGTACCGACTGAAACCGATCAGTCGCAGACAATTACCCTCTGGTAAACTAACATAGCTATGGAAAATCACCATTTTCAATGGGAAAATCCACTATAAATGGCCATTTTCAATAGCTACGTTAAATTACCAGAGGGTACCAGACATTACCAGACCTTGCTACTTTTTTAAAGCTTGATTTGGACGTGTCGAAACTTCGTAGATTCGAAACCAGACTATCCCTCCATCATTCGACTTCCCATTCTCCCTGTGTTCCGATCATGGACCAGGATGCGGACTTCTCCTCTCTTTGCGTCATGGGGCTGCACTGGGAAACCTGGGAGGATCAAGATGTGAATGAGCACTTAAATGAATAAGGGGAAACTAGAGAGCAATTTGATATGTCAGATATGCACGTACACACACATATAGATATAGATATAGATACAGATATAGATACATATTCATATATACATATTCATATAATGATACATATTCACATATACATATTCATATATACATATTCACATATACATATACACGTAACATATATGTAGTACCCAAACAAACGCAACTGATCCTCAATGATTTGTGGTTGACAGCTAGGTCTTCATGCAGAAGATCCACCAGGCACAACAGCGTTGCCCTTGGGGTTCGATGTGAGCTGGTCGTTTGATCCATGGCGCAGCCATCTCTAAATCTTCTCATTACTGGGTTTGATCTTGGCCATAAATGAGGAACGCGACCATATTTGATCCACAGCCACTTTGTTTTGTTCAATTTTGGGTAATTTTCCTTATTTGATTCCATTTGTACACCATTGAAATTTGACATAGAATTTGACAATAGGGTTCCCGATGATTATATTTTACGAGTTGATATGGCCCCCAAACCTAGGGGAGTGTACAGTATCTGGACAACTTGAAAGTTAGTTCGAACTGGCCTCCATATGGAACATCTGCAAGTGATCTATGCGATTTCCCAATTTTAGGACAAACCCGAATCACATTTGCTCACATGCAGTGTATGTGTGTATATACATATAATTTGTACATACATAACATATGCATATTTCATATATTCCCGTAAATGGCTGGTTTTCCCGCATGTATTCCCATACATACAAACAGTACATATTTTTGTTTATATGTAATCATCCTGGAGTAGACAGAATGTGGGATTCTCACAGATATTCCCATTCTAGTGTTTTTTTTGACATTTCCGTATTGATCATATTCTATCTACTCCTGGGTGACGATATTACATATTTTCTATAATATATTATAACATATTATAGCATGTTTTACCATATTGTAATATTCCAAAATACAATAGCATATTATGTTATATTAAAATGTATTAAACTATGCTTTTAATATATTACAACATAGTACAATAGTTGATTTATCATATTATATCGTACACTATTAATCATATTATATATATATTATATATATATATTTTTTTTACTATATTATTTTTTCAGTATCACATTACATTACCTTACACGATATAACATATTACCTGATATAAAATGTTGGTAAATATGATATACAAATTACAAATTACCATTTTATTCATAACATGTTGTATTATATGTTACATATATTTATGTTATTTATGATGTATCATATAAATGATGTTATGTTATACAAATTACAAAACTTCGACCTTTTTCGGCCCGGAGATCCCCAGGCATATCCCGTGACGGGCTCGGTGGCCACGGCGGCCGCAGCACTACTGGAGGACAGCATTTTCCCGGAGGCGCGTTTTTCGCCGCGCGGCGAAAAAAAGGGGCGAATTTTTCGATGAATAGAGAGATTTTTTAGAGTATTTTATATGGTGAAATATGTAATCAATGGATAATACATGATAATGCTATGGATATATATATAATATAGAAATACTATGGATAGGTAAACTGGTAGATATCCATAGAGAGATACAGGTGGTTTCCATAAATGGGGTACTGTACCCCAATAGCTGGATGGTTTATAGTGGAAAATCAATATATATATATATAAATGGATGATGTGGGGGTACCCCTATTTTAGGAAACCCCCAGATAGAAAGGTCAACTGGTAAATATCCATAGTATTTCTCTACTCACCATTAAAATGGCAGACAGTGGTAGAATAGAGTTTTTTCTAGGGTATTGTGGTGTCTAAATGGGTAAACTATCTATAATTATATAGTGTTTATATTATTGTTTGGACGAATCTGGTCATGACCGCACTTCGTGACGTGACTGGAATGCTGGTTGGGATTTAATTTGGGGAATCATCCCTAAATGGCAGTATGAGAACAACTATTTTCAGGTTAGTGAATTACTTGAAGTCAGCCAGAATTATGACCTAATACGTGCGCATACATGTACACACACACACATATATATGTAATTACATACTACGTATATACTTTCAATAGTAACTATATACAGGAACCATTCCATATATGCAGCTGTATGCAGCTTAATAGATTATGGTGACTTATGGTGAATCAACTATGGATCGCCACAGATCGCCCACTTGGGATCTTACCGCTTTGAGGCAGGCCTCAAGCCTTTTCCGCGCAGCGATGATGGCTGCAAAGCTCTGGTGTCCTGGCTGTGATGGACGATGAAAACTGATTTGAAGAGCTGACATCTATGTAGATGTACCAGTACATCATTTTAGACCTACCTTTATTTAGATAAAAATTAGATACATGAGTAGTTAGCGAGTAACATATTTTTATTTAACAGAGATAATTACATCAATAAATACCAATAGATATAAGTAAATATCAATAAACGTCAATGAATGTCTATACACATCAATAAATATCAAAAAAATGCATTTTTCAATGGGAACATCGAAGTGGCCAGGTCCGCATCGGCCATCCCAGTGGAGTGCCCTGGCAGATCCAGAGGGGGTTGATGCTTAGCAACAGTAATAGTTTAAAAAAACCTACGTCAAAGTCATCTAAGTCATATTTTTTAAAATTCTCCTAGGTTCTTTCTGATCTGAAATCTGGTTAGATGAAGGTTTCTTAAAGTCTTAGAAATCGTTCAAAAACGTTTCATTTTTCCGGTTCCAGCTTAAGTTTAGGGGGTGCGTGTGACATGGCAAGCCCCCCAAAAATACCATTGGGTTTGTCCTGCAACCCCAGATAGTCCATCTCATGACCTGTCCTGGCAATTTCATAGGCGTATTTTCCCAAGATGTTTGCTTGTCAGAGGGAAAGGGAAAATTGATGGACATGGTGAAATAGATCATTTTGAGCGGAGCAAAAAAAAGTTCCCCAGAATTGGGCTCGGATCAGCAACTTGATTTGTTTTGGACCAGCCAAGTCCGATTTGCGGCATACCCAAGTTGAACATTCCTCCGCTGTTTCTCATGTGGTAAAAAGTCAAACTACATTAGCAACTTGTGTGGGCCAGTGAAAGCATCCCAGCTTCTTATCCTTGCGGTCGTGTCAAGCTACCCAACTGAAGCTCAGTGCAGAATCCAAAGATTGAAATTTGCCAGATGATTGTCCTTTACAAACTTTGGCATTTCTGTGAAAGATATGTTTTGCATCACTAGTCAAAAGCTAGTGTTGCTCCAGTGATCATATAGGAGATGTGGAAGCTTCAAAGGGATCCAGCCGTGGGTACCCTCTGGTAATTTAACCTGGCTAGCTGAGGGTTTGCCAGCCAATTGTACCAGTTGAATTCCTGCTGAATCCACATTTCTGTGTGTAAATTGCCGCTATTTGTGCGAAACAAATCTTAGACATGAAGTTGCATTGGCATTTATTTTTGGTATTTTTTGGTAGAATTTTGGGATAATCCCATCCCTTTTGTATTAAACACCTCCTTAGATGGTCCCAAACATGTGTAAATCCTCTATCAGACCACGGTTTCTCGGGGTGTTTGCTATGAACGGGCGAAGGGATTATGGATGATTATGGAAAATCACCATGTTAATACTGTAGCTATAATACTGTAACTCATTTGTAGATTGCCAATTTTAGAGAAAAACATAATTATTATCTGTGCAAATTATAATAATTCACTAGCCTGAAATAAGGCCATTTTGGGATGATTCTCCTTATGAACCATGATTCCGGTGAGGTCGCCGTGAGGTCGTCATAATTTGCCCATATATATATATGATATATGATATATGATATATGATATATGATATATGATATATGACATATGATGATATATGTGCTTTATATATATATATATAGGTATGAATATATAAATATCCATCCAGTTGGCATCTCCGAGGCTTACCCCCTCCCCGTCCTGAGGTTATGGACGTGGACGCGGCCGTGCGATTGGAGCCACCCGAGCTCTTGCGTGCGGCCATGGTGCGCACCGCCCGGTGCTTGATGGATGGACAGGTGCCGCTGCTGATTCCATGGTGATTTCATGGCCATTTGACCAGGTTTAAACCAGAGACTTAACATCAATCAATGGGATTTCATGGGATTTCATGGGATTTCATGGGATTTCCATGGTGGTTTACCCCTCTGAGTAAACTACTATTTATGGTAGTATACTGGGGATTTTTAATAGGATATCGGATATGAGTGGGTTGACTGGGGGCTTTTCCATTGCCATGTGTGATTGTTGGAGGGTATGTGATTTATAGAAGTTTAATTAATTTTTATATAGATATAGGCTATAGGATTATATAGATTTAGATATATTTACAGGCCCCAGCAAAGATCCTCTAGGAATAGCCACTGCCAAGGGGTTTTGCGCTAATTGCCCCACAATGCCCTGGAGGTTTACATCCCCTGGTCGGTCTGGCCCTCCGCGTGATCTTCAGCGTCCCAACAAGGGAGAAGTTTCGCTCCAATTTTCGGTGAAAGCCCGTGAGAAAAGGGGGGGCAGTGGTGGGATATGATGGGCTCAGCCTGAACATCCACCCAAGTCTGTCAGTTTTAGATTCGCTTTAGATATTATCACATTGGCCAGTGAGCTACGCGGGATTGGAGACCGAACTGCAACCCACATCAACCCACTGAGTAAAAAATGCGTTGCTAGTTGAACTTGGGAGCATTGGGAATGGGCATGTTCAGGCTCTGGTGTTGCATGCTGTGGAGTTCATAGAAGGGCAGCCAGGTGCATGTGTATACTGTTTCCATCATTTCCATGATTTCCATGCACATAGAATCTATCTCACAAGAGATGCCAACCAAAAAACATATATCACAGATAAATAGACAGATGTAGATGGATAGACATAGATTAGATGTGTACACTTTACAGTGGTGAACGGATTGAGCAGTTCGGAGCGTCGGACGGTATCCATATTCCCAAGATGGAGAGCCAGTTGGAGCTATGAATTCAGTTTCCCTTGGCCACATGATAGTTGATGGTGATTTGCTATGATTTAATTGAATAGCCTCCCGCATATATGCACATAGAGCCTGAAGTCAAAAAGCCTTAGTTTTCAGATTTTTCCAGAAAGTCATCTAACCTGCAAGTGTTCCCAACCCGTGAGACAAAGTTGGCACCGTCTGTATACCAGAGGTCTATGTTAACAAAAGCCTTCGCATTTGCAGCTGGCTCAGCTGGGCCTGGGGCCTGGGGCCTGGGGCCTGGGGCCTGGAAGAAAACTGAGCATGGCCGAGAAGGAGGCGGCGGAGGCTGTGGCGGCCATTGCGGAGAAGACGCTCCGCGGGAAAGCGCTTGGGGTTGACGTTACCACCAAAAATATGGGGATGTGTGGAGGATGGTTTCTAGGAGAATTTGGGAAGTTGAAGCAGGTGAGGCTGGATGGGGAAGTTTTGAAGACATATATGTAAATATATGTGGGTTTCAAGTGAGAAACGGTAGGGCTTGGAGAAAATGCAGGGAACATGAGGGGTTGACGACGAGAATCTGGGGATGGTATTGACCATGTGGCTTTTCCGAACTGTCGGGTGACCAGTTGCATTGGACACCTGTCTCCACCTGAGCGGCTGCCAGGTTTGCCATAGTTCGTTGCCGTCCTTGCGGTTTCCGTAGTTTTTGAAGAAAAGACACGAACACATGTTTTTTTCATTTTTTTCCGCGTATTTGTTCATCAATGAAATATCATCAAAACCGTCAGATTGTTGAATTCACAAACCTCTCCCAACAAAAATCCGACCATCAGTTGATACATGTTGCTACATATAAATGTGAAATGTTCAATTCACCTGGTTTTCCCATGGTTTTCCCATGGTTTTCCCCTGGTTTTCCCATGGTTTTCCCATGGGTTTCCCATGGTTTTCCCATGGTTTCCCCGCCCCGTCTTCGCCAACGGCAACGGTCAGGAACGCCCGGCGCACCGAGCCCATTGGCACGGAGGACTTGAAGCCGCTGGCGCCGGAGCTGGGCTTCGAGGCCGCCAGGGAGGCGACGGGCAAAATCTATGAGACCTTGGAGAAGTTGAAGGTCTGGGATGGGATGGGATGGGATGGGATGATGGTGAGATAATGATAGTCATTTTAATATATTTTAATAGCGTCTTGGATGATGGATGATGGGATGGGATGATGCTCAGATAGTCTGATAGTCATGGAAAATGTATTTTAATAGGCTAATAGGGTCTTGGATGATGGGATGGGATGGGATGATGATTGCTTATATATTATAGTCATATTCTGAGATTTTCTGAGTAATAATCAGGATGATAGTATCTGGATGATGGATGATGGGATGGGATGATGCTCAGATAGTCTGATAGTCATGGAAAATATATTTTAATAGGCTAATAGGGTCTTGGATGATGGGATGGGATGATGAAGTAACTTTTTCATAGTATTTTTCATAGTCACATTGATAGTCACAGAGTAATGTGACTGACTAGCAATGCATAATTCGTTTGCGATAGTCACGAGTGCGTGTTGGGATGATGGGCTGATTCGTGATGGATGGGATGGGGATCATATGGGATCATACTAGCAATAGTCTTATAGTGACCATCTCAATGGTAATCATATTAATCATAGTAAGATTAGTACGTGGTTGGGGGTTATAGATATAAATGATATTAAAGATATGTATAGCTATTGGGATGATGGATGATGGGATGATGGATATGCAATTCAATATTAATAGTGATATATATAACAGTATAAGTAACAGATAGTGGATGATGGGGTGGTGAACAGTGGGATGTATGGATGCGCCCCGCCCATCCAACGTTCAAAACCACGGGGCCTCACTGGCTGAAGATCCTCCATTTAGAGATGACATTGCCAAAGAACGGGCAAGTCATCGCCATGTTTGATATTCAGAGGATACAACTCTCTAAGAATTTCATGTTTGGTATGTGCAATTTTTTGGTGCAAGAAAAACTGGGAAGATGGGGACGATGACTGATGTTTTTAGAGTAGGAGCAGAACGAAATCATCACCACTTGCTGAGTCAACTCCACATCCGACAGGCGGCCAAGCAGAACAACGGCGAGACTGGAAGCTTCGAAGTATGCAGTTTGAGCCTGCAGAAGCAGCTGCTAAGCCTCAGGATGGGAAACTTGGGGAGCTAAACATGAATCAACATATGGGGATGGGTCAAAACCCTGGTACCTAGTGAACCCCAAAATAGCTGGTAAATGGATGTTCATCCCACTAAAAATGTATCTATAGGTATTGACCCATACCCATATGATGAGCCAACATGATTCAACATATGATGAGCAACTGTGAATTTATTTCAGTTTGGAATTTCAGTGTTGCGTTCTTACATGCATGCAAAATTTACGAAGATATGCAAGCAGAATGCACAAACACACGTGTATGTACATAAAGTTTCGGACAAAAACGAAGGATCTACCCTCTGGTAAATTAACATAGACCCTGCCACATAGGGGTTGGAATGGAAGATGAATTTCCATTAAAACTAGGCTATTTTCAGGGTCTATGTTAATTTACCAAAGGGTATATTTTAATTCATATATGTAAATGCTGGAGTTATATTGCAGACATGTGCCTTTGGTGTAAGAATCTGCATGAAACGATCGAACGTTCACCTTCCCGCCAGGCGGGCCCATCGTGCCATGATCAAGTTCTCAGATGCTCGCTGAGCAATGAAGTGTGGAAGGTTGCGAAAACCCCTAGAATCTGGGGATATTTGGGGCCAATCACCATTTTTAATGGGAAAATCCACTATAAATGGCCATTTTCAATAGCTATGTTAAATTACCAGAGGGTAATTCTATGATCCTCAAAAGTGGTTGGTGGATGTTGGTGGCTGGTGGAACCAAGTTGGCAGCTTCACGACCTGGAAAGAGTTTGGCCGCCATGCCATGGTCGGAACTTCCGAGGAGAACGGGAGGATGGCCGAAGTCGCCGCCCGGAAGCAGACCGAAAGCGAATTTCAGAACTTCCAAACCAGGAAGTATGAGAGTGGCTGGGCCGCGGATGAGCTCATCAATCCCTGAAGAGGATACTCTAATACTCCATGCTTTGAAACTTTGCTTAGACACTTTGAGTGGTATGGTGGCATTTCGCTCCTGGAAAAGTGGTACATTAATAAGGTCTCGTTATTTGGCATCAACCCGAATTTTGTAGAATGTTGGGGCTATGCTATGTTAATCCATTTTTTTATCCCACGGCCACAAGAACCAGGGCAGACTTCCAGGGCTGCTGGGGACGGTCACTGATATTCTTGTTCGGGTGGCTGAAGTCGCCAACCCACATCAGAAATGTGGGTTTGTCGAAAAATATTTGATATATCCATATCAACCCCTCGATCCATCACTTTGCAATAATGAATTCTCATCTATAATTTCCCATATAATCCCATATATATATATATATATGTATATACACCATATGTATATATATATATATATGTGTGTGTATATATATATATATATATCCATACCCATATATACCCATACCCATATAATACACACACACACATACCCAACATGTATAAGTTCTCACCCAGTCGTTGAGGCTCAGTCTGCCGTGCAGCCGCTGGGAGATGTCGATACCTGGAAACACCGCAGCTGGAAGCGCTGCGACCTTTGATCACGGGATTTCAGGCCGCGGGATTTCAGCTGATCCGATGGGTTGAGTTACCCGGCCTGGTAAACATAGAAAAAGCGACATGGAAGCCATGGCCATAGATTTATAGTTGATTTAGCCATTAATTTTTCTAGCATGGTGATTTTAACCATAGTTATATAAATGTTTACCAGAGGGTATTGGACATATATGACAACTATTGATATATATATATATACATATGTATATATATATATATATTGATATATATAATACAATTCTTAATATATGTATTATAATTGAATTATATAAATATATGTATATGTAGTTAATATAACAATAAGAACAATAATTTTCGTAATCATCATAGTAATAAAAAACTGATAATAAGAATAATAACAACAGATGCATTTCAAACTTGGAAGTTGGTGGAGCGCCTCACCAGAGCTAAACACCAGCAGCGAAAAAAAAAAGCGACCCAAAGGGGCCCCATTTGGACTCCATGATCGCTATGGCAGCAGTTCATGGTCATATATGGTCATGGGTTGTACAAACCCTTATTTGAGCAGAAAAACCTCTCAATCTTACTATGTTTTCTGACCCCACAGATCTATCCATCATTTTCTCATGGATCAATGCTCCACCCAACTTAGAATTACTGGAGTCCAGAGGGCCCCGAGAAAGATCACTCAAAGCGCGTCCTTCCTGTCGATTGCTTCAGGAGAAGGAACAGGACTCCACAGCAGAAGCAGTGCCTTTGACTCGCCAGTCGATGCCAGGGGATCGGTAATGGGGAGCTCAGGAAAAACAAGTTGCACAACCAGCAAAAGCAGAGAGATAGCAGCCACATGGGGAATGGGAAACTTCGCGATCTCAACCGAATCCAAATATGCTAAGGATGTGTGGTGCGTGGCCAGCAATGTATTTCTGTACGAACCCAGTTCCGCTGTTCAATAACTGGAAATTTGCATGATCTTCATGCAAGCTTAGATAGATAAGTTGTATCAGGCACGATAAATCCATAAAATTATACAGTTCCGGGTCCTGAACTTTTGGTACCACATCATGGCCCACGTTGATGACGATGCTTCGGCAATCCCCCAAGATAACTAGGCGCCAAAAAACGGCATGTGACAATTGTCCCTGTCGCTATTGGCAAGGACCCAGGGTAATTGTCGCATTGTACAAATACATCAAATACTGAATATGTCAGCCTTTTTTTGGTTTTTGAAGGCACTGAAACCGCAGGATGTGACATTGACATGACCAGGTGAAAAGTGTGTAGATCTGAGATGATGTACGTTCAGGGATGTAATTACACTGAACTATCACAGCGATAGCCCAGGTGGACGGCAGTTAGTTCGATTCTGGTGAATACTGGTAAAGGAGTTAAGTCCAATGATAAGGCACACCTCATTCTACCGAAAAATCGGGGCTTGATACTTGGACTACCTTAGACTCCTTACACATGTTGCGGGTGTTATAATGATTATAATGTCTGGCAGTACTGGTTGGTGGTTCGGAACATTTCATTGAGCACGCAGGAGGCGCGTATATAATTTGATGTTGGAATTGGCAGCCACTTGCAGCCACTCGAGTGGCCGCAAGTGGCCGCAAGTGGCCGCCAGCATTCTCTTGTAACCGGCAGCCACTTGCAGCCACTTGCAGCCAATCGAGTGGCTCTTTCTCTTGTAACCGGCAGCCACTTGCAGCCGCTTGCAGCCACTCGAGTGGCTGCAAGTGGCCGCAAGTGGCCGCCAGCATTCTCTTGTCACCGGCAGCCACTTGCAGCCACTTGCAGCCACTTGCAGCCACTCGAGTGGCCGCAAGTGGCCGCCAGCATTCTCTTCTCAGCGGCAGCCACTCGAGTGGCCGCAAGTGGCCGCAAGTGGCCGCCAGCATTCTCTTGTCACCGGCAGCCACTTGCAGCCTCTTGCAGCCACTCGAGTGGCCGCAAGTGGCCGCCTGACATCCTCCCACGGAAACTTTTCCACATTTTCCGCGGCTAACCCACGGAAACTTTTCCACATTTTCCGCGGCTAACCCACACTCGGAACGACGGGGAAAGACCCACAACGAAAACGCACGAGTTTAAACGAAAAGGAAGGAGAAGCAATTAAGAGGAATGACTTATTAAAAGAGGAGGACAACGCTGCAACGAAAAAAATAGGAGACTTGGAACGACAGGGAAAGACCCACAACGAAAACGCACGAGTTCCAACGAAAAGGAAGGAGAGGCAATTAAGAGGAAAGACTTATCAAAAGAGGAGGACAATGCTGCAACGAAAAAAAAGAATAAAAAAGAGTCTTGGAACGACAGGGAAAGACCCACAACGAAAACGCACGAGTTTAAACGAAAAGGAAGGAGAAGCAATTAAGAGGAAAGACTTATTAAAAGAAGCGATTAACGCTGCAACGAAAAAAGTAGTCTTGGAACGACAGGGAGAGACCCACAACGAAAACGCACGAGTTTAAACGAAAAGGAAGGAGAAGCAATTAAGAGGAAAGACTTATTAAAAGAAGCGATTAACGCTGCAACGAAAAAAAGAGTCTTGGAACGACAGGGAGAGACCCACAACGAAAAAGCACGAGTTTAAACGAAAAGGAAGGAGAAGCAATTAAGAGGAAGGACTTATTAAAAGAGGAGGACAACGCTGCAACGAAAAAAAGGGAGCTTTGAGAAGCCACATGACCTAGTGCCTTATCAAAAGAAACTCCCTCAACATAGAAATGAGGACAGTACAGTACCTCACATTGCCAAGACTCCGCCCACGGAGAATGTTATAAATTTTCCGTGCGCAGGCAACGGAAAATTCCCAATATTCTCCGCCCAAGAGAGGATGAATGGTGAAAAATATAGTTTCACCCACGCCTGGCAGCCACTTGCAGCCACTTGCAGCCACTTGCAGCCACTTGCAGCCACTTGCAGCCACTTCTCTTCTCATCGGCAGCCACTTGCACCCACTTGCGGCCACTTGAGTGGCCGCCAGTGGCCACCCGCATTTTCTTCTCATCGGCAGCCACTTGCAGCCACTTGCAGCCAATCGAGTGGCTGCCAGTGGCCGCCAGTGGCCGCCAGTGGCCGCCAGTGTCCGCCAGCATTCTCTTCTCAGCGGCAGCCACTTGCAGCCACTTGCAGCCACTTGCAGCCACTCGAGTGGCCGCACGTGGCCGCCAGTGGCCACCAGCATTCTCTTCTCATCGGCGTGGCCGCCAGTGTCCGCCAGCATTCTCTTCTCAGCGGCAGCCACTTGCAGCCACTTGCAGCCAATCGAGTGGCCGCCAGTGGCCGCCCGCATTCTCTTTTCATCGGCAACCACTTGCAGCCACTTGCAGCCAATCGAGTGGCCGCAAGTGGCCGCCAGAGCAAGTGGCCGCAAGTGGCCGCAAGTGGCCGCCAGAGCAAGTGGCCGCAAGTGGCCGCCAGAGCAAGTGGCCGCAAGTGGCCGCAAGTGGCCGCAAGTGGCCGCAAGTGGCCGCAAGTGGCCGCCTTTGCCAAAATCAAATTCGTGCCCTTCTGCACGCTCTCTGGAACATTTGTTATTTTCCCATATATTGGGAATAATTCATCATCCCAAGTGACTTTCATATTTTTCAGAGGGGTAGGCCCAACCACCAACCAGCAGTACGGGTGAATCTCGGGATGGATCCTGCCGAGGAGAGGGCCACAGCCTTGACTGCGATGATCCAGCAGGAACTCCAAAAGCGGATCTCTTTAGAGGAAGAGCTGAAGGCCTGTCAGAGAGGGGTGAGGTCAAAGATACTCCGGACAAAAAGGAGATGACCTTTCCCATTCAGAACTTCTGGACACTTCTTTTTGTGACATTCCTTTGTATTTTGTTGGAGGGCTGGTGGGAGCACCCCTAGGATTGGAGGTTGGTTGGGGCCACTATTCTTGTTCGGTCAGGCGCTTGAAGAAAAGAAGCAGTCGGAGCAGCAGACACTTGCCATTGTTGCCATTGATGGGCCACCAAAACACAACCATTTCTGCAGAAGAAGCTTCAGACACCAGCAATTTTTGACATGTTTGGAAGGCTGGTTGGTTGCCAACACCTCAGATATGTTCCTGTACTGGTAATTGAACATGCCTATGCAAATACACCAGTATTTTAACAAGTAAATCATCAAACTACATGGTAGGGTCATTTCCATAGCATATTAAACTATGGGGTATTATATATGGTATTTGTAAGTGAAACATGGTGCCTTGCAAGGAAACTGACGGCGCGAGTCAGTCTTGGAAAGCAGCTCACAGCTAAGATCAGTGGGGGCACCTGACAATAGGAGGATGGAGGATTGTTTTCTGTGGTGATTCCAAGGATGTATACATATTTTATTAGATCATAATATTAGTACATAGTTATATATATGGAGGTTTCCTAAAATGGAGGGCATCCCCAAATCATCCATTTTAATAGGATGTTCCATTGTAAACCGTCCATTTTTGGGTATCACCATTTATGAAAACCCCCATTGTAATTGGATAGAGCTAGATGATACAGTTTATATATAATTTGTGTAAATATATGCGCGCAATCGATATAGAAAGGTAGAGATTGAGTTCCTTATCAGTGAGATCGTATGTTTTTCATAAGAAATGGAGGGGTTGCAACCTGCCATTTCATTTTCGGTTGGAATTTCGAGTGCTGGGAGTGGAGACTTGGGTACACCTTTTATATGGTCAACTTTGGTTTTTACATAGGTATTCTAAAGTAAAGGCTGTAGAGACATGTCTAATGTTGCCACAAGTAGTTCAAACAATTTCTACAAAAAGCCGGTGCCCATCTAGAGTTTTGTGGCACGTTCTGGGGTGAATTGGAAATGCAGCCGCCCCGGCCAGGAAAGATACATAGCTTTTGATCAAAAGATTTTCCTTAGTAAATGATGATGGCCCTCTTGCAATCTATCTACTCAAGAATTAACATGTCCCGAGCCATATCCGGCCATCTTTTTTTTACTTTCTGAATTTTCACCTTGTTGTTGATATTTGTCATTATATTTTATACGCGTTGTTGTGCTTGAGTGACTCAGAGTCATGTGAAGTTAGCACAGCATTGCAGGCTCCCTGAAGCGTGCGCTGGATCCTCTGTGCAGCCTTCTTCGAGGCCATGCCATGGATGCCCAGTTTTGGATTTGGATGGCAATTTTGGCAGTGGAATTGAGAAGAAAAGACGACCAAGCAGTCCCTTGTTTTATCCTTGAGGTCAATAGGCGGGTGACCCGGGTGTTTCTTGTCCATAGATCATCATTGGTTGACCTGGAAATTTTATCATCCCATTCTGCCCACTAAGAACCAACCAAACTACTACTAGAGGACGAGAAGTTCCCAAGAATTTGGCATGCAGCCGGTTTTTTCCAACGATGGGACAGGAGATGATGCTACGAAGCCAGAGGCCCGGTTTAGGGGACGTTGTCGTATACAAACGACGGTGCTATTAGGCGTAGAAGTAGCATACCTGTCTTGAGACGTTGGATGATACTTGAAGAATCTCGGCTACTTAGCTATGAAGTAAGCCTTCATTCCAGTCGGGGTTTCTCTGAAAATAGGGGCCCCCATACGTCTATCAAAACGTATCAAAACTCAACGGGCCCTATCACCATCTTGCATCATATTTGCCCACTCCGCAAACCCCCCAGTTTCAGCTGAGCCACGGAATGAAATCCAAAAAAACAACATCGCAGGTGCCGGAGTGCCTTGGAAATGTGGTGTGGGGTGCCTTTTTTTGGGTGGCGAATTCCAAGTCCACTAAAATAATCTAATCTAAACATGTTTTTTTTTTGGGGGGGGGTGGGGAAATGTAGGCTATACTATAGGCGTTAGGCTTTGTTTGTAAGGAGGTGGCTGCGCTTTGCAGATAATACAGGAGATAGATGGGTAGTATGCAGTTTTGTCCCACATTGTGAGGCTTTGTTGAGTGGATCCAGGTGTGGATTATTTTTCCGATTCCAGACTTTGCGGGATGCCATCGCCTCTCTGGCTTGTGCAAACCTAGGTTTCCGGCATTTTTTGGGTATATATGATATCATATATATATATATATGCATATATATACATATTATATATATATGCATATATATATATACATATATATATACATATATATTTATATACACACATATATATATATACATATATATAATATACATATGTATATAGATGAACACTCCAACAGAAGTTCATTCCATTCTATCTTGTTTTTCGGATTGTGCACCAGCATGCCCTTTGGGGAAAGTGACACCCATACTCAATGGATCATAGCCCATGCACAACGAGATTTTTTGTTACCTCTTTCAAGGGTTAGATCCCGCGAAGACCACGTTGTGCCACACCCAGGAAAGGAACGGCGCCTGGAGCTGAGTCGTTGGAACCTGCAGCGAAGCGCGCGCGGCAGGACGGAGTGGAAGGAGCAGATATGCTGAAGAAATCCTGCACCAGTTGGTAGATGGTGAATCCCATTATAATCCCATTATTTGCAGTGTTTCATAGTTACCAAGAGTTACCAACCGGGGCCATAGATGTCCTTTTCCAACTGGTTGGTTGATTTTACTCGAGCGCCTTTACTTTTTGAGAACAAATGGGCAGATGATACTAAACAGTATACCAAACCGGCCCATCGATTTTCCTTGAAGGACCATATTGACCGGGGCAGGATGTTGTCCATCAACAGTATGATATAGTAACTCCCAAAAAGTGGTTGAACAGTTGGAAATTGTTGGAAATCTGGACATATGGAGGTAAATCCTGTGTAACTGTTCCATTTTGGAAACAAATTCGGCTTCCCTTTGAAGATAACAGTGTGTGTGTGTATCAAAGTAACCCCTGAACAAAACAAGGATAGAAAAGTAACATTCAGACCTCAAATAGCATTCTATCTTTTTTTGGGGTATACTATGTATATACATATATATATGTGTGTATATGGATTCATCATGATTGTAATGATTAATAGTGATTCATGGTGATTTAACATGACAATTCTTCAGATAGTACTTTAAGCTGAGTTATAGAGATTTCATGAGATTTCTAGTGATCATTCTAATGATTTATAACGGTTTACATGGAGGATTGATGTGGTCAAAATTTCGTCGGACGGAACTGGTATGAACTGTATATACAGCTTGGCCATGGCTCCAGGAGTGAGGAAAGACACCAGGCCTGGTTTTGCAGTTTACAGTTTGGTTCTTCTTTGCCACTTACCATCACTTAGCATCACTTAGCATCACTTAGCATCACTTAGCATCACTTACCATCACTTACCAGTGAAGCTGCCTTGATTTCTATGGCAACGTTCCATGAAACTATCGTGGTGGCCTTCAATGACTTCCGGCCAGGTGAGCGGCAAACGGCCGATTCGCAATTCGCAAGCAGAAAAAGATGGGGATGAAGATCTAACAAGGGCGGTTGGGATTTTCAAACCAGGCCAGCAATAGTTATCATAATTGTTTTTTTAAATCAATCAAAATCCCTATGTCACCATAGAAACCCATAGAAATCCGATAAAATCATATAAACAGTTATCAATCCAATGTAGAATCCCATAAAAATTTCATTAACAATCACCTGATATAGATCATATAAGATGTTAAATCCACATAAATCACCATATAAATCACCATATAAATCACCATATAAATGATATACATTGATATACCATATATAAATGATACACAATATATATATATATAATATACACATACACGCGCATATCTACATATATATATATATATCCCATATAAATGATATTAAATCCCCAAACCTTCCCAACACCGGGCCAAACAAATCCCTTTTTATCTTGGCTTCAAGCCTTCAAGCGCAGGCTGAGCGTTTGCGACGGGAAGCTTCGGAGATAGAGGCTTCGAGGCGGGCTGTGATGGTCTGACCACTGGATGATTTGGGGTTAGACCTATTGTTGGATACCTGCATATGTATTCCATATATATATATATATGTACATCTAAGATTATCTAAGTGGATACTTAAGGCTAGACCGTGGGATCTGAATATCACCTGATGTTTTTAGATGTATATATATATACTTTTCTGTGGGATCTATTTATGATGCTTTCATCCAAGAGGAAGCTGAAGCAATTGGCCTTTCGGGATGGGTCATATGGGTGACAAGGGGGGTGACAATATGACATCATATAACATCCATATGCATCAAAGCCACAATGCAATAGCAATTTTGATGGTATCAATATAAGTCATGATATCAATGTACAAATGTACTGTACATCAATATACATCAATATACATCAATATACATCAATATACATCAATATACATCAATATACATCAATATCGGTATTTCAATGATATCATACTATACCCAGGCCGGACATCCTGGCCCAAACCCCAATCCTTTGCAGGAGATCTGCGTGCAACGTTTAGGTACCCGTTTAGGTCTCATGTCGTTGGATGGGGCCATCGAAAATCACAGAAGTGGAATTTTTGTTGGATAGCCATCTTAAACTGGATAGTATCATCTAGGCCCATCTAGTATCATCTAGTATCATCTAATATCATCTAGTATCATCTAGTATCATCTAGTCTATATTTTCATTTATATGTCCATATCCCATAGATTTCTACAAGTTTTGCCGGCACCTCCCCCCGCTCCCCATGCCAGGCTTGCCTTGCAACGGGAGGTGGAAGAGTACCGACGCCAGGGAGAGACCTGGCAAATGGAACAGGGAGTGCTCGAGGCTAGGACCTGGCAGCCTGGCACGGGTGATATCAACTGGAACTGGCGGTATCTATATAATGGGTGATATAACTAATGACAGACACTCACACACTAAAATTGTGAGATATTATATATACATATGATATATGAGTGATATGGCTCATAAACCATTAGTAATGGGTGATATATAGTTATATATATAATTATAATTGTGATTTTATGGTTTATATCCCATAACTAATGAAAAATATGAAACGTTATTTTAATTTCATATGATGGTAATCCCATGCCACTAATATTAAACACCCCCATTTCATGGTCCCAAATATATGTTTTTACCCCCAACTAAACTATATGGTTTCTGGGGAGTGTTTAATATTAGGGGGAAGGGATTAATGGGGATATAA
The DNA here is from genome assembly GCA_947184155.2 of Cladocopium goreaui. Classification (NCBI taxonomy): domain Eukaryota; class Dinophyceae; order Suessiales; family Symbiodiniaceae; genus Cladocopium; species Cladocopium goreaui. The sequence goes on along the minus strand of CAMXCT020006607.1, from coordinate 94,139 downwards.
AGAGGATACTATCGGTGATTAAAACATGTTGAAACCTTTGTATATATATATATGTATATATCGAGAAGGCGATGAAGAGAGAGAGAGAGAGATAATACACATATTGACGCATTTATGTTTTGTTTGGAAACGTGTCCTGGGAATGATGGGGGAAACATCATCGACCGCTCGCGTCCTGGCAAAACTTGTGTAGGCATTTTTTGGTGATATGTCATGAGGACTCATGAGGATTATTTTTGGGACACACGCATACGTACTGTATGTATATGTATATGTATATGTATATGTATATGTATATGTATATGTATGTGTATGCATATGTATGTGTGTATATATATATACACATATAATGGGGATATGAATGGGATTTAGATGGGATATAACCATCAGCCATGTTATGTTCTTTCTCGATTTTTTGTCCAAGGGGGAAACACATATGTTTTCAAAAAGGTTCCCCCAGACCCTTGGTTTAACCTTTAACCTTATCCCATCTGGGATGATGTCTCAGCGCCAGATCATCCATTTATAGATGGTTTTTCCAGCTCTTGGGGTACCGCCATTGATGACTGTAAAACTGGGGCCCTCACAGGGTACCACCATTTATGACTATAAATCCCCATTTTGTTTCTTTAAATATATCCTCCGATAATTTCAGATAGCTATGGAAGCCAGGGACCAGCAATAGCTCGACGATCTATTTTTTAGAACATGTGATTTCCGCAAACTGTTCAATTAGAGGCGAATTATTTGAACAAAAATATGTAAGGTCAAATACATCACTATCCTCTTCCGCTTCCATTGAGCTTTCAAAATTTCTAGACCTTACCCCTGACGAAACCTCGGTTCGCTCAGGCGGATGCCTCGAGACTCTTCGCTGCCAATGAGGCGATCCAGCTGGCTATGACTAACAGTTATCACCATTTTTCATGGGAAAATTCACTATAAATGGTGATTTTCCATAGTTATACCCTCTGGTAAACTAACATAGCCATGGAAAGATCTACCATTTGATAGCTAGGTAAACCATCTATTTCTATGGGCCATCGAAAAACCATGGCTATGTTGAATAACCAGAGGCTAAATATCTTAAATGCTTACCAGCAAAAAGATGCAACAAGAATCACATGTTACATCCGGGTAGTATTAAGAATGTGCCATAGTGTATAACATGATTACCCTCTGGTAAACTAACATAGCTATGGAAAATCACCATTGTTAATGGGAAAACTCACTATAAATGATCATTTTCAATAGCTATGTTAGTTTACCAGAGGGTAACATGATTAAACTGTATTCAATGGTAAGTTTGCCACAATGGCAGCACTGGTCATCCCTCAGCTGGAAGGCGCTGATGAAGGAGAACGAAGAGTTGCTCGCGAGGCAAAAAGGGGCCGTGTCGCTAGTTCCATGACGTGTTGACATGTTGAGATATGTTTTGGTAAGATGTTTCAGTGTTTCTACTAGTACTGTAGCATTCTATTGCATATCTATTGTTCTGTTGTTGTGTGATTTGGTTTTGGTGTTTGGTGCCATTTCACAATGTTTTTCGGTATTTTACGCAGTTTTACGACGTTTTATACTATCCAATTCTGCACAATGTGCTGCCAGGGTGCAGGCGCTTGCGCCCAAAGCCTCCAGCGAAGAGGATTGGGGATACCTTGGGTCAACAGATGAAGCAAGCTGTTTGGACACATGGCTACATGGCGTATACCCTTTGGTAAACATACAACAAACTATGGAAAATCACAATTTTTAATGGGTAAACCATCTACAATTGGCTATTTTCAATAGCTATGTTAGTTTACCAGAGGGTAGTTAGACAATCTGTTAGACATATGTCGAAAACATGATGTTTTTTTTTTTTCAAGGAAGCGATGAAGCACTCAAAGATCTTGAAGCAAACACATGATCGCCTGGGAGACCGGGGGCAGGCCTACATGGCCCGCATCAGCGAAGCAGAGCAATGGGCAGTGGCCTCAAAATCTCATTGGTAGCGCCTCAGTAGTCCCTGGCTCCGAAGATCAAACAGCCCTACCCTCTGGTAAACTAACATAACTATGGAAAATCACAATTTTTAATGGGAAAATCCACTATTTCAATGGTCATTTTCAATAGCTATGTTAGTTTACCAGAGGGTAATATGGGACCCCAAAATAAATAGATCCAATGGATCCAATAGATCCAATACTGAGCCAGGGTTCTGGCTTCGGGGGTATTTGAGGGGAAGGGACTGGCAGTTGGTGGACGGTTTTTCAGCCCTAGGAATCAGACCTTTGGTTACTCCCCACAACGGCATGTCCTCGTGCTGGGGGCGCTGGGCCCAGGTCTTGTACCATGCAGGAATGCCCTTGGCCGCTTGGTTGTGAGTGTTTCCTTGGCAACTTGGGTACCAAACACATGGACCGAGCACCGGCAGGAATAACAGCGGTAAGGATCAAAGATTGGACAATCGCACTCCGAAAAAAGTGGTGCTGTATCATTTGCACCAATATCAACACATTTGAATATCATTTGAATATCAAGCATATGGATTAACACATGTTTAGAACCCCAAAAAACATAGAAATCAAAGGAACGTTTGGGACGTTAATTGGTCCCATTTCCAGCCAAGGAAGGCAATTCCATGCCATATCTTTCGGGTGTCCGGCAACTCAGTGCGGGTAGCTGGGTCAGCCATAAACCACGCATATGGATTGACGGTTAAACTATGTTTATACATGTTTTTACTGAAAATAATACTGTACACACACGCACACACACACACACACATATATATATATATAAATTATTAAACATTGCAAAATTGGAGATGATGGGTCAGGGTCACACGGGTGGGTCCTATTGCTTTACTCACATTAGTTAGAACCAACTTCAAGATGTGGTATGGGAGAGGCTGCAGTGCGGACCATACAGTGTTGGTTTGGAGCGGATGCTGCTAGGTTTAGAAGAAACTCGCAGCCATACCCTGGAGATGGTTCAAATATTTATTTTGTCATTTTTTTGTCGTTTTTTTTGTCATTTTTTTTGTCATTTCAGTTGTGTCTGTCATTTTGTATGTCATTTTTTGTCGTTTTTTTTGTCATTTCAGTTTTGTCTGTCATTTTGTTTGTCATTTTTTTGTCGTTTTTTTGTCATTTCAGTTTCGTCTGTCATTTTTTTTGTCATTTTTTTGTCGTTTTTTTTGTCATTTCAGTTTTGTCTGTCATTTTTCTGTCATTTTTCGAAGAATTTTTCAATCGTTTTCACTATTTTTGAGAAAATTGCATCAAAACGACAAAAAAATGACAAATTTTCAACAAAATGACAAAAAAATGACAAAAAAAATTGCACTTTTGCAGGTGGCAAAAATTGCATTTTTCTCGAAACATTGTCATTTTTTTGTCATTTTTCTGTCATTTTTCGAAGATTTTTTCGATCGTTTTCACTATTTTTGAGAAAATTGCACCAAAACGACAAACAAATGACAAATTTTCCACAAAATGACAAAAAAATGACAAAAAAATTGCACTTTTGCAGGTGGCAAAAATTGCATTTTTCTCGAAACATTGTCATTTTTTTGTCATTTTTCTGTCATTTTTCGAAAAAAAATTCGATCTTTTTCACTATTTTTAAGAAAATTGCACCAAAATGATAAAAACATGACAGAAAAATGACAAAAAAATGACAATGCTTCGAGAAAAATGCAATTTTTGCCACCTGCAAAAGTGCATTTTTTTTTGTCATTTTTTTGTCATTTTGTTGAAAATTTGTCATTTTTTTGTCATTTTGTGGAAAATTTGTCATTTTTTTGTCGTTTTGGTGCAATTTTCTCAAAAATAGTGAAAACGATTGAAAAATTCTTCGAAAAATGACAGAAAAATGACAGACAAAACTGAAATGACAAAAAAAACGACAAAAAAATGACAAAAAAAATGACAGACGAAACTGAAATGACAAAAAAAACGACAAAAAAATGACAAAAAAAATGACAGACGAAACTGAAATGACAAAAAAAACGACAAAAAAATGACAAACAAAATGACGGACAAAACTGAAATGACAAAAAAAACGACAAAAAAATGACAAAAAAAATGACAGACAAAACTGAAATGACAAAAAAACGACAAACAAATGACAAAAAACATGACAGACAAAACTGAAATGACAAAAAAAATGACAAAAAAAACGACAAAAAAATGACAAAATAAATATTTTGATTTTTTCAACCTTTGCCTGCCTAAGTTTCTTCTAATGCTAGGTTTCAAACAGAAAAAGACTGGGATGTGCACTCCTCCCACATCACTTGAGACTTGAGACCTCTGAAGCCTCTTGATCTGGAAACAAGAGAAAAAGGGCAAGCGGAGATTAATGTATGGGCATGAGGAAGAGTGTAAAATCCTGGCGGCCCACCCATTTTGGTCATTTTGTGTCTTTACAGAGCCGTCGCAAACCGTTCACTATTTATATTGATGTTTGCCAAACATGACCCACACGTATTTAAGAATTTTGGCATCGCTCTGTTTTTTCCACCAAAAAGAGCAGTCCCCAATTGAATACCCTCTGGTAAACTAACATAGCTATGGAAAATCACAATTTTTTATGGGTAAATCCACTATAAATGGCCATTTTCAATGGCTATTTTGACATAACCAGAGGGTAACCATTTTGTAGATGGAAAGTTGGCAGATGGTCATGGTATACCTCCCACAGCCGCAGCGAGGTCGTCATCTCCTTCCAGGACTTCTTCACCCCCCTGGCGCCACTGGTCCTGGTGGGGCGGCCGAAAACTCCGACCCGAGCTGCGTCGCGTCGCATGGATGTTTGCATAGGATATGATTGCTGTTAGTAGTAGCAGCGCAGTATGATGAATCATTATTAGGTCATTAGGTTTTTTTGATCGTTTTTATCATCGTTCTTGGCGATTGTCGTCATTGTTATTGGATTAAGAATCATTCCATTGATATGGTCGCCATGGGGCACTCCTTTTGCTGGAGTGAATTTGGAACTTATGGATGTTCATGGCAATGCTATCAAGTTCAACTGTTTTTTTTTGTTTCGCATATTTCGGGTGTTTCTGTTTTGAACGTCTTCATGGTCATCATTGTTAGAATCAGGAGAAGAAGCAAAATCACTGTTTCTTGTTCTGTCTTGCAGGGTGGATTCCACACGTTGAGGTTCGGCAGAATCCACAATTTCATGCTTAAATATGCTTAACCATCCAGGTTTGTGGCCCCTTTCCCATCCCGAGACACGTCGTTCAGTGACTGTTTTTCCGTTTTTTTGGGTGAATTAGAGTGAATTCAACCTCATTCTATGGGTTTATACCTTAGAGAAAGCATCAATAAGAGTTGGGCATTCTTGGTAATCCATGCCCTGTTTGATGACACGCCCAGGCCAGTTCCCCAGCGCAACTTCGGCCCGAGAGCCCGGCGTTCAATGGCAGCTTTGGAGCGTTTTTTGGATGTTGTTCCTTGGTGTTTTACAATGTTGGTTTTGAAACCAAAGTTGAACAAATATCTAAACCGTGTTGTGTTTTCTCATGTTATTTGTTGCATCAATTCTTATTCAACCTTCACTCTTGCAGGGTTGAGATATGTGGAGATGTTTAGAACGGCCATTTCTGGTGAAATTGGGGATGGTTGATGATTGAATTTGCCACAAGGGTCAACAATGGGTTCAGTGATTACCCACTGGTAAACTATATAACATTATATAACATAGCTATGGAATGGTGATTTATAATGATTTATAGTTGATTTTCCCATTGAAAATGGTGATTTTCTATAGCTATGTTAAATTACCAGAGGGTAAGTTGTTTCAACACATGTCTAGACTTGTGTGATATCTCTTGTTTGGGAGGGTTGATGATGCAGAAACGACTTATGTTTCTGATCATGACGACCTTGAGCAGGTCGGCGGCCGCTGCGATACAGAGTGGGGACCATCAGTGATGTGCCTTCTGATCTTCTAGGCCTTCCTGTGAGAGTCGCCCTCCCGAAAACTCCAATATAGAGATCATTTGAAATGATGAAGGAGCACCACGAATCTCTGATTCCCAGGGATATTCCAGGGTTGGGATTGCATGGGCAAATGCGGCGGCAACCTGCGGCAGTAGGTCACCATAGGTCACCATTTTGGTTCCATTGTGGTTCCATCATTTTTGGATACCGAAAAAAAGGCGACCCATCCAAGGTGGCGAACTGGCTCGGGTGAGTCTGCAATGTTTCAGGTGCGGCCGAGTGGGCTGTTCACACTGAGCCAGCCTCAACTACCAATGTTTGACCGAACTTTGGCCAAAACAACCGGTTTTTTCCAGTAAGGATTCGTTTTTGTTGGTGTTTGTCAACTGAAGTCATTGAGCAAACGGCTTACATCTGGGTTCGTTTATCACTTTTTGGTTGGAGTAGCTGAGTAGCTGCTTACTGAGTAGCCATCCACCCTCTGAGATGCACCAGTAAAACGAAAAACACATCGCTTCATATCGCTTTTTTTCTTTCTGTGTGTTTGTATTGCTATGTTAGCAAATCCAGTTCTGGCTATTTCAATAAGATCTATAAGATGGTTTTCCCAATTTAAATCCATTTAATCCCATTTCACACATGTTAAAACCTCCATTCTTAGGGGATTCCCATTGCCATCCGCTTCGCTGGCCGCTTCCCGCGGTGGGAGGCTCTGCGATTCTGAGCGCCGAGGCTCTCTGAGTTGGGAGGCTGAAGAGGCCAGCTACGACAGGGATTATGACAGCCACAACTGGGAGATCTTTGGATATGTTGGGATATGTTATATATATATATAGCATTATGATTCATTTATATAATATATGATGGGATATATATATATATATATTCTATTAATTATATTATATTATTAGGATCTAATTAATATTTTTATATATATATATATATCTGTGTGTGTGGGATCCAGTCAAAAATCCCTAGTATGGAAAAGTAAATCAAGTTGCGAAATTAATTCTAGACAATAGGTTTTTAGTCTTCATTGTGTAGCGGGCCCCCAACTAAACATGGCATTTCTGCAGCTTGGCGCTAGGTTCGCGTTAGCAGTGCACTAGCATTTTTTTTTGGTTTTAACATTCCCAGGAAGTAGTTCACTTGTACATTTGGCTTGGCATTGGAAGGAAGTTTAGATCGTATTAGTATTGTGTGGAATTGGCATGGTATTGATATGATGTGACAGTTTGTTGTTTGCCACCAGTATCCGGAATGCTTTGCATTGGTATGGACGTGTTGAGTTTCGCAAAGTTCAGTCACTGCATTTTTATGATAACCCCAGTGCTTGTCAAAAATATTTCCAAAATTAGTGCGGTCATCCGTGCTAGCCTGGCGCTAGATCCGCGCTAGCGAACATGTGGCAATACCAGCCCTGGCCCAGAAGTCAAACATTTGTTGTGGCACTTCTCTAGGATCGAAACATGAGCGGGGTTGACGTCAAATGGAAGTACCAAAGATTTGGGGAAGTACCAAAGAGTAGGGCTCGAATAGGTTAGGGAGGTACCAAAGAGATCCAAAGAGCTTTACAAGTAAAGCGTCCCAGAGGCACTCACCAAAGGCGATATTTGCAGGACATGGCACAAGAATCAGGCAGTAGCACACCATCCTCCTCATCTGAGAGTGGTTGAAAGTGCCGCGCGCTAGCGACGTTCGCAACGAAATGCAACAAATGATTCTCCTCCCCTTGATTCCCTGTGATTTAGAAGACATAGCAAGATACATGACGCAGAAGTAAAGTTATGTAGCCAGCCCCCAGCTATTTACGACTCTTGCACACTTCTGGGAAAATATTTTTTGACCAGCCACCATATATATATACATTATATATATATGCATAGCCATAAGAATTTTGAGATTTGATAATTTTTCCAAAAAATGGGGACCAACGGAATCCCATTTCACTGCGGCTTCGAATGGTCGTACAACACCCCATTCGACGCCGCGCCCGACGGGAGGTCAGCGATTTGGTGGATGCGGTGTTCCAACGGCGAGGCTTACCAGCGCCCACCAAGGCCGCTGGATCAGATGGGATCAGATAGGGATGTGTGTGACAATCCCTCCCCTAGCCTCGCTGACCATCCTCTATATACTCTAAATATCTCTAAATTACATAGACTCTATATATCTCTATATACTGTAAATAGCATATCTTTATTGATTTTTGGTGGAAACTAGTCTTCCAAGCCCTATTCAGAAGGGTCTATGTTGATTCGGGGAGGGTAAGCCTGCTCATTTTTTTGACAGAGAGAGGGAAGCTAGTATCGTGATATGTATACATACAATGCATATATCTATATTTTTTTCCACGGCTCTTTGTGACTGACGTCGCTGCGAGCTGTTTGAATTCCCCTGAGTGGATCATTTGCCATAATCAGGGCCGATTGTGGTGCCAAAAGTTCGAGAGATCATCGAACAGCACCGCTCGAAGAATTCTGGATCCATGTCCATGTCTGCACAGGATGGATGGTCACGGAGCCACTGGCAAAAGGAAAAAGCGAGTGCCCTGTTCATTGCAGGGGGGTACTCTTTCAAGGGTGACGTCTTCCAGGATCCGTCAACCCCTTTCCCTATTGCGCTACGCTTTGGTAGCTCTTTGGAGATCTGGTGCTCCCGAAGCTGCGCCCGAAGCGTGGGCAAATTCAGCGTCAGCAAGCGCGTCGGCTTCGGAGACCACGCACCCAGAAGTCCTTGTGCGAGATCGATGAGCTCCACGCCATGAAATCGCATCAGCAATCGAGTCATCGCCAATCTCCATATGGAGGGCCTTGTCTCCTCCTCAGGTTCCTGAGGATGTTCCAATACTCCGAAGCCATGCACGCAAGCCAGGGAAAAGAGGAGCTCCAAGGAAAAGAGGAGGAGTTCGTTGCCTGTTGCCACCTGAAGCGCCTCACGAAGGCTGAGAGAACTAAATCCCCAAAGCTCCAAGGCATCGCGGAGTGGACGAGGGCCAGGTCGGAGTGAAGGTCGATGACCCGCTGCGACGTCTGCGTAGCGCGCCTGTGACCACGTCTCACATGGGGGCCCACACAAGGCACCGCATACCCATCCAGCTCTCACCCCCTCTAACCAAAAGGTTTGGGTGGATTCCTGTCTGACATTGCCCCACTGCTGGTCGATGATCAGGTCGACGGACACTACACAAAGGGCGGTGCTGTCGGGGCAGATTTGAGCATATAGCTTCTCCATGAAAAACTGCAAGTCTCCTTCCCTACGTCGTCCTGAAAATACGTGGAGAAAAATGCGTTCCTTTGTGCGAGGACGCGGAATCTCCTGAGATGGAGGATCGATGAGCGCGTTGTCAAAGTCCTTCTCAATCTGTGCCAGCTCCAGAGACCCTTGAGTCTGAGGGCGACGCTGCTGCAGAAAGGGCCAAGCGCAAGGTGAACAAAGAGATGTCAAACAAGTCTTCATGCGATGCGCTGTCTCCTTGGGCTGCTCCAATTCCGCCTCTTCCAGCAAGGCAAGCACGTGGGTCAATGTCTTTCGGCAGAGAGTCCAAGAAATTGCGTAGTTCTGGATTGCTGATCTGACCTTGTCTTCAAAATTCTGGATGGTCTCATCCGTCACGTCCACAATGAGAAGCGCAAGATCCTCTGAAAGTTGAGGGTGTTCTTCATCAAAGTCCCTGGGAGCGACAGGCTCCAGGCGCGGCCCTTCTGCCTGTAGCACGGGTAGACGTCCATCCCAAACTTCATGTTGTGAAGCAACTTGAATTAGAGCCAAGGCCTGGTAGTGGGTTGCGATGTATTTTCCTTCCCACCAGTTGATGTCTGCACACATCAGAACGGATCAAATGAGCTTGCAACTTACCATGCGTGAAGAACTCCTTGAGGCAGTGGCCACACTGTGTCCCGTCAATCAAGGTGCGAACAGGATGGAACTGTCCGTGTTTCCTGTTCATGTGCGCTCCTTCTCCAGCAAGAGATCTGCAGCTTAATTCACAGCACATGCAACCGAAAACCCTGTCTGAGTTGAGCTCGATGATGTCGTGTTGTGAAGGCTGCAATTTCCAGCATGAGTGGCAGGACAAAAGACGTTGAACTCTGAGGTGAGCGGCAACACAAACAAAGTGGCGAGAGGCTACCAGAATGGAATGTTGCTTCGCTCGTCTAAGGAGTCTTCGCCAGTAGCTCCTGTGGTGACGAATCACTTCAAGCCATCGGTCTGTATGTTCAAATGGGTTCCCAAGGTTGCAGGAATGGCTCAGTTGATCCCATACCCATTGTAAATCGTCACGCAGGAGATTCATCCAAGCCTTGTCTTGGTTGAGGAGTCCCCAATGTGCTGACTGCCCCACCGCAATAAGCGAACTGAGATAGCTCAATCTCTTCAGTCGCAACAGAGTGGAAGGAGCAGGAAGCTCAGTTCGATGCAGAACTTCTTCATCAGAAACGTGGGAGTCCGAAGGGCATCTGAGTAAGCGCTTGTAAAAAGTCGCATGATGGCGCTGTGCAGGTAGTCCTTCGTTTTCTGATCCTGGATGAACCACATCTCTGCTCCAAAGAGAAGTCTGCTAAGGATGAGGCTGTTGAAGATCTCAATGCGGCGTACAGGAGCAAGATCTGTGTTCTGGTAAATCAGCTTTCGATGTTTGTTGAAGCTCTGGTTGGAGATTGCAATTCTCCTTTTGATTTCTTTGCGCAGGTCTCCAGAGAAATGCGTTGTTCCGCCCAGGTGGAGGTACTGCGTCACAATATTCACCTTGTAGGCGCCATACTCTCCAATCGCCGTGAAGAAACCTGGAGCATTCGGTCCAAAAATCTGTCGCTGGCATGATCTCGATCCTCTGCCTCTGGGTTTGAAGAGGATTTCAGTCTTGCCTTTTTGCAAATTGGGTGTCATTGCATGCGATTGGAAAAGGTCCAGGATGGTGCTCGTGGCGACCCCCAGATTGGTGAGAAGCTCATCATTGGTGGTGGCAGTGAGTGGAATTGCCAAATCATCCATCCAACATGGGCCAACCATCTGGATCTCCTGGGCCGTCTGATCTGGAAAGCCCTTCTCGTGAAAGTCAGGCTGCGGATCATCGGGGAAGGAGGAGAGGATGTTCTTGGTCGCCAGCTGGGCCTCAAAGGACTTCAGCACCCGAGCCATGAGGTAACCGAAGACCACATCGGCGAAAGAATCGCCTGGCCTGGAGCCATGGCTCGTGCGTACCACATCATGTTGTCCTGGAAGGGCAAAAAACGTGTCAGTATGCAATGCCTTGATGGCTCTTTTGGCTGCTCCCTGCATGCCCGCGAGGTCCACTGCACTCGCCTCAAGGAGGTGTTCTTTGAGGTCATGCATGATGTTGTGATCAAGATGCAAACGTGCTGCAATGGCGGCTATGTGGTCATCATCCCAATGGCCGGAGATTGCAAGGGGTCGAATGACCCTATAGAATGCTTCCTGTAAGTCAATGAACAAAACTGCGGTGGGCTGGTTGCGCTCCTTGAAGACTCGTAGAAAGGCTCTGATAAGATGACCTCCAAGAGATACAGATACCCCTTTACGGCCTCCAAGTTGTTGGGCATGAAGGTAGCTGTGGTACAAATCGGCCTGCTTCGTGCGCATGGCCTTGTGTAGGGTCTTTCCCACCATTGATGAAATCAGGATGGACCTGAATGCGCCACAAACATCTTTGTTGAGCTTCCCCTTCCAGATAGGGACCAGAAACCCTCCCTTGTGGGCTAATGGCTCCTGACCATGGAGGTAAACCTTCAGCATCAAGGAATAAAGAGCGCCAGCCATGGATTTTGGGCGGTAACGCAGGAGTTCAGATGGAATTCGATCCATACCTGATGCTTTGCCTGCAGCAACTTGTCGACATGCTTGCTCGAGCTCTACCAGCGAGGGTATTTCAGAGATCTCGATGTCAAAGTTGGTGCATCGCAAGTGCGCCAGGTTTGCTCTCCATTGGTCTCGCTGCGTTTTGGCGTCCACCCTCTCGCCTCCTTCCATTTCGCTAAAAAAGCTGATCCATCTGTCCAAGGCCGCCTGCTGAGATGTGCAGGGGATGCCATCCGCATCTTTGATCAATGGTAGTGGAGCCATTCCCTGCCTTGACTTGTTGGATGGTCCCATGAACGGTTTCAGGCGTTGCTGTATCTCCGATGCCGCTGTAGTATGGTTGAACTCCTTGACAATGTGATGGAGTGCAGTTTTCTTGTTGGACCTGATGTGTTCGCGCAGGGCTCGAGCTTTGACTCGAAAACCAAGACCATGTTTGAGAACTCCGGAGAGCAGGGTGCTGCCAAAGTTGAAGGATGCGCTGCCGTCCCATGCCTGCTTGTTCTTCCAGGCCGCCAGGACTCTGGCGAGAGATTCTCTACGGAGAAGATGGCGAATGTGCTTCAGTTCACTTCTGTGGTGAAGTTTGGCCTTGCGCAACTTCCAGCTCTGCTCATCGACATAAGGTCGTTCGGGTCCTCTTTGAGGGCGATGGCAATGTCGCTGTAACATCCTGTGCAGCTTATCGTTGATATGTTGAAGGTGATCTTCGACATTTGTCTCCCATGGATGGATGACGAAGTCCTCAAAGTGTGAAGGCATTTGTTGCCTCACCTTGGTCCGGTCGAAGTTGTCACTGGATCTTGAAGTTGATGTAGAGATGGTTCTCTGTTCTTGCCATTTCAGCTCAAGCGCATAAACTGAGTGGTCTTGTTGCTGGTTGCCCAGGTCAAATTCTTCAAGAATCTTGGAGAGGCTGCAATGTAGCATCCATGACTGTGGGATCAGCACATAGTCAATGGTAAATTCCTCGTTCAGAGGTGAAGTCCATGTGCATGTAGATCCTTCATGTATGGAGCTGGTGATGGGTGCGCAAAGATGGAAGTCGCTCACAAACGCCTGCAAAAACTTGGTGCTGGAGGATGTGCGAAACCCATCTTGGAAGAAGTGTTCCCCATCAGGCCCTCCTGGACCAGCATTGGCATCGATGCAAACTATAAGTGGTGAGTTCTCTGTGTGATGCTCCTGGATAACAGCTTGGGTCTCACTCCACCACAGAGCTCTGCAATGGTCGCTGTAGCCACTGTGCGGGGCGTACGCTACGAGGATCCAAGCTTCCCAGATAGGATGTTGAATCCGCACCAGCAGGCGGCGTGGATCCCTGTGCACAACAAGAAAGTGCTGTCGCTGCAGGAAAATCTGTTTCTGGGTGGCCGTTGCAATGGGCTGCTGCAGGTTGCACCGCAACTCAACTCCAGCTTGGCCTTTGTCGCTCCCTGACGAAAGTCGCAGAATGCCATATTTGTTGGCCATGCCTTCGGGTGAGCGCGTTTCCTGCAGTCCAATGAAGTTAAGTTTGAGATCTGCAAACTGTGTGCGAAGATATTGGAGCTTGCCAGAATAGCCCTGTGAGCCAAGTCCCAGCGATTGCACATTACCTGTGGCAATGGAGATGGCAAAGTTGAGCAGTTTCCTGGTAGATCTTGGAGCCATTCTTCTGTCAGGAGCTGTGGCCGGTGGCAAGTCAGGAGGTTGCACATTGAAACCTGTCCCTTGGAAGGTGGGAGCTCCATTGGTCTTGCCGAAGAGGATCCAAAGATATGGAATGAGTCTGCGCCATGTCGCAAGGTGAAGTTGTGGTCTAGGGAGGAAAAATCCCTTCTGCCCTTCTTGTTTCGCGATCTGGTCACAGATTTCATTGAAAGGATCCCCTGCGTGGCCAGGTACATGATCAAAAAGAATGCCTTCAGGGCCTAAGGCAGCTTCAAGGATTTGAGCGCATCCACGAAGCATCTGGAATGAGATGTCGCACACGAGGCTGCCAACATCGCCCTTGGCTTGCTGAAGCCCAAGCATGGAGTCACTCCTCAGCACTGTGGGGATGTTGGAGTTTTGGCCAATTCTCCATAGGAGCGCCCAACAGATTGCTTCACGCTCGGCGATGGCTGAGCCTGTCCTGTCTGCGCCAATGTGCCAGTCGTGGTTGGGGTCACAGCGCACTTGATGGGCTGACCATCCAATAAGGGTGAGTTCATGTCCTCCATCAGGTAGGTATGTCTCTCCCAAGACCAGAAAGCACCATGAGTCTGGTATCCCAATTTCCTCATTGAGGAGTGGTGAGATATGCTTGAGTCGCGATTGTGAGGAGCCGTCAGTGTAAATGATCAGCCGGTCGAAATGGGTGTGATCTGCAAGTTCACGCAGTCGTTCATGACAGAAATCCGGTAGTTCAATGCCTTCAAATGAGGTGCAAAGAGTGTTTTTGGAAGATTGGAAAAAGTTGAGGAGATCCTCTGAAGTCACCCCGCAGTTGAGGCAGCAGGCTGGTGCATGTTGGCCAGGTACATCTTGATACATTCGCTTCCGCTGTGTACGTTCCTGTGGAGGTGGCCACGGCGGCAAGGTCTTGTGTCGCTGCTCTGGTGAGGGCATCTCTCCTGTGGATTCTTTGAAGATGATCTCAAGGATGCCAGAAGTGTGTCTGACCCTGTCCAGGATGACCGCTTTTTCAAAGCCCAGTTGATAGAGCGTACGCATCAAGCTCAACTCGTCCACCTCTTCTTGCGCCGTCAGTGTGTGCAGGATGCATTCACAAGGTGGGTTTTTTGAAACAAAAACACAGTGTCTAAGAATTTCGTCAGCATCTGTGTCTGCAGGCCACCAAAGGACGGTGTGGTCATCGGAAAGAATGATCACTGTACCTCGTACACCAAAATTGGCCAGGGAGAGCTGCACTGTTTCTTCGCTGAGGGGCCCCAAGACTTCGATGAAGGATGGAAGAATTGAGGTATGATCTCCCGCATTAACAACCTTGAGTGGGGTTGTACTGAAAGAAGTGGCGGGGTCGAAAGGCCCATGGGTGTGAGCCACCTGCCCATGTGTTAGGCGCCTTTCGCCCCTCTCCTGTCTTCGGGCGCTGATTTGGAGCAGGTTGGTGGCAATATTTCCTGAAGCTGGCTCTTGGCGAGCAGGTCTTCGATTCATCCAAAGTGTGATGCCAGTGCCATCCCCTCCCAAATAAGGACGCCCGAGGTGGAGCGGTTGCGAACCACTGGTTGCGGTGCATATAGAGGGCGCCCCCGGTAGGAGACATCTTCCTTCAAGGCCCAAGCCGTAAATGATGTGTTCCAAAAGGATGCCCTCATTCGTGGTGATGGCAAACTGTCGTGTTGGCCCTTCCGTGTACCTCTCCAGATTGAAGAAAGTAACCACGCTGGAGGACAAGGTGTCTCGCGGGTTCTGAATCAAGAGGACATGTGCCGCGGTTTCGGGGCCCATATTAGGAGGTGTAGGCTGAACCACATGAATCAGTACTGGTGCTCCCGGGAGCCGAAGGTCATGCCATGTCCTGTGAAGGGTGGCTTCCCATGAGTTGAAATCTCCAGTGAGTTGGATTTGTCGGGGCACCCAGCAATTATGGAGGTGCTGATGGTGTTGGTCTGTGAACCATGTGGTCACTGATGCCGAAGCTTCTTCACCCTCCCAACTGAAGGCAGATCTGGCCCAATGGTCATATAGGTCTTGGAGGCCTTCAGGAAGTGAGCGCACCAGAGGCTGACCAGGACAGAAATGTGGAGCATTGGGATTGAACTGAAAAGCTTCTGGGGCAGTCAAAGACGGCGATGGAGCCGTCGGATTTTGCATGAAATGGCTGATGTCCTCCTCGTCATTCAGAAATGGTCCAAAAGGTCCATGCGCGTTAAGGAAGATCACGAGGTTGCTGCCCGGCTCCACGATGTCAAATTCCCAGGGGTCAAAGGGGATATGCCCTCTGCGAACGCTGCAAAATCTGGCATCGCACACTGACTGCATATGTTTGCAAGTCGGATAATCGCCCTTGCATTCATGAGGGTGGATATGGAGAAAGCCTTGTGGGTGACTGTGACTCCTCGGAAGCTCGCCTCATGCTTGGTGATCAGTGCAACTGTCCAGTCAGGTCGTGGAGCTTGTTCGATGATGAAGTGTGCCAGAATGCATTCCATAGGTGTGCAAGGCGGTGAAGGTCGCACCAGGTAGATCATAATGTCTATGGTGGGATCAATTTCATCACTCCAAGGTTGAAGAATGTCTGAAATCCATGTAGCAGGATCTTGAAAGATCTTTACTGCTCTTGGTTCTTCACATTGAGGTTGCCGACCATGGTGAAGGTACCATGTGTCGATGTAGGCAATGGGTCCCTCCTCTTCGCATTCGATCAAGGCTTTCGAAGTGAAGAGGTTGTTCAAGGTGTCAAAGTCTCTTCCGTAGAACCTGCTGGTTGGTCTCGGATTTGGAGGTGGTAATGCCGGTCCCTCTGAGGAGAGTGGAAGTTGGTGCCCAACAACATGCTCTGGTGCAACTTTCCAGTTCGTTGGCTCCAATGCGCGCAGTGTAGCCTGGCAAGCTTTCTCATGAAGTTGTAGGGAATGTTGGAAAAAAGCACTGCTGTCTCCTTCTCCTCCTGATCTTGCGGTAGCAGTCGAACAGATTGCTGGCCGCTCAGGGGGTGAAGGTGCTGTCTCCTCGATGGTGAGGTCCCTTGTGATCGCAATGGCGATTTCTGTGTCCAACGTCGGGTCTTCTGGCGGTGGGATGATGACCCGGAGATATGTACCATGAGTGATTGCATGAACAGTGCGATCCTGGGCCGGCCAAATGATGTTGTTCTCGAAGATGGTGCATTTGTCGGCATGAAGCTCGCAGTATTCATGAAAGCCAAGAAGTCGAAGTATCTGCGATCGATGTAGAGGAGGAAAAACACGTAGCACTTTCCGGCTAAAAGCCGGTGGGACTAACAGTCCCGATGGCAGAGCATGAAAGTGGATTTCCTGGTCAATGAGCACAAGTTGTTCTCCAGATCCTGCAGGTAAATCGTTGGCCGATTGAAGAATCACCGCGCGACCAACACTGGGATGTACTCCAACTGGAAGGGCGTGAACAAAATGCATGCCAACGATGTCATTTCGAGGCAAACGTAAGCACCGCACAATGTCAAGTAGAATTCTTCTATAGGTATCCCATCGAAGGTAGCAATGAGCATCTGGTTTTTCCAGTCTGTAGATGTGAACTCCAACTTCTTCTTCAGGTTGGTCTGATGATGATGTTGAGGCATCTTCTGGGGGCTGTGGTGAAGCTGATGGGTAGTCAAAATTTCCTGCATCCTCATAGTCATGTTCACGTCCATGTTGTGCTTCATCAATATGGAGATCTTCTTGTGGGGGAGGTAGAGCATGTCGTGATCTGCTGTCCATGGCTGTGCGTGTGATGGTAATGGTGACCGAGTCTCCACTGTGCATCTGATGTCTTGGCAGGTGGTCAAACGGTATTTGTTGCCATCCATATGCCAGCGTGCATCGATTTTGTGGGAGATGGCACCATTGTCCCGCATCTGCGACTTCTGCAAATCTGAAACCACTGACAACCAATTCCAGTGAACAGGCCACTGCATAGGAGTGTGGTTCTGTCTCTCCTCCATGATAATGGACAGTGATGAGGCCAGCTCGCCTTTGAATCTCATTGCCCTGTGTGATGATGATATCTCCATGGGTTTCTCTGCGAAGATAACCTCTGTAGGGATCTGGAGCGACGAGATGAAGAAAAACACTGGCTCCAACTTGAAGATGCGTTCTCCATGCGCCAATGATGTCATTCTCCCAGCGCCTCCAGTCTTCATCCAACTCAACTGTCCTCGAGTGAAAGTTGGTCAAATGGTCTGCATGATGGAGATACCATGTACGGAGTCGAAGGATGCCCTCACCATCAGGGTTTGTGAATGCCTGATGCATGTCTGCCAAGGATTGCGAGTCCTGCGCAAAGGGAGGAGCATCTTGTATGTCCGGGATGATGTCAGGATCAGGTTCATCGGGTTCTTCTTGTTGAAGTCGACGAGCAGGGTTGTCAAAATGATGATCCGTGATCTTGTGCTGGTAGATCGCATCCTTGAGTGCAGTGGCCCCACCATCAATGGCTGTGTGTGGTATGCAACTTCGTGCACGACCGCCATCATGCCAGGGACGTACTTGGAATCTGCTGAACTTCATGTCAGCAACCTTTGGGCAACCACTCCAGGGGGTGGATCTACCATCGAAAAAGGCCTCAGGAAGGCTGAAAGTCTGGACCTGCTGATCGCCCTCGAACCAAATGTGTAAGTCTGTACTTTCTGCAAAGCCCACACGCAGAGACGACTTCAACTTGTTGGAAGGAGGTAGAGCAAAATGCCCACTGGGTAGAACCTGCGGACAAGACAAGGCGATGTCCAAAGCAAGCTTCTGTGCCTTCTCCCTGG
The DNA here is from genome assembly GCA_947184155.2 of Cladocopium goreaui. NCBI lineage: Eukaryota > Dinophyceae > Suessiales > Symbiodiniaceae > Cladocopium > Cladocopium goreaui. The sequence continues at coordinate 75,956 of CAMXCT020006607.1, read as the reverse complement.
CCCCACATTCACAGAGGAAGGTGTCTTTGCTCATGATGGAATGACTCCATTTGAGTGCAAGTGTCGCTGGAAGATCAGAGACATCGGGCTGTCGGCTGTGGCACCATAAGGTCGTCCACAGCCAGCCTAGCTGAAATGCGAGGCGGCTTCTGCCTCGCTTTTGGATGCATCCAGTCGAGGACGTTTGGCCGCCTTCTCTTCGATCTGAATCGATTCTGTGGCTTTGGAGAGCTGTTGAAGAGAGGTTGACAGCGACTGTATGCTTTCTGTGATTTGCATTGCGCTGTCTCCTGCATCCCCAGGCAGGTCCTCTTCGTCGCTCAACTCTTGCACCACCACTTTCCCAACTGAGATGTTGGAAGCCTCCATGCAATCCTTGGCATCTTGGAACTGTTCTTTGGCCATTGCAATCCTGGCTTGTAGAGCTTCTTCGTGTTGTGCGAAGAGCTTGCCATAGTCTGACCAATTTTTGACCGCCTCTGCCAAGAAAACCTTCCAGGTGTTGATATGCTGTGAGCGCGCCAAAAGTGCCTCTTCGTACACCGTGCGCGCTTCTCCCAGAGCTTTGGCTGCCGTCTCGAGGTCCTTGATGACTCTTTTCCCTTCCTTTCTGCAAGTATTGTGCACCCTCTGCTGGATGTCGGGAGGAAGGTCGGCAGAGTGCTTCTGGAGGTAGGCAATGAGTTCCTTCTGTGCCTGGTCTTGCGCACTGGGCTGCAACGTAGGTGCAGGCATGTGCATCTGCTGAGGCATCACTGCATTGCTTGCCATGGGCTGAGGCTGCATGGGTACAGGCATCATATGGACCATAGGTACCTGACTTTGCATCCATGGTGGCGGCGTCGATGGTGGTGGTAAAGGCGGTGCCATCTGTTGAGCCTGTGGTGGAAAGGGTCCATGCGGGAACTGCGGAAATGGGGCAAAGCTGTACTGGTCGTAGCCTTTGCCACCTCCCTTGTTGCGTGGAGACTTTCTGCCACGAGGGGTCTGAGCTCTCTGTCTCGGGCTCTGTGATCTCTGGCGGGTCGACTGATACTCCTGATGATAGAAATTCCCAGAAGGATAGCCGCCCCAATTCTGCTGATCCTGCTTCACTCCATGTACGTAGTTGCGATCCATGGCTGTCTGCCAGGGAACTTGGCATGTGGGACAGTGCGTCACATTGTGCTTGCGAAGCTGACGACAATGAACACATTTCCACGGCACATTGGAGGATTTCATGGCGTCTTTGATGACCTTGATAAAGCCGCGATCTTTCGAATGATGATGAGCAAGAGTTGAAACCAGCCTGCGCAGTTGCTGAAAATTCAAAGGCACCACCCCAGTGCGATGAAGATACCAACGCAGGCGCGCTCGAGCTCTCTGTCGGCGTTGCGAGCGCCTTATAGAATCCGAAGTCGTAGTGAAGGTCAAATCGAAAGGAAAAGTCCTCAGAGCCAAAGATCAAAACCGAGAAAAGGAAGAACCAAAATGCCGATCCCATACACAGTCTGGAGCTCGATGTCAATCTCCTGAAGGCCGTTGGAGAAGACGTGGCTGCCAGAGCGTGGTGTTGCTGGTGTGCCAATCCAGCAGAGCACAAGATGAACCACCAGGGCGAGGCCAGTTCAGTGGATACACCAAGCGCCGCTCCAAGAAGGCGATATGGCGATCGCCCGCGGGTAGCACGCCCGCTAAGGTGAGGCTAAGGGGAAAAGATCGCTGATGATCCACCTAAGCCAAAACCTTATATCTATATATATATATATTGCATTTGTGCGTGTGTGTGTGTCAAGTCTTTTTCAGGAGTGAGCACGGCTTGGACAATTACGTTTGGCCGTCCTTGGCAGGATTTGCAACGGCTGATCTTCATGCAGTTTGACAAGGCATGGTTCCCAGATAAAACATGATTTGGATTGAGCTGTTGGGGAATAGTTGGGATAACCCAAGAAATGATGATCAACAAAACTAAGATGCATATGATCAAGTCTATCCGGTCTAGATACACATGGCCGCACATGGCTGTCTATCTATGCCTTGGGTAGATTCTGGACATATTAGATTATTAGGAAATGGACAGTGTGTTTCATACGCAGTTATCCAGGAGACAAGTGTAACGTTACATCGATCCCACAAGTGTTTCTCTACGCAATTGTTCGCACACTATCTTTCACTATCTTTGCATAGTCCGGTCTTATGTTCAGCTTTGTGAAGCTTGATCGTGTGTAACGTGGTCAATCACTGTAAATTGCAGGGGTTTCGATTCTTCAGCAAACTACCGGCAATTAGCATCATGACCAGTTTGCGACGTTTGTCGCCTTCGCAAAAAAAAAAGTGACGTTTCCATCGCCAAACTCTCTTCGATGTCAGCATCCTACCCATGAGTTTTAGCCAGCTTCATTGTGGTGGCAGCAGATGCCAAGCTTCTTGTCGAGACATGGCCACAGGAATTCTCCGGGCGGCTGAGTGCACAGGAGATGGGGTTGCGTGGCTTCAGCATTTTGGGTTGCACCATGTTGCACCTACAAGGAAAGGGCAGATGTGCTCAGATGTGCTCAGCGCGACCGGTGGTATCCGGTGGTCAATGTTGTGAACTTGGAACACCTTTCCACTTCTTCGCCTCGTTACGACCAAAATTTTGATAAAAGCACCCCGGGGTCGATCTGATCGATGCTGTGAGGACTGCCTATGTTTGGTGGATGCTCTCTTCCGGGTCCCGGTCCTAAACCTTGACATATTCGGTATCGATCCGGCCAACCCCCGATCCACGAGTCGTTCCAATGGAAGATCATTGAAGCGGAAACTCTCCTGCTCAGCCGGGGAATTCTCATTCTCTTCCAGGCCACTTTTGAAATGTATCTGGTTGGTGGTTTGGAACATTTGGATTATTTTTCCATATATTGGGAATGTCATCATCCCAACTGACGAACTCCATCATTTTTCAGAGGGGTTCAAACCACCAACCAGGTATGATTTTATGATAAATTTTATGGCCAAAATATCAAGGGCCAGGTTTCTACCCCAAAATGTCCCAACGTTCCAGGCAGGTCTGACTGTAGCCGTCCCAACTGTGCCTTTCGAACTGAGGCTCTCCTGATATCTCCTGCAGCGCTTTCGGCCCGCCCAGTTGGGCGGCAGTTGGACTGATGGATGCCGTGAAATGGCGGGGATAGTGCGCTATATTATGCTAAATTTATATATATATATAGTATTATATAGTTAAACATTAATTCAGTAATATATACTGTATATATATACACACGCACATATACATATTTTATATGTAATTAGCCCCCGGATGAATGCTGAAATCACAAACCACAGGCTCACAATTGTATCGCCGAAACTCATCGTTTTGGACAGCACCAGGGTCGAACTGTGGCCGAAACGATGGGCCTTGGCTCGATGCATCAAGTTACAGAACCCCCCGATGTTGAATGGGAAAACCGATAGATATAGATATCAATTATCAATTATTATCAATGATTCTATTAATATATATATATACTGCATATAGAAAGATAAAAAAGAAAGAAAGAAAGAAAGATAGATAGATAGATAGATAAGAAAGATAAGAAAGATAGATAGATAAGAAAGATAAGAAAGATATATAGGCTATAGGTAGTCAAGAAAGAAAGAAAGAAAGATAGATAGATAGAAAGAAAGAAATAGAAAGATAGATAGATAGATAGATATGGAAGAGATAGATAGATATGGAAAAGCCGTGGCTTCCTGCAGATTTTCCTAGCCAGGCTCGTGTAGCTGAAGCTCCCGAAGGGCCCATTGTCACCGGCAGAGGCAGCACGAGGGAATGTCGGCACACATTGATGCAGGAAGGATCTTGAAATTCGGGTAGTTGATATTATTTGATACCTATATCTATGCCGATATCCATGCACATATATATATACATACATATATATATACATATATATATACATATATATATATATGCAGGTATACCAATTAAAAAATGCACATTACATATTGCATATGTTAAGAAACATATATATATAATTATTATATACATATATATATATACAAATATTTCTAACTACACACACACATATATATATACACATATATATACATATATATATATACATATATATATACACATTGATATATGCCTTATGCACAAGTTTATATATATAGACCAGCCCAATACCCACGTGTTTGCCATTCGCCAGATTCGCCAGGCCCCAGGAGGAGCACCGGGCAGGAGGAGGTGCTTCCCGGTGATTTAGATGTGCCATGGCCCATTGATGGATTAATTAGGCCGTGATATGCTATTTATAGTGAGTTTTCCCATGAAAAATTGTGATTTTCCATAGTTATGTTAGTTTACCAGAGGGTATCACCTAAGATGATTTTAATATACTTTAATGATGATCATAGATAAATAGTCACTTAAAATGATGTTTTTGTTCACATCTAAATCTAAGTTTGCCCCAGGGTATCATCCCCATTCCCCAGGAATCTCGTGTGACATACCCTGAGAACAGCACATAAGCCCACATGTTTTAGTGGAAACTCATCTTCCAACCCCCTATGGGCCCCTGGAACTGTACAGTTCCTGTCAGTTTCTGTATGTGTTTATCGTCCCAATTCAGCATAGCATATTCGGTCGTTTTGGGACAGCTCCGGCCCTTCGAAAACTTTTCCTGGAGCACGTTCTTCTTGGTTGACCCAAAGGTTTTCAACTTCAAACTCGAAGGGTTTCGTGTTGAATCTCACACGAACATGTCACGGAGGGGTGCATGTTTGGATGGTTGCCTGTTTGGGTTGGATGCAGGGTGTCAATATTATCCCTGCCAAAGTCACCATACAGAAAGTGTTGTAGATGGATGATGCCATCTGGGCATTGCTGATCTGGGCAATGAAAAAGTCCTCACAATCAAACTGCCTCCACTGGCAATGCATGACATGCCATGTACATATGCAATACATGATACACAAAAAATATGTATGTAGATGGACGAATGGATGGATGTTTTCCGTCTAAATTCACGCAGCATATCCAAAATTGCCAATCTGCGTGCAGTCGTGGCTCCATTTCACTAGGCCACTTGTCGCCTTCAGCCTTAAACCCTCGGGATGGTGATGGAGAGAGAGAGAGAGGGAGATATTCAAAATTGCGAACATAAGATTGTAAAGATATTATGTATGTATGTAGATTTATGTAATGTAAGTGAAATCCGCCGGCCTGCCGGCGTGTCCGATTGGAAGGTGTTGTTCCTGTTTCTGTTCTTGGCTTGTACTTGTTCCTTTGTTCTCTTGCTACGCTTTTTTTGGTAGCTAACGAAACTGTCCACAAACGTCTACCGGTACTAGCCGCAGGACTTACACGGTACTAAACTGATCGACCGGAGCTCATTTGGTATGCGGTCAATAGGTTGTTAAAGTAAGCACTTTCCACTCAAGCTGCTTGTACTCTACGGCTCTGTCTTCGTCTCTTCTTCTTCTCCCTCTTCTTTTCTTCTTCTCCGTTTCTTCGTCTTCTTCCTTCTTCTCTTATCTTATGCTTCTCTCTCCGGCTTCCACCTAGCGTGCACATCCACCTCCCTTAACCTCTCTATGGCCGGTGGGCTTGCCGCATGCAATTATATAAATAAATATCGGCCCACACTTCAAGACCCATTGAACTTACAATGAATTTGGTGGTTTCAAATTTCAAGTATCAGAATTTTGAGCCGCAATTATCCATTCAAAACTGCTTGGCAAATCATGTAACTTGGACGAGCAAGGCTGAGCAAGGTGATCATGCCCATGTTTTTCCACTCTTCTGGTGGTGTTCCCCTCCCAGACTTGGATGCCCCAAATGATCTCCCTCAGGCTCGGCAACTAGCAGAGTCCATCGCACAGGCGCGGCTACAGTCAAGGCTGCACGAGGCCTGGCCCCTGGACGACTTGGACCGGGACCAGGAACGGATAGAAATGGATGCTCTAAGCCAGCAATTTGCTAGATTGATTGTGTTTACACCCTTGCTGCACCTTACTTCACAGATTTCACAGGATTGCTGGAGAAAACTGAAAAAACCTGGTTCTTTGAGGCTTCCCACCTGTCTTTTTCAAGGAATCTTCCGAGATGCACCAAAATTTGATGGTCAGTTTGATATTGCAAATTTAAGTGACCATATTTGGGTATGCACCATTTTCAAACACACCCATGCTATTCCCTGATTCTTGCTTTTATATCCATTTATTCCCCCAAATCTTATTAACACCCCATTATTGACCCCTATTTCTTTATTAAAATATGATGACAAGCTCTATATCTCAGTCTTATTGTCATTCCATCACGATTCAGGCGGAGCGTGCTGCCGAGCGTGCCGTGGCCACCGTGGGCCCTGCGGGCCCTGTGGGAGGTGAGGGGATGGGAACCAGCCATAGCTTCTGACTGGTGTAGTTGAAAGCCATTATTTGGAGATTCCTAAAATGGGGGTACCCCTAAATCATCAATTTTCATAGGATTTTCATGGGTTTCCATCAAACACCATCCTTTTTGGTTGGTGGGGATCTCACGCGTAGTCACACAGCACTAAAGTCAAAGGTGGAAAAACGCAATTTTGCCCATTGTGGGAAACTTCTATTTGAAGCTTAGTGGTCACTGAACAACACAGGCACTGCTGTACCTTTCTGTCAGGGGTCGGGCTTTTCACTTGAGATTCCAAGCGACGACAGGCTTTCTTCCGGAGCCAATAGCAGCTCCCTTTTCGGATGCATCGGTAGCTGAGAGCTCAGATATTTGGCCTCCAGCAACTGGCATTATGCATTAATTATTTCAGCAAGCGCTGCTGAAAGCTGGGTTGAAGCTGGGCATTTGGGCCAAGTTCTGCTGGAATTATCACCCAGATTTCGCTGAGTAGCTAGCAGCTTCAGCATTGCACGATTTTTCCCGATCGCTGGGTGTGATGGACGTCGCGCACGAAACCATAGACATCCATAGGCCCCTGATGGTCAAGCCCTACCAAGTTGGGAATTCTATAAGAACTTCTGCAAGTACAATCCATTGACCCTTGACCGACCAATTGTCGATGCCAAGGCCGGACTTGAAGGGATGAGGCTCAGCAGTCAGCGGCCTTAGGATCTGTAGCAGTGAGGTCATGATTCGCAGATTTTTTTCCCAGAGATCTGCTGGGGTTTGAGGCTTGGGGCCATCGGTGACTGGGGCGATCCCAAGGACCGGGATGGACCGGGAGTGCCAAAAAAAACATCTGTCAGAAGAAACCTCCACGTTTTGCTGTCATGTGAACATTGATTGGCAGTCAGACATCTACCAGAAGCATTGCGATGTTTGAGTTGTCATCTGAAGCCATTTTGGTCTAACACCGATTCGCCCTGCAGTCACACCACCATCGGAAGAAAATCGTTGCGTCCTGCATCTCTTGCTTCTGCGACAGTGGTAGCGAGAGCCCTGGTGAGGCTCCACGATGGACACCGTAGAGGAGTTCACGCAGGGCGAATCGGAAAATGGGCATCCAGCTTCAGCGGCAGCGGAAGGAGGTGACAGCGTGTCAGGGTCAGCCAGTGGATGGAGGCAGTGGACAGCAGAAGAGTGGAGAGAGTGGGATGAGCAGCGCTGGGGCGCGAGAGGCTCACACCACTCCGATGCCTGGGGAGCTGCGGCCATTGCCAACGGGACCCAGACTGGTTCCTTAGATCCTTGGACCCACTGGAGAAGCCACAACGCCTCTTGGCAGTGGCAATCTGCGGGCTGGGACAAGCAGACCAAGGGGGACTTTAGCGATCCACCTGCATGGGGTGGTTGGAGCAACTACAGGCTTTGGAAGAGAGCCTTGGTCCGATGGGACAGCAACACTGACGTGTTGCTGCGTCGACGCAGCGAGAAGATCCTCAAGAGCTTCGATTGGGAGCTGCAGTCCAAACTTGACCATATCTCTGACCAAGACTTGCAGTCAGAGACCTACTTGCAGAACATCTTGGCCGTGTTGGATGTTTTAGCCGGTGAGAAAGAAGAGTCGGAAAAGCGGCGATGCGTGAGGGCTGCACTCTATGAGGGGCCTCGCAGAAGCGAGGAAAGCTTGGCACAGTACTCTTTGCGCCGCGAGGCGCAGTTCTCAGCGGCTTCTAAGTTCATTGAGTTGCCCAATGACCTGAAGGCCTTTATGTTGGAGGAGCAGGCTGGCTTGAGTAGGCAGAACCTGCAGAATCTTCGCTCCTTGACCGGCGGCTCCATCGAGTTCTCCAAGGTCATTCGGGCTTTGCAAGTTTTGGATGTGGACGATGAGCCGATTGTCCGTGCTAAGCAGCAGTCAACCTATTTGGCTGAGCCCGGCGATGTCAAGGTCTCTGCCGAAGACGACATCTATGAGACTGACGATGAGCAGCCCCTGGACGATGTCGAGATCAATGCCTTCCTCTGCTCCGTGATGAAGGACGACCTTGATGAGGAGCAGGCCATGAACTACCTGGCTGACTGGTCTGAGAAGAGACGACGCACTTGGGCCGAGAACAAGAACCTCAAAAATGCTCGCAAGAAGGATCGGAGGCATTTTGACGATGTCTCGTCTAGACCTTCGAAGCCGGCCAATCTCAAAGGCCGCATGCCAATTGCCCAGCTCAAGGCGATCACCCGCTGCAGCAACTGCGGCGTGAAGGGCCACTGGCGTGAAGATTGCACAGCGCCCTACAAGCCCAAAAGCGAGAGGCTCCAAGGTGGCAGGTCTACCTCTTCGACTCCGTCAGCATTCGTCTTTCTTGGCTTGGGAGAAAAGAAGACAAGCAATTTTCCTGGTTGGAGCTCCTATTTCAATTTTTTGGAGATCCCTCCCGGGTGTGCCATAGTGGATCCTGCAGCCAGCCAGGACCTCATTGGCCTGAAGGCTTACGAGAAGCTATGCGTCGAACTTGAGAAGAAGGGCTTGAAAACAGTCCGACTTGAAGAAGACCCCGGACCAGCTTCGGGCATTGGTGGCTCAGCCAAGACCCTCTTCAAGGCACTGGCCCCCTGCTTCTTGGCTGGTTGCCCCGGGGTCATCAAGTTGACGGTGATCGAGGAAGACGTCCCACACCTGTTGTCGATTGGGCTGCTCGAACATACGAAGGCGGTGATCGACACCGGCCGGGATGTCATCCAATTCCAGGCTCTCGGTCATGAAGTTCCCATGAAACGGCTTGAGTCGGGTCATAGGATTTTAGATGTCACCTTAGGAGCAAAGCCTTTTTCAGTGCCTCCTCAAGTGATGGCCGAGTATCAGCTTACTCCTGAGGCGTTTCAGGTGTCTCACTCCGATGGCGCAAGGGCATACATGGCTGCGGTCGAGACACCGAGTCGTTTGTTGATTCAGGATCTGAATTTTGAAGTCCACATGAGGCAAGGCAAGCAGGTCAACACGACAGGGGTTTTGTGCTTTAACTGGGTTACCATGGGTCATGTCACGTCGAACAGCTGTCATGTCATTTGCCAAGATATCAACATCAATAGATTGCAAGGCACCGAGGTAGAGCATGTTGAGTGCAGACATTGTGATGCCGTTGACACTTGGACCATTCACGTTCACACCAAACAGCCAATAGCCAGCATGTCTCTCAGTGAATCTTGCGACATTTTGAGCAAAATTGGAGTTCAGCACAGCTTGAAGAAATTTCAAAGCCGTTTCCCCTACAGCCGCTTCATGCTCAGGTTCCTGATTCTGTGTTTTTTTCAGTTCGATTCTCCCAGCTAGCCATGCGGTCCTTCATGAAGCCGGACGCGCTTGGCAGGAGCCGCAGCGAAAATCACCGGGAGACCATGCAAGCTCACTGGTTCACTCTGGTGAGCAAACTTTTGAGGCTCACCATGGGGCCTTTCAGCATCAAGATGGCTTCTTTGACCATTCCACCGGAGTGTCAACACCCCGAGGATCAGGTTGCCTCGGGCTCCAATCAATATGGCCGTTGGAAAAAGTGCCTGCTGTGCAAGAAGCAACTTTTCTTTCACCAATTCGGGCCGGACAACCCGAAACCGGTCTCCAGGAAAGTATCCAAGGTGTCAGCAGCTGCTGCAACTACAAGCTCGGAGACGATGGCCAAGATCAAGAAGACGGCAGGGTATGCTGCCAGGGCTTCGAAACCGGCGGAGTATGTCACTCGCCAGGAGATGCAGGAATTGATGAAGGCCCAGGCGGACCAGATCTCCAACACCCTGACAGCCACAATCTCTCAGCTGGTGCAGTCCCAGCAGATGCTGCAACAGCAGATGGCCAATGTGATGATGGGGAACCAAGCAGCCATCGCACCTGCCCAGGAGACACAGCAGATGCCGGTGATTCCCCAGAGTTTCAATTTGTATCAGAACGACGAGCCGGAGGCGAGCGATATGGAGATGTTGAATCCCAATCAGTGGGATCAAGTGCAGCGCCAATGACCTTGAGGGCTACCTTGGCGGCCCACGGTGTGAGCTCTCTGTGTAGTGAGTTTTCCGGGGAATTAGATCATTGGTTTGTTTTTCCGTTTTGGAGTGCGCACAGATGCTCCTCTTTTGTAGCCTCTTCCTCTTATTTTCTTTGGAAACCACCCGGAGAGAGTGAAAGCCTGTGCGTGTGGCATTCACCATCCATGTACAGGTCATTTCAACTGTCTGCAGATCAAGACGACAGAGAGTTTCAAGTACCGCGTAAGGCCAAGAGGAATTTATGCATGCACCTTGAACAGTTTTTCCAGTCTTCCGATGGTTTCACCCCTGTGTGTACTGAGAAACAGCTGAACAATAGCGCGGAGGAGACGCCAGAACTCCAAAAGGCATTTTGCCACAATAACACGGTGGAGACGTTAGGACTCCAAGAGGCGGGAGAGCCCAACAATAACGCGGCCAGGACGCAAGAACCTGAAGAGACCAACGGTCCATCCAGGGTTGAGGGTTTTAGGACTAACTGGGAAATCATAAAACCTTTTAAGGAAGCTCTGAAGGGAAGTTGGAGTCTAGTCACTAGCAATGGCCCCGGCACCGGCCTCCCTCGGCTCTCGACCGCGAGCGCTGCCATGGGTGAGAAGTCACTTGGGAGAAGCTTCAAGATATGCGAGCTCTTCTCGGTGCCCAGGCTTTCCAATTTGAATGCACCGGGTGTCGAGTTCACCAACCAGTTTTGACATCAAAGAAGGCTGGGATTTCTTTGATGCTGGCGATAGGGCAGCCTTTTGGAACTGTCTTAGATCTCAGCAACCTGATTTGGTCACGATGTCTCCAGAGTGCAAACCTTTCAGTGTGCTAATGCACTCCAACTGGAACAGGATGGATCCGGGGGAGGCTAGGCGACTGAAAGTAGAGGGCATGGCCATGTTTCAATTTTGTGTGCAAGTGGCTGAGTTTCAGATCTCTCAAGGGCGATACTTTTGGATTGAGCAACCGGCCTCAGCTTCAAGCTGGGCCACACATGCCATTGCTTGGCTTCTTAGGCAGCCTGGGGTTTGCCTGGTCCAGTTCGACCAATGTGCTGCTGGCCTCTCAGTGGTTCCCGGCAAGCTCTCTCGGAAGGCCACTGCCTTCATCACCAACCACATCGGCATCATCCATGAGCTCTCCGCTCTACAATGCGCAGGCGATCATGAGCATCAACCTCTCCAAAGTGGCCTCCCTGACAAGGCCAAGACGTACCCGGAAGGTCTCCTCAGATCAATCATCCGAGGCGTCAAGTGGCAACCTAGGAAAGAAGACAAGCTCATCCTCTTTCTCAATGGGATGGAGAATGTCTTGGACGACGAGCAAGAGGTTGGGGGCGATGAAGATCCTGACATGGAAGAGTCCAAAGACGCTCTGAGAGCCCACAGACACCCTCTCCGGCCAAGGCGCCAGACACCAAGCTCACCGGCCGGCAAAGAGAAGTTGTGGCAAAACTCCATGTGAACATGGGACATATCCCTGTGGAGCAAATGTTGACCTTACTCAAAGCTGCTGGTGCCAAAGAAGAAGTCAGAGAATACGTTAAAAATTCCTTCCGGTGCGACATTTGCTCTAGGCAAAGGAAACCCATCGAGAGAAAGCGGGCAACTTTTCCCAGGACGTTCTCTTTCAACAAGATCGTGGGCATAGATTTTTTCTACATCTCCTTCCTCAACAAGACGCATGCCTTTCTCAACGTAGTGGACCAAGGAAGCAACCTACAGCAAGTTGCTCTGCTTCCCAACTACGTCGGAGGGCCACCCAATGCTAAGGACGCCTGGGAGCTCTTCTGCAAGCTGTGGATTTCTCCTTTCGGCCTCCCTGAGGTTCTCTTGTGCGACCAAGGCTCAGAGTTCAAGGGTCACTTCGAGCGGTCCTTGGAGCAACTGGGCATCCGGCAAGCTGTGACAGACAGTGCGTCACCTTGGCAGAATGGCCGGGTCGAGCGTCATGGTGCCTGGGTCAAGCAACGTCTTGAAGAAGAAGTGCAAAGTGGCCAGGAGATCGTCCGATCAAGCAAAGAGCTGGAGACCTTAGCCGTCAACGTAGTGGCTCACAAGAATAAGTGGTTTCACCGTGGCGGTTTTTCACCATACCAGCTCGTCTTTGGGGTCAACCCTAGGGTTCCCCTGGAGCTGCTGTCAGATGATCAGATGATAGTTCCAGGCCTTGCTGACGCCTCAGTGGACCCATTTGAGGCTGACACCCCAGCCGCCGAGTTTGCTCGAGCCCATCAAGTCAGACAACGTGCCCGGGAGCTTTGCGTCGCTTCCAACCTGAAAGACAAAGTCAGGCTGAGCCTTTCGCAGAGGATGAGACCTCAGAGAACATGGTCTAGAGGCCAGTGGGTCTACGTCTACCGCAAGTGTCCCGGCACTGGCAGCGGGCATATGACTCGATCCCGGTGGGTTGGACCAGGCCTGGTCATCATCCAAGATGGCCACTCAGTTTGGGTCTCCATGAGATCACGCATTTGGAAGTGCTCTTCGGATCAGCTTCGGGCGGCAAATCACATGGAGTCTCTTGGGGCTGAGCTCATTGGCAACGAGGAGCTGTCGGACGTGCTAGAGCAGGTCAAGGGCAAACGAGCTGGCGCCGTTGACGTGGAGTCCGAGGGCACTCCTCCTTTAGAAGCTTGGGATCAACATTCTCAGCCTCACCATGTGGAAGTGCCAGCCTTAGAAGCTCCACATCTTCCGCAACAGGCCGAGTTGCCCCCTATCCCTGAAGAGGCCGCCGCTCCCGAGCCTCTGTTGCGAGATATCATTCCTGAGGTACCTGCACCCGCCACTCCTCCTCCTCATGCAGAAGTTCGTAGACCTTCCCCTGCATTGCCAAGACAGTGGTCTAGCAGGACCCAAGAAGAGCCTCTCATGGAACCAACTCCGTCCTCCAACTCTGAAGCCAGTGAACCCAAGAGGATCAAGAAAACTCCACCGTCCGAGGGCGGCTATGTCAAGAAGCGTGTTTCCGACCTAGAGACGGAGCAGCTTGAGCGTGCAGCTCTGAAAGAATTGCGACGACTGAACCGTGAAGAGAGGCTGCAGCGTCAAGCCTCTCAAGCAGCAGCTCCCCCCAGGCCATCGGCTTCAGACACGGCAAGCTCTTCAGACGTCAATCCACATAGAACCCATGAGGCTGATTCCGCACCAGCCGTGGAGTCTCAGGAGCAGACACGTATATCAGAACATGCTCACAGCGATGGAGACGACGGCGATCTCTTCAACAGGGATTTGATTTCCTTTTTTACCATCAAGGAAGATTCAGAGAACAAGAACTTCATGGCCAAGCCTGTCAAGACCAAGAACTCAGAGTTCAACATGAAACATGCCACGCCAGAAGAGATGCTCGGCTTTCAAGGTTCTGATGCCGACGAGTGGGCCTCTATCTTAGGTCTCAAAGCAGCCAGAATCCTCTCCAAAGAGGAGTCAGCCAAAGTTCTTCGCGATCAACCAGACCGCGTGATCACCAGCAGGATGATCAGAAGGAAGAAACCTATGCCAGGCGTAGGATCCTTCAAGTACAAGAGTCGATGGTGCCTACACGGTCACATGGACCCTGATTCTGGCACGTTTGAGGTTTTCTCTCCTATGCCCAGCACGGAGTCTATCACTCTCTTCTTCCAACTGTCATTGAATTTGGGCTTGTCAGTAAGTTTCTTGGACATCAAGAACGCTTTCTGTCAAGCCAATAAGCTGGACAGACCACAGGGAAGAATATTTGCGAGACCATGCGAAGGCATCGACGTGCCAGAAGGTTGCCTCATCGAAATTGTAGCTCCCATTTATGGCCTTGACGACAGTCCCTTGAGATGGCACCGGACCTTGCTAGCATTCTTTGAGGATCTTGGGTTCACGAGGTCTCTCCTCGAGCCTTGCTGGATGGTTAAAAGGGTCAATGGTCAGGTGGTTGCTCAGGTCCTCATCGAGGTTGACGATTTGAACATTGCCACTACTCAGGCCTATCTCCCAGTTCTCAAGGAAGAGCTAACCAAAAGGTTCATCTTTGGCAAATGGGAATCAGATGAAGCTGACTTTGCAGGTAGGCACATCTGCGTCACCAAGAACAAGGTGATCATGCATCAGGAGAAATATATTCTGGAGAAGATACAACCAGTTCCTCTAGCCAAGGGGAGACTTTCTCACCGAGAATCCTTGTTGGCCCCTGATGAGTTCGAAGCCTTCCGCTCCATGCTCTACAAGGTCAACTGGGTTGCTCATCAGACCAGACCAGAAGCTTCCGGCGTTGTGAGTATACTGGCTAGTCGCCTCAAGTGTGCCACAGTCCACGACGTAGCCTGTCTCAATAAGACAATCGCTCATCTACGCAAGACTGCCAGCCAACCTCTTGTCTTGCACAAGTTTGACCAGGACAGAATGACCCTCGTGGCCGCCTCAGACGCCGGAGGAGTAGATGGCAAACCGCCTACAGAGCCCTCTGGAGAATTACAAGATACTATCCAAGGAGCCTGGATCATCATGGCGGCCGATCGAGTCCCTTCTGCCTCTGTCAAGACAAAGGTATCCATCTTGTCATGGAGATCAGCCAAGTTAAAAAGACGAGTTTCGTCTACCCTTGCCAGTGAGGCCTTAGCCTTTTCTCAAGCCTTGGGCGAGATGGAGTGGTTGCAAATTATGGTGCGTGACATCGTTCATGGCGATGTCAACAGATGCGACTGGTCCAAATCTTTGTTGCCTTATGTGGGTCTCTTGCGTGAGGACTGTGAGCTCAACCATCACGTAGGTGGCTTGCTCACGCAGTGCGGCATCACAGACGCCAAGAGCCTCTTTGACTCCCTCAAGAAGGAGAATCCATCGTCTCGCCAAGACAGACGAACCTCCATTGAGATAGCCATCATTATTGAAGCTATGAGGAGATCAAAATCACTGCTGCGCTGAACCCCTCACCCAAGAATGGTAGCTGACACCCTCACGAAAGACGACATTTCCAAGAGCAACGGCGCCTTAGAAGATCTTTTCAAAACTTCCACTCTAGCGCTTTGGGATGAAGAAGACGAGCTGGCGAGGCGTAAGAATGACCCGGCAAGTAGAAACAGGTCCAAACGGGCCTCAGCTGAGTTCCGGCAGATCGGTTTTTTCCTGCTGACCAGATGTCAACTCAACAGAAATTTAGGGGTGCTGTCAGAAGAAACCTCCACGTTTTGCTGTCATGTGAACATTGATTGGCAGTCAGACATCTACCAGAAGCATTGCGATGTTTGAGTTGTCATCTGAAGCCATTTTGGTCTAACACCGATTCGCCCTGCAGTCACACCACCATCGGAAGAAAATCGTTGCGTCCTGCATCTCTTGCTTCTGCGACACATCCAACAAGATAGAACAGCGAAAATCTGATGGTTTCCCAATTTCCGACTTGTCTATCTTTCTTGATTTTTTTGGAGGTGCTAACATTAGATTTTCCATGAAATATATATGGAAACCATTGGAAACCAAGGGTAGGAGGTGGCTTCAGTTGGCTTTAACCTGTGCTGAGGACATTATCATAGTATTGTGTGCTTTGTTTGTTTTGCTAATACCAGAGTTTGGTTTCAATGGACATATGTATACATATGTTTTGCATATGCATACTTACACTCACGGAACACACACATAAGCTATTTATGTATATGTATAATAACACAATAATATATATAAGTATTATATATTACATATATAAATATATTCGATTATGTTCGCGTATATGTACATAAATAAACACATAAATAAATAACTAAACAAATAAATAATTAGTTAACCGAACATACACACACACACGCAGTCACATACACACTATTATATGCATATACATACGCATTGTAATATATATATATTATATATATACACATGCATATATATATATATATATACATACATATATTCATATATGTTCACATAGAGATATCTGTCAATGATTCATTCAATCCAAACTCACCATTGCAGGACTGAGATGCCAAATGCCAGTCCCACAGAAAGCCAGGGCTGCAATGGTAACCCCCAGAAGGATGAAAAAGTAATTTCTATTTGAATAGGGTTTTGCTTTTCTATAATTTTGAGGTGTTATTGATTATTATTGTATCATCACATGCTCCCATCTTTCCAAAAGTGTACTCTTTTTGGGTATTCCAGCCCTGATGCTTGTCAAGCAGAGAACCAACCTTGCAACCATCACTCCGCTGAAGTGTTTCTTCCAAGGTCAAAATGCTTGA